>CM065052.1:20985030-21595030 GCA_032883995.1 Coronaproctus castanopsis | reverse complement strand
CGTTGTCCTCTCAACGATAAGGATGGTCAGCAACATAAATAGCTTTTTATGATTTAATTTTTTTTTGAGGGGTAGCTTCGTTTTTTCAATGTTTTAAAATAAATTTGATTCGAGGTATTTCTCTTAGTCTACCGCAGTTTAATATTGCTTCATTTAAATTCGTAATCCAAAAAAAGAGTCCGATTAAGTTGCGAATTGTACTATTTCTTTCGGCTTTTTATTGTTTTCATTATTTTCGGTTTTTAGGCATATTCCTTAAATATTTTTAACGTTTCTCCAAAAGCCTCAAGTTTGGATTTTTTAAGAAATAGCGCAGGACTGGCAACCGTATAACACGACGAATGTAGAAAGTTTTCTCGTGTTTAATCCTTTTAGTCGTACATTTAACATTAAATTACAAATTTTATAAGGGGTGTGTAAATATAATACCACTCCTCGGATGAACTTTAGGTAATTATCAATGTATTTATATAAGTATTTTAAAAATCGGAGATATACGTATAAAAAATATTGTTAACGTTAAAATTTCACATCCCATATAGTGGACATTGTGACTGAAAGGGTTAATGATGTTTTTAAAAGTAATTAAACAAGGTCATCTTTGTATGAAACGCGTTTTTAGTCTAGGCGGTTCTTCTTTTACCTTCTTTCGCTTCTTTCATCCATTTTGCTAAAGTAGCAAAATGTAACAGTTCATCTGAAAATATATTCATATTTCGTCAATTTCCAAACATGCAGATTTATAGTACTTTAAAAGAAAGCGAATTTTTAAAAAGAAAATAAATTATCAACGATAAAATTAATCGAATTATTCCTTTTTATTTTAAATTATACGCGAAAGCACAAATTTTGCTACGTAACGAATGAAATTTTAAAGTGTAAACATTTTTTTTATATAACGACGTTTTTATGGATATTTAATAGTTTTATTATACAACGAAGCAAAATTTAATAGAAAAAAGGAATAGTGAAAATCCATAGATATGCCGCACATAATTGACATTTTATTAATACAATGTACTATATTGTCGATTCGGACAACATGCCAAAAAAAAAAAAAAATATTTTGAACGACTACTAGTCTGTTTTGAAATTTCTAGTCGGTTAAAATCAGACACTATATTTCGGCATGACTAAAATCAGCGTATATATTATTATTATTATTATTATTATTATTATTATAGTTCCTTGTCAGTTGAACAGTGGCCAACATGTTTCACTGGGTTGTCTTTTTTTTCTTCTCCGTGGTGGGTGTTCTTCCAGTAATTTTTCCCTGCATTATGGAGCAGACTATATCGTTCTGGGTGTCGCATTACGTGATCAAAATACTTCAGTTTATGATTACTTATTTTACTTCTTTATGCCATACGATACAACCACATTTCAACGGCATTCAGTTTTTGCTGCACCGTTTTTACGGTTACTCAAAACAATACCGGCAAGCATTTTATTAATTGCTTTCTTAATATCGCATGTACCTCGGGTGATTCCCAAATTACTCGTAGAAGAATTAGCGTAAAATGTGTAGAACAACTTTTTCCTTATAATTATTTTCTTCAAATTATTTCGCTCGTTCTTTCTGAAAATATAAACGAGAATTGTATTCATCTTTCTTTATTCGGAGAACGTTGGCAATTGTCTGCGTGACTCGATCTTTATCCATAACTTTCCGAAATATTTCAATTATATCTCTAGTTTGTACCACTTTTTTTAGATTTTCTAACCACATTATTTTAGGCCGGCCACGCCTACGATTGCCATTTAACCCTGTATGATCAGTTCAAGCAGCTCATACATTATACGTCCAAAATATCCTACTTTTTTTTTTTCACTACTTTTTTTTTTTTGTTCAGTCGTAGAACTTAGGAATTTTTTATATTTTAGCCGTCCAAGTAACTTTTCATATCCTACGGTATGCCCACATTTCAAAGGCTTCTAAAAATTTTACCTAATATCACCGATGACGTATAGCAGAACGCTAAAAACAACATCGTAGTAGGCGTATCCGCGGATCTTTCTTCAAATTCTAGTTATCTCAATGGATATTTTCCATCTGTCGTTGATATGACGAATTGTTCTTTACTTACGATAATTAATCATTAATATTTTATTCAGGCTAAAGCCGCAGGAAGATCACCGTGATCTGAAGATACAATTTATTGATGATATCATCAAAGAATTATAAAAAAAAACACGGGTAAAGCGTCTATTACATCGTGTCAATGCAGAAACAACTAAACTTCTAGATACCTAATCAATCCGACCCCTTCAATAAACCTGAAAATTTAATTTTTAAATAGTATTACGTTTTAGGCTAAATTCCTATTTCCATTTTTTGTTCTTATTGTCTTAGTTCTGTGTTAGGCGATAAACTTATTATGAATATAGTTATTTATTTAACGTCAGGATAGTGATATATAGTAAAAAAGTTATTATTTAAACTAATACACGTTTCAGTTCCACATCGCGAAATCAGCCTTTTCAAAATTAACACTTAGATAAAGCACATTCTTACTTATATAATGGTTACTAACATTATCATAAAAATGAGACAAATGGTTATACAGTAAGATGATGTCAAATTTAATAACAAACGCGTATTTTAGATATACAGGTGACAGACACACACACAACCTTACTCGATAATCTATAATAATGGTAAATTACAAGACATAAAATGTATAATCTCATTTTTAGAAATTTCCAATCACAATACATTAAAAATATCGCGCGCGGATATTTTTTACGATATTTTACATTATATGGAGGGACAAATTAACGAGAACTACGTAGAAATTAATGAATCTCGAATTCTTGGTGTTTCCTATTACTTAGTGAAATAAACAGTTGCTAAATTCTACATCATGATGTTACTGTGTAAAAACAGAAATGTTAAGTAATTCGTCCGAAAATTATTATTCATGCAAAATAAAAATATATACATATTACGTACTAAAACAAAACAAAAAATCGATGCTCGATTATCATTGTCTTAAACAAGTTATGATCAATATTTTAAATCTTTTGAAATTCTTACAAAGATGATATGTTATAAATATATTAATTTAATACGAGACGTTTTCAAGGGCAAAATCCGAAGGAAATGACGATGTGAAAGATTCAGAAATTCATTCATAGTAACCTTACTATGTGAGACACAAGGCTAGCTATAATGAGTTAAAAAGTGAAAATTGGGAACATTGAAAAAATATCATCATGGAAAAAAAACAGTGTTACGATTGAATTAAAAGAAGAAGATAGTTATTAATAATTTTTTTTTAATTCCAATTTTTTCTCTCTCTTTCTCTGACATTCTTTTTCCTTTCGATTGTTATATATATATATATATATATATATATATATATATATATATATATATGAAAAGATAATAGTGCCTTCGAGATGTAGTACTTTGCATCAGTTGGTAGAGAAAATGCGACATATGGAATTACTTATTTTGAAATTATAAAAACAATAAAAATTCGGGAAATAAAATATCTTGCTGTTATATTGACGAAGCGATATAACTTTCCGACAATATTAATATTGCGACGAGAAATAAACGGCAAAAAGTCACTAGGAAGGAAATGCGAGACTTCAGTGGCGGCTCGCGGTTAAAAAATCCAGCGGTTGCAATTACACCTTACCCGCTCCTCAAAATATACACACAAAAATTTTTTTTGTTTTACACATCAGAAAGTAACATTAATAATGTCAAACTCGACGAAGTGTATGGCAAATACAGGAACCATTTAAAACCGTAATCAGAAAAACACTAAAAATTATTAAGTTAGATTATGGATCCGAAGAAAAAAATTGGAACATTAAATCGAAATATATTAAAAATTTATTTTCGCACGAATAAGTACAAAATGTGTATACAATTAGAAACGTATAAAAAATTTTAAAATACTAAAACAAAACAATTCGATAAACTCAATATATAATAGTAGAATTTTTTCAATTTACACAAAATCTCCTTAAAATAAAATGATCAAATAATAACGCTTCAGTAAGGAAAAAAAATGTTACCTATATTCACATGGGTCTGCGTCAAGTGTGTGTACTTCAAGGACTTTGGTTGTAAAACGACTGCAACCAACATTCGCCCATAAAGTCTCATATAAACTCTACATACGTAGTAGCATTAGGCGCAAAATCTTCATGTAACTCTGTATACAGCTTTCCGATGCCTTCTTCAGGTTGCATCGAGCGTGCAACCACACCGTTATAATTGGGCGTTTCAAAGCATTTTTTAAGAATTTTTTAACTTTTTATAATATATTCTTAAAAATATATATAATTAAAATTTGCTTATTTCGTTTAATCTCTATAAAACAATTAGTACTTTTAATTGATTTTATTACATCATCAATTTTTACGCTATTCTCGATATTTCTGGCGATTGTGTAACCATATGCAACCTTTACGTACGAGCCGCCACTGCAAAACTTGACCGATGGGTTTTACCAAAAGTAGCCGGTAAACGTTCTATTACCAACACGTTAGCTAACATTCGATAATGCTCACACGACACTGCGATAATGATAATATGTACAAGTTTGGAAAACGTAGGTATTGTTTTTTATTTAAATTTCCTTTAAAGATTTTTGTTTTGTATACTTTGCCTAATAAACTACGTTTATGTTTTGTTAATACGTTACGCTGCAAGTTTTTCTCGTCCTGTAGATTTATACAAATAATGAAGTCGAATCTTAGAAAGTTGGACTCGTTACGCCTGCGATGATTGTCTTTATAGCGGGTACGTGTAATTCGATCTCTATATATTTCCTTTTTTCAAAGCTTACTCAGTTATAATTTCACAACAATCCGAACTGTTCTGGAAGGTCTTCCGTAAAATTTCGTCGTAAAAATGTCTACTTTTAACGCGAATAACATATTTCAGTAATCATTTTTTAAAATTCCGTCCGTTTAATCGCTATCGAATATTTGCTTTCGGAACAGACCTTTAAGCGCTTAATTTAAAAGGCGATGTTAAATTTGAGTCAAATCATCTCCAATGCGTACGTTTTTTTTATTATATATTGCTTCGAAAGATAAAGCGCCTAAATTAGATATATATGAGATGAACGAATTTTAGCCGAATATAGTTAATCTGGAGAAAAATTACAATTTTTTTTTCATTTTTACCGATTAAAACGTTTTAGGTAATATAAATTAAAAGTTTATACTGAAATAAAGCAATTTATTTATTAAAACGGAATTTGAGAACCATTTAATCGGTTCAAAATGTAAATCTCGAGTTAATAGGCAACGATTAATAGACAATTATCGTCGTCTTTTAAAAAATCGCGATTTACACTATCATAAAACGCGATAATTTCATCAATTTGTTACATGTTTATCGACAATTTTATTCTAACATACGGATTTTGAAGCAGCTATTACGACTTCGCACAAGGGAATTAATTATAAAAATGCTCCATCGTCAGTTCCTTTTATATTCCATTTGATTAACAAATATTTAAGTAATCCATTTTTTCAATAAGCTATTCGAAATCGACTAACCAAATAATAGAGTAGCTTCAGTTCGACCAGGAGGAAGTGTGTTGGGACCATTTTTAATCAATACGATTTTCTTGTGTGAATGATTTGCATTTTGTAATTCACACAAAAATTTATTTAGTATATAAATCATAATGAACTACAATTAGAATTACCCCACGTAACGCGTCATTATCATAGATTACTATAAACGAAACAAAAAAAAGGGGTCACTTTCTCTACGCGTCCAATGAATTAGAAATAAACGGTACTCTAGTCAAAGGGGGTTAAAAGATGTTCCCTGCTTGTCGGTATTTAGCTTGACGGTCGATCGACTTTTACAAAGCGCGTAAATTATTTTAGCGCGAAAGCAAATAGGCCCGTTATATCCGTTTATTAAATCGTACATCTTTCTTCAGCGTGAACGATAAATTAATAATCTATAAAGCACTTATCCGGACATATTTTCGTGATGTTGCGTTTGAAATGCAAGTGTCGGTTACAATTAATTCAGCCTATAAAAGGTGCATTCTTAATGTCCGAAGATATACAAGAATATATGCTTGGAGAATGAAATACGGAATTCATTAACGAAGTTCCGAATAGTCGGTAAATTTTCTGCGAAAAAATCTGTTGTTACGCAACAAAGCGTACATTTGAAACATTATAAGCTACGATTCCAAGTTCGTAGAACACGGGTCATATTAGCTCATACTATTACTATCAGCTTAAAAAACGCGTTGTTTTCTATTATTTTTGATTTATTTTTCTCTGTTTTGTAGATATTTTATAAACGAAACAAAATCGTAACGCAGTTTTTAATCACTATAAAAGTTTTTTATTGCAAAGCTTTTCGACGTCATTTTCAAGCGTGCACAATAAATAAATATTGATGTAATTGTGTATATTCGAAAATGACGTAACTTTGCAATAAAAAACTTTTATACTGATTAAACTGTTATGATTTGGTTTTGTTTATAATTTATAAAATCACTACTCTTCGATATATTCAACATTTTTAAATATTTGTTAGTTAAATAGTGGTCGCAATTTTTAAATGTTTTATTTTTTAATTAGTTCCGTTACAGTGAACTCATCGAAGGTACACGATTCATTTCTACTTATTTATTTATTTACGTTTTTATGTTACATTTTTACAATCCTGTTTTTCGACAAAATCACATTTTCTATAATTTATACATTTTTATCGTGAAGACTGCAGCCGAAATTCTAAGCCGTTTTCTAAATTAGAATTAATTTTTCCAATCTCTAGCAATTATCTCTAACATCTTTGAAATTTTCTAATAAAGAGTTCTCTTTGTAGCGCTTCGTTCGAATAAAAAAAAAAAACTAATTTTACGTTTTAAAAAAAATATATATATTTTTCAAATTTATATTTACGGTTTAGCAAGTTTTACTTTTAGTTTAAAACTTACGAAGAAAATCGAATAAATTCGGATCGTTTGTATTTTAATTTTTATAATTATTAAAATTCGTTTAAACCATTATCTATAGAAAAATTATATAAAAAAAAAAAAAACGAACAAACTTTTATCTTATCTATAAATCAGAAAACGATAATTGTCAGACGCCACTTTCGGTAGACTATGTTCGCTTATCTATTTGTTGCAGTTGTTATTCAATTCATTCTTCCGTAGAGAGCGCTGATGTCGTTCGTTTAGAAATTTATTATCCCCGGCGTACACGGCGTAATCAGTTGTTATCGGCACGCGGTTTTGTGTTGTTTATTCGTTTTGTGCGTTATAATTTTTTTTTAAAATTTTGTTCGTAATATCGAATAATAATAATAATAATGTGAAATGTAAATAAACGGATATTAGTTTTTATCTATTTTAATGTAAAAGTTAATTTTCAAACGATTTTAAAGAAAATCACTTAGGGTGTTTTTTTTTTTTCGTCCTAATAAAATGTCGAACGATATTAGTAAATCAACGACTGACGAAAGTAATCGCGAAAAAGCTGAGAAACCGGTAAAATGTAAATTAAACGTGGACGAATGTATTTCGTTGTTAAATATTTTAAAATCATTTAACGCTCCGATCAGCGAAGAACACGTTTGGGCGTTATGTTATCAATGTACGAAATGTTTTAAAAACGCATTCGTCGCATATCCTAGACGTTGTAAACTAGTCAAACGGTTGGAACAAGTGACTATACATAAAGACGGTTTCGTCCATCCGAATACGTTGTTGACGAACGATGGTAATGTATTATATTTGTATTCGATATTTTTTCAAATTTGAACACGACGTAATTTTCCGGCTGCTTATATTCGCAGTTTACGATATATGCGAATTTTTTTTACATAAATTACAACTTCTGAACGATATAAACCTTTTCGAAATATCTTTTATATTCGAAATTCAAGTTCGATGAGGTTTAAGCGTATAAATGAAGAGTGATTTCACGTTGCTTAGCAAATATAGCATAATATATAAGCAAAATGATGTCGGTCGGGTGTGCTGCAAAAAATTTGAAAATTGCTAGATCTCAGGTTGGCCCGACAATTTTTCGTTCTTTATACGTGTCTAGATGTTTAATTTTGTCTAGTGTATAAACTCTCCAGTTATGACGCAACTCCGTGCGAAAGTGCAACATGATGTAAAGTTCTTTCCTACATGAAACTACCCGGGCTGAAGCTTCCTAGTTTAAGAATTAAATTTTTTGCCAATTACGAACTAGAATATCGTGAAAGTGTTTTCTTTTTAAACTATTTAAAAACGACTATAAATATAATTGTCATATTTAGAATTATAATTATTAACATGTTACGAAACCTATTTTAAATAGGCTTGTTCTTTAAATATCGATGGATTAACTCGTTGATGGTACAAGTTATGCGACATATTAATCAATAAGAGGGTTTTGTTTTGAAAATAATCAACTTGCGTTCTCATAGCGATGTAGTCCACACTGATTTTAGCACGATTTTCTATAATATTCGTTTCGCGGTATCAGTTTGGATTGAAATCGTGGAAGTCGGTATAGTTTTTTCACCTTATTATTTTCTCCTGTATGTAGACTTTCCATGTGACAGTGTCCAAGTGCACATCATTGTGTGCATTTTCTTTAACGCATTTTTGGAACCATTGAAATATGATGTTTAAGTTTTCACAGATAAAATTTCGAGTTCTGCTTCGACGCTTTAATGGTGTTTAAGACGTAGTCACGATTTAAATTTATTAAATTGACGGCAGATTTTTCTGCGTTCTAACGAACTATATAAAATATATGTTTTACATGCGTTATGTAAAATATGATGGTTTTTGTCGTTTATAATGTTTAGAATTTCGTTAGTTTTACCGTATTATCGATTTTATTTGTAGACGAATGAAAAAATTATAAACGTTTAAGACGGAAAAAGTGTCCTTGCTGGAAAAATACACTCGTCGAATATATTATATATCATCGTCGTTGTACTGTTTATGTGTGAACATCCTGACTAATTATTTTTTTGGGAGACTAGCAATTGAGACGACCATGTCTAAAATTACTGTTCGGTCTGATGGTACATACATAATTTTACAACGGTCCGGAGTTACTTTTATGTTTTTTATAGTAAACTATACATGGCTGCATATATTTAAAACTTTCTTTTTTTATCGGATATCTTTAATGCCTTTCGGTTATATTTAATTATCGACTTTGGCAGTTATTTTATCAAACGATATAGTTCAAATATCAAAATACCATTAAAAAAAAATCGTAAATTAACGTTTTTTGAAACGCTAGGTTGTTTTAAAATCGCTACTTAATAATGTTTGTTTTGTTTAGGGTATGTAGTTTAGCTTATTACCTGACATGCATTAAATTGTTTTTTTTTTTTATTCGATCTATTCTGCATCCTATTTCTTTTCGTTCGAGACGAATAAGCGTATGCTATAGGTATTTCCGAATTAGTTAATTTATAACTTTTAGTATCTTCGACGTTATTTTAACCATTTGCTCGATTCAGTAATTTCCACGGTTCTTCTTTCTAATCTTGTATAAATCGAGCTTCAATAATTTCGTAGTTTGAGTAATCATAAAATTTTCCTAATGAATTTTCTATTCATCATGTTGTTTTATCCCTTCTAGCATGATATCGTATTTGATAGTTAACCATTCTCTGTTGTAAAATGCTATTCTTATATATGTAGTTTTCTAATTGTCTATGCAATGCACAATTTTTTCACTTAACACTACTTTCCTGATATATACATATATATATTTCTGAATTTATATTTTATTCACTATAATCTTTTGTATTTGTGTCTAATCGCATGTTTTACGTGTACAGTTTGGCTAATATTCTCTCTCTCTCCCTCTCTCTCTCTCTCTCTCTCTCTCTCTCTATATATATATATATATATATATATATATATATATATATATATATATATATATATATATATATATATATATATATATATATATATATATATTATGGAATCAAGAAGAATTAGAATCTATGCTGAACGAGCTTCAAACTGAATCTGGGAAAATAGGATTAAGAATAAATAAACAGAAAACAAAGGTAATGACTAATAACACGGATGGTATGTCAGTGAAGATAAATGGGGAGCACATCGAACAGGTACATCGGTATATTTATTTAGGACAAGAAATAACTACAGACAGAGAAGTAAATATGCAAAGAGACATACAAAGGAGGAGATCTCTCGCATGGGCCGCATTTGGGAAGTTATCCAACATATTCAGGAACAAAGATATACCGAACAGTTTGAAGTGCAAACTTTATAACCAGTGTGTCTTACCGGTATTAACATACGGAGCGGAAACGTGGAGCTTCACAAAGGGAATAATTATGAAAATCAGGAAAACTCAAACAGCTCACGAAAGGATAATATTAAACGTGAAGTTAAAAGACAGAAAAACCATTACTTGGATCAGGGAGCGCACAAAATTGGCCGACGCGGTGGAACAAATTTCAAAATTAAAATGGACATGGGCTGGACACGTGGCGTGTAGACATGATGGCAGGTGGACAAAACATATCCTTCAATGGTGTCCATTGGATTCGAAAAGGCAAAGGGGCAGACCAACAACACGATGGCGAGACGACATTGCCAAACATGCAGGAATCAATTGGATCCGAGTGGCACAGAGCCGAAGTCGTTGGAAACGTCTGGGACATGCCTACACCCAGCAGTGGGTCGATATGGGCATAACGTGATAACGTGATATATATATATATATATATATATATATATATATATATATATATAAAAGTCTACCTTCGGTTTGTTTAGTTTTATTCCCACTGGAGGGGGGTTCTCATTCACTAACCAGCTAAATGGATATCCAAGTTAGCTAGGTCTTTTTACCATAAGAAATTCTTGTTCTGTCCAGCAGAACGTAGAGATACTTCTACGCCACGTAGCTAGATTGCATATATATATATATATATACATACAGAGAGTAAGAGAGAGAGAGAGAGAAAATGAAATTGAGCAGGTGGGGAAGGGAAGGTACATTGGAGAAATAAACCAAATGGTAGACACTATGTTGTTCTAGAAGGCAATATATGTAAGACAGTATTATGAATTTAGCTATATATTATAAAATTGAATCTGATATTAAATTGATCCTGATGCATTATATATATATATATATATATATATATATATATATATATATATATATATATATATATATAAGGGTGTATATTATACATTTCCGGGTCGGAGCTGTAATTGGAACGGGGCGCGTCCACAGGTGATGGATAGTGGAATGGCCAGTAGACATACTGGTTAGCTGCGAATAATCAATAAGTAGTCGCGAACCAAGAGCGGCTACGGGTGGAAAGTCTCTGGAAAACGATTCGAGTAGTGACAGGGCAATGAGGCATGAGGATGCTGATTGACAGCTTGAGGAACTGCCTGGTAAAAATCTGCAGTATCCTACGACTGGCTTACTCTCAGCGGGTTTGGGCCGCTTACACCACTACCTTCTCAGTAGCAACCCGCTGCCTTGCAGTTAGAATCTACATCCAAAGGCTAGGGTGTCACCCAAAAATAGTGGCATTTTCCTTCCATTTTTTTTCTTATCCTATTTCTAAGATTTTCTCTCCTTGTTCCTCAGTATAAACCGCATTATGTTTCTGGTCGTCTTCCTCGTGTTGCCATTGGAGATAAACATGTTATAGTTGCCGAAATTTGGTTGTACATTATCAATTTCACGCACACAATTTTCTGCATACTCCTGTTCTTATTTCTTCATTCTGTAATTTTCTTTTCCTTCCATTAACAAACAACACTCACTTTTTTCTTTTTCCTTTATTTAAAGTCCTGTAGCTTGAATCATGGTGGTGTGGACAGGTGTGGATCCACTGAAAGTATTGGTCTGATCTCACACCTTCGTACTCATAATTAATTTTCTTCTTTTCTGTTTTTACATACCCCTTATGCAGACGACGGACACGAGTGTTGATATTATTATTATTATTATTATAATAATATATGTATAAATATTTATTTACAGTTTGTTAATGTAAATTAAGATAAAAAAATTAACTACACCGAATGAAGAACATTGTAAAAGTATACTTACGATAACAATAATAGTTTGATGATGATATACTTTTACTTAAAACTTGCGTGACTAGGTCAGTTGTTTAAACGGCTACTATTTTTAAACGTTTTCCCCTTTTAATTTTGATCGTAGGTGATCTGTCTTATGTAATTCATTGGTGTCCGTAATAACCGAACATGTTGTAATTGTTTGAAATAATTTTGAACGGAATTACTTCGTGTTACGAAGGTGAGTGAATTGTTCGTTATCGAAAATTGTTTTATTTTTTTCACGGCTGAGAGCAAACAATGAAATTGTTTTTATTTTATTTTTTATTTCCGGTAAATTTTTCCGGTTAAACGAACCGACGATATTCCTCACCCGTCGTAATTCACTTTTATTTTCACGCTCATCCACCAAAGCTCATCATTTCGCTTAATCGAAGCCTCAATAGAAAAACTACCGCGTTGTAGGTGTCGAAATCACGTAGTCTATAGTTCATTTAAACGTATTATATATGTAATATATAAAACATATACACATATATGTGTGTGTGTGTGTGTGTGTGTATAAAATATAAATAGTAACAATAATAATTGGTTAGAATAACTCTGTCCTTTGAATTATATTATTGGTACTCATTCTGGATAATCGGTACTGGACGGAAGGCTTTATTATATCCTATCGGACATAGTCGTCTGCTTACATACCTTCTCGTGGTTGACAAAAATGGCGGAACTGATTCATTTCGTCACGGATCAGGCAGTCTGGCCATTGAAGAAAATCGCCGCTTAGAATTTTCTTTCAAAGATTGTGTGCGCACTTCCTTTTGAACTTAAATTCTTACCGTAAAAAACGACGAAATGAATTTAAGACCGATTAATATGTTTTATTAAAACGTCTAATTTATCAGTTCTTTATTATTATTACGATATCTTGTTTTAATCCTTAAATTCATGAATCGAGTTTCTTTCAATATAAATATCGAACATTCACACCACAATGCTCAGATCTGAGGGTGAGTAAACGATATCGGTATTTTGTGGATTTCTTCCTGAAAAATAATGATTAACTAATAAGCTTCATTATTTTTTTCAGTTCGCGTATATTTAAATTATTATTTCTTAGTATTTCAACCTGGGCAGGCGTGATTATTTAGCGATATTTTTGGTGTTTGTTATCTGTCTCGAGGAGAAGAAGCATTCAGAGCGATGCTCACTTACCTTAAACTAGTTCCAGTGGTTTGCTTTAATTTTCTCACGACATTGGAAGTGTCCGACGTGTATTCAACCGAGCTGTTCAGGAGAGGACCTTCCAGTCTACCTGCATATGTTTGGTCATACTGATTTATAATATCGGCTACGTACGGACTGTTTAGGATGCTCATGTAGACTTGCGTTGGTTATGTACGCGATCGTAATTTTCTTGAAGATTTTATTTCGAGCTGTTTGTATCTAATACGTGTATCTTTAGCGCAACCCAGGGGTCATTGGTCGAACAGCGGCTGATTAAGTTTATCGGTTATCGAAGTTCATAATTTTCGGAAACAACATATTAGAATGTCCATTTTCTAAAATATATATTTTTCTTCTTTTCAAATATTTTTACGGTTATTTTCCCTAATTTTATTTATTATCAAATTCACCCACTCAGTTCAACGAACTCGTATTACGGTTCTACAACAATGGCATAATTTGATATTCATCGTCATGTAATAATGTTCATCCGATAATTTCTGAAAATGTTCGTGAAATTATGCGTTTCTTTTTCATGAAGGCTGTATTTGTGATTTTTATTCATTATCGTACGCTCGATCTCGAGCGTCGCAACACATTTTAACACGTAGAAGAAACTTTCTACCATACATCTCTGTTTTTAGCTTTGCGCGTAATTTCTCGGATAGTCGAGATACCAGTTATTTTTTTAAGCCTATCTTTTCAGACTCGAATCGTATGCCTAAAGAATTTCAGTATTCTCCTATTAATCACACGCGATGTTCTTTAACGGCCTGCTCGCATAATTGAAACATTCGTTCTACAGTTGATTCGCGGTATTCTTAACATTCTACTATATGCCTGTTATTTTCATCGTCTCGAGTTTTCTTCGAGTGGAAATCTTTTTCAGCAACTATAATCTGATTTCGCTATATACGTACAGGAATTGAAAGTCCTCGTTCAACTCCACCGAAATGTTATTATCTGGAGTTGTGGATATGTATCTTTGCTAAACTTATTTTAGCGAGTTCTATATTTGAAATGAAAGTCTTTTTTTCTTCAAATAATCGAAAAAAATTAATCTGAACCGGATGATCCTTGTTTTCGAATCAAAAATCGTCAATGTCGTAAAATTACACGATTACCCCGTTATAGGTAGAAAACCTGTGGTTCTATTGCTACTATTACTATTAGCTAACGACCGGTTATTAGCGACTAATGATCAGACTTGGCCATTGTCGCATCTCGCTATATGCCAAAGGTAACGCGTATTTTCTTTATTATGTTATGCCTATCTCAACCAACTTGTGCGACGCAACTCCAATTGATTCCGGTCACTTTCATAACCTCGTCTCTCCATCTAGTCATAGATTTTGCCTGCGAAGACGATTAATCAGCCACCGTCCTATTTTCATTTTAGTTTCTACGCATTCTACCGCATCTACTAATTTTATTTCTTGCCTATACCATTCTTGCGATCTCAGAGTCTGATATTAAACATGACTCTTTCGTGAGCCGTCTGAGTTTTTTCTAGTTCCTATAATTATCTGTTTCGCAAGACTCGCATGTTTCAGCACCGTAAGCACACGTTGGTTACATACTATACCTTTTTTGAACTATTCGGGATTTCTTTATTTTTAAAAACACCGCTAATTCTTGAATCCAAGGTACGTTGTCCTTTTAGCTTCCAATCGCGTAAGCATTTTCTTTCTCACCGTAATTCCAAATACATATTTTTTCACCGCTTATAGATATCGTTGTACTTTCTGTTGTATTCGTCATTATCTTCGTTTTAACTAAGTTTATCCTTAGCCCCATCTTTTCGTACTGCGCGATCAGTTCTGTCATTAGTTTATTTCCTCTGCTTATTAGAATCACGTCATCAAATTTTTCTCACGTTTATTTGGATATCCATTGAGCTCCAGTTTACTTTCTAAAGACACTTTACAAAGCTGTAATAAATAGTATTGGCGAATGGTATCACTTTGTCTTGCGTCTATTGTTAATGGTATGTCATCCGTATTTTCCCATAATGTAACCTTGATTGATGCCGATTCATACATTTTCTTGACGATATCAATGTAACATTCATCGATTCCTGAGTTGTATAGCGAATTCAGAACAGCCTGTATTTCCACCGAAAAATTCGACAAACTCACACATAGTTCAAGATTACTTTACAATTTTGTATTACTAAAGTGATCGAAATCATGTTGATTGGAGGAGTTCTATTGATTGCGTTTATACATACATATATATATATAATCAAACATTCATCACTCTCGGAATTACCCTTAATCTATCAATGCAATTTCAAGTCATTTTCCTCGAACCTTTGACTGTCGTACGCATCCTGAAAGAGTTTCTACATTAATATCCGTCCATATCGCGGATATACGTGTCCAAACAATTTTGCTTTTCTAATAACAACAATATTTCAGAGTCTTTGTATGACGTCGATTTTCCGTGATGTCAATTAATTCGTACGTTTGTAGATGTAGCAAGTCTCTTCACTGCCACATATCCAAACTCGTTTTCTTTAATACCCAGGTGTTCAATGAATGCAATTGAAAATACAAACATCTCAACAAGTGTAATTTTTAGTTTTTCTTTTGAATTGCGTTATCTTTTAATATATGATATATGTATGTATCGATATATATATATATATATATATATATATATATATATATATATATATATATATATCATATATATTAATTTTTTCCATACATTAATTATTCGTTATACGGTACATCTGCGATGATCCCCGAATTGATATTAAATGCTCTCGCAACTTAGATGACATCTTCTTCGAATGTTCTGTTTCATCATTTGGGATTACACATTTTCATAAATACTTTCTTCTTTGTTCCTAAAAATTAAAAAACTACAATCAAAATTTTAAATATCGACAGAAAAACAAATTTACATGTAACGATTGGCACAATAATAACATTTTCTGAGATAATATAGAAATAAATTTTTGTTAGTAGGAGTTGTGTTAAATCTAGCTTTACAGAGGGGTCCAGTTTTTAATGTGTTATGATATTTTCGAAAGCACTGCAATGAATCACAACAAATATATATATATATATATATATATATATATATATATATATATATATATATATATATATATATATAAAGCATCTGCAAGATGGATCATCAAGAAAACTGATGCTAAACGTAAAGATGCCTTCTAGATGAAATATATGAACACTACTTCGAGTACCATAGATAGCAAATCGAACGAATAAGTCCATTATCGAATAATTTAAGTACCAGCGTTGGCAAAAACGTGGTAGGATATTTTGGGCTTATAATGAAAAACATCGTTTCGCTGAAATGAAAAATAATACAAAGTAAGATTGTGAACAGCTAGAAGTAATATGTTCAACATGTTGGATTGATCGATCAAGTTAGGGCACTAACAGGATAGTTGGATGATTTCAGATGACTAACAATAGTGAATGCTGGAGAAGAATTGCAATACAAATTTCGTAAATGTTGTCACCACGTCCTTTCGTAAGACAATGGACAGAGATTATATATATATATATATATATATATATATATATATATATATATTTGTGTGTGTGTAAAAGAAAACCCCACTAATTCGAAATTTGGTAAAGGACGTCGGTCCTCATCACCTAAAGATTGAAAAAGGATCTGTCAAACGACATACACTAAGCAAACCGTTATTTACTATTACTTTCCCGGTTTCTTTACTTTGTTAACAACCTAATACTCGGTATATATATCTAGGACTAGTTCGCCATCACTATATCCGTCTTCCGCTGTTCACGATCTGCCGCCATCCACTTGAGTTGGACGTACGCCAGTACTCTTGCTTCTTGTTTTATGGTGTTCATCAGTGTTAGCCGCGGTGTGCGTTTTGATCTCGCTATTTTGCATTTCATTGTATCGGCTAACATTCATCCATATCTCATGTCCGATCCATTCCATTTTTTTTTTTTTATGCTTTTGCAGGATAGAATGTGGTTCTTGGATTCGGTCACACATAGTTTGGTTTGATACTTTCAGTCCACGAGGCTTTCAACAGGCGACGTCATCACCGAGTTTCAAATGTTTATATTTTTTCTTTATCTTTTATCGGCATAGTCCAAATTTCTGTCCCATACAAGACTACCGGTCGCACATAAGTTGTTAATATTCGTTTCCGTATGTTTAGGTACACGATTCGCTGTGCGATCAAAGATCTTTTTTCCGTGATAAATATATGTGTATGCAATAAATCGAACAAAGGTCGTTACACGTTATTTTGTAATACGATGTTGAAATATGATGTTCTGAAATAAAAATATTACGTTCGTCCGAATTTTGTAATTTCGACCCAATTTTAAAATCACGATAAACGTCGTTGTTAATAATTACGAAGTAATAATTAAAGCGCTCGCGTGTACTTCATTGAGTTTCCATCAAATTTATGCACTTACTCCATCATATACAGCAATGAGTGTGTACTGTATGATGTATGTTATTTAATTAATGTAAAACTGCTTATAAACGTTAGATCACTTGAAAATTAAATATCTGGAACGGTTTTTTATATTTTTTATTTTTATTTTGGGGGGGGGGTAAATAATTTATACGCTGGTCGAGTTGTTTGCTTCAATCATTCGTTGGACTCGGATTTTTAAAATCTTCGCTGATATCGCCATATTGTGAACATTTTATCGAACGCGCAATTTGAGCACTTTATATTGAGATATTTGTATCACTGTTATTTTGTTTTATTTTTTTTTACTAATTTTTGAATTGATCGATCGTTTTTTATTATTCAGGAGTTAAGGTCTATCGACCAAGGTAATATAGTCGCGGATAATGACAAATTCGTTCCTACTGTAGATACATACATATATATATAACTGTATAATTTATGTACCCCGAAAAGACTAAGCTTTGAGAATAAACACTGAAATCGGATTTTATCGTCGCGATAATGTCTTCTGTTTTCAAATTGTTGTAAAATAATTTGGCTAGGTGTGACGTTAAGAGGTATTAACCGAATATTAACAACTTTATTACGTAATTTTTAATCGTACGAAATGGGCGTTCTGAAGTACGTTATATATCGTATGCGCGGATATCAATTCGTGTTGTCTTTGTATACGAAAACGCTTAATCTTTTTCTCTGAAATTCCTCCTTAGTTATATCGTTGTACACGAATCCAGTTATAGACACAATTCCGATATTGCATTTCGCGCTATTATTGCGCAATTACGAGCAATATTGTTTAAAATAGACCGATGTATGGTAAAACTATTCGTGTTCCGCGACACTCGGAAATATTTTATTTAGCTTAAGGATGATTTTTTCTATTGTAGAAATCTTAGGTGACGATGCGTCTTTTTGTTCGTTATTGACAGACTCTATTATTTCAAGTTCATCGAAGAAGTTGTCTCCGTTGTCAAATGTCAGTTTATAGTGTTTGTCAATCACAATTGTTCTAATGTATTCTATTATTTTTTGGCACCATTCTGGCGGATTAAGAATTTCACTTCATTTACGTGATTGTTTTCGTTTTCTTTATAGTTTAATTGCATTTTCGCGCAACTTGAGACTCAGACCTAACATGTCCTCTCATGTTTTCTCTAGTTTTTCTAATGCTACTAATTTATCTTCGGTTGCTGAAGTCGTAGAATAGCAATTACTTTTTCCTTTATTTACGTTTGTTTCATTTAGGTTTTGGCTTTCCATTATATTTGTGATTTCATTCGGTTTGCCTTATCTTTATTGTCAGGCATATGGTATACTGTTTGACGGTTCCTTATTATTAGTCTTCTTTTTATCGTATTTTTTTTTTGTCATAATTCCATAAATTTGTATTTATCTCCTTCGTTTGTTCTTTTTTATTTATTATTATAATTTTTCTGTAATTAAAACTGTATATTTTACATCCTGCTTTTCTTTTATTCTCTTAGCCTTTCGATGAATTCTAACTATTTAGGCAGCGATTTGCTACCGAGGAGACCGATTTATAAGGCGACTTAGACTAAGCAAGCTGTTAGTAAATGATATCGTTCTTATATCGTAGTTTAATTTCTACAACGATCATCGAACCATTCTGCCGTCTATATGATATATCACATTTATTAAAATATCTAAATATTACAACAGATGGAAGTTAAAATTGAATGAAGAAAAATCAGAAGCAATCCTATTTATTAGAAGACGATATACCTTCTAACTGAAATAACAATAAATTCAAAAAGAATTCCTTGGGGGTCAAACAAGTTCGGTATCTAGGAGTTATCCTAGATAGCAGACTAACTTTCAATAACCATATTACATTCGCTATAGAAAAAGCGCATAAAGCTATGCACACACTTGTTCAATTATTTAACAGGAAATCGGGTCTCAGTTATGTAGATAAAAAATTAATTTATACGACAGTCATGCTTGTCCTATATCGTCATCAGTGTCTGATAGTACATATAGGAAATTACAAGTAGTTCAAAATCATTGCTGCAGAATTTCGTTGAATGCTGCGCGATATACTAGAATTTCTAGTCTACACGATAAACATTCCTTACATATATTCATTTATTAATAAAATATCAAATTTTTTTTTATGAAAACTGTAAAATTCATCGAAATAAATTAATTCGGGTAATAGGGAATTACAATACGTTATACTAAGTATAAGCATCGTAGATTAAAACACAAATTCTTGTAATTATTAACCTATTGTTAAGTATAAATATTTTAAAGTTAAATTATTTCCAAAAACACATTGTTTTCTGTTTTATTAATTTATTGATTTATTAATTTTTGTTTCCTCAGTGTGTCTGTTTTTTCTGTAGGTTTTTTTTTCCATATTTTCCTGCATTACTTTCTTTAAATAATTTCAAAAGTATGAGTTTTGTAATTATACATATTTAGAGTTGCTAAGGTTTATGTATAGGTACTTTTTTTCAGTTTATGCGTAAAAAATATAATAAAAAATTTTTAATTTCATTTTCATTCGACGAAAAGCCTGCATTGTATGAAACATTATATTACGTACGAATATTATATATAATCAAAATTTATTGATTAAAATAAATATGTAAATGCATGTTGTGAATTACAATGAAGTAAACGTGCAATAATCGTCATAATTACATTTTTAAATATTTTACTTTTCTTTATTCACTTATTATTGTATATATATATATATATATATTAATTTTTTATAATGTGAAATGTATTGAAAATTATTTAAATCACTAATATTTATTTTCTTAAAGAAAACACAAAACTTTTCGGCATTTACGCCATTATCAAGTGAAACTTTTTAAAACATCATAATTTTAAAAATATAAATTAAATATAATTACTTAAAAATATGCGATGGTGATTGTGAAAATATGCTCCAAAAATGCCGCGTCTGCTTCTGTTCTGTCTATTTTTTGATTTGTTGAAATTTAATATCAATATATTTGTTTATTAATTTTGTTTTTTTATATTAATTTTTTCTTCAATACTATTTTCCGGATTCTGTAAAAGTTGTGTACTGGTGGAATTTGACATTTTTCATTAACTGACGCGATGTATGATGTCCAAAAGTAAAATATAAATATAAAAATAGACGATCGCAAAAAATTTTTTAAAAAACACAATTTTACAAGTAAAATGAAAATAAATATTAAAAATCTTATAATGACCGTGGTGAACAACACAATCAACTATCAATATATAAAATTTACAAAACAATAGCCGGATAATAATTAATTTGAATATGTAGTTAAACATTGAAAAATACTTATATTATATAATAAAAATTAATAGCCAGTAAAATTACAACATATTTTACAATATACTTTTTAAAATTAATTCTTCATCAAAATTTACCATCGAATTTAATAAACTATTTTTATTTTTATCCCTTTCTTTTATAATTTCCATTTTTTCAAGTAGTTTTCTTTTTTTATAGTGTTTTTCTATATGTAAAATTTTATAATTTAGATTAATATTATTTATTTTATGTTCTAATTCTAGACAATGTTTTCCAAACAAGGATTTTTCAATTATTTGCATATGGATTTAAACATTCTTTAAATCTTGTTACGAATTGTCTACCTGTTTCTCCTATGTATTCTTTTTCACATTGATTACAATTTAATTTATAGACTCCTGAATTTTTTAATATATTTCTATTTTCTATTTTATTATTATTAATTGATTTTTTTAAGTAATTATATTTAATTTATATTTTTAAAATTATGATGTTTTAAAACGTTTCACTTGATAATGGCGTAAATGCCGAAAAGCTTTGTGTTTTCTTTCAGAAAATAAATATTAGTGATTTAACTAATTTTTAATTGATTTTTTATCTTTTATATATATATATGTGTGTGTATGTATGTATATATATATGTATCAACATTGTATTATCAGTCCTCCAATACTCTCGTCTGTTTCTTTTTCTCGCTCTTGTTATAATAAACCGTAATTATAAGGTCACTCGAAAACGCAACATCCAGCTTATGTGTAATTATTGTATATATTATTGTGAAAATCTGTTTAGAACACGTCGCGTACATATACTATTATGAAGATAATCTCCAAAAGACGATTAGACTACCGGCCATTTCGGCAGAGTTAATTTTATTTACCTATGACATCGTTAAGCGATTTGCGACTCCGTGTTAATTATAAACAGGTCACCGACACCGAACTGACAGTATTTTTAACGAAGAAATTTTAACGGTAAACCGTCAACAAATATTTGCGCAGTTCTAAAGAACTTTTCGCTACCGTCAAATACGCGGTTATTACTAATTTCAACAGTATGGAATGTAACGATTTAAAAACGAAATAGACAACAAAAAAAAAAAATTAGTTAAAGTCGCTAATTTTTTTATATAACAAGACAGCAAAACTCTTCGCCTATTAAGCCACTACCGAGTGTGAATGAAAATGTACAAATATAAAAAATATAAAAGTGAATATAATTTATAAAACATATAAAAATGGGAAAAAACAGTAAAATATAAAAAAATACTTAATTTAGATGTACAATATTACGAAAAATTACAAAGTGAAAAAACGGATTCGATATAAAATAATATCTAATAGCGAATTTGGTAAACGAAACAAATCAACGATATAAAATATAATATACGTAAACAATTAAATAGGCAGAAAAATAAAAACTTTCTAATATAAAAATTTATTAAATTTATAATAAATACTCGTTAAAACTAATTCTTAGTCGAAATTTGTCCTCGAATTTAATAAAATATTTTTATCTCTTCTTTTTTTGTTATTTCTATTTTTTTTTATTTTGTAGTTTTCCTTTTCTAAAATTTTTCTCTGTGAGATTTTATAATTTTTATTAATATTATCGGTTGTGTGTTTTAATTCTTTACACTGTTATTTAAATAATGTTTTTTTCATCATTGTACGCATACGAATTTAAGTTTTAAATCTTATTAAGAATCGTTTGTCTGTTTCTCTCGTATGTATTCTTTTTCACGTTGATTACAATTTAATTTATGTACTCCTGAATTTTTTAATATATTTCTATCTTCTATTTTGTTGTTATCAATCAATTTCAATAATGCGTTTTTATTTCTTATTGTTAAATTTACGTTATATTTGTTAAATATTTATATTATTTTGTAGGTACGACTTCCTACATAATTGATTGAACCTAAATAATTATTTTTATCCTTTTCTGTATTTTTATTGTAAGATTTTTTTTTAATATTTGCCAACTATAATAGGGTTGCATTTATTATATGAATGCTATTTGTTTTATTATGTTTTTTCTTTACTTACTTTATCACTATCTTTGAAAATTCGCTAGTAGATTATTTTATATAAATCTGTATTTTTCATTTTGAAATTTCTTGTAATATTATATATCTAAATTTTCTGGCATTTCTTTTTTTAATATTTAAAACAAAATTTTATATATATATATATATATATATATATATGCCCACTTTAAATGTCTTAATGTAGTCAGCAGACTAAATTGTCGGATGTAGTCGGAGCGCAGTTAAAATGGGAATTGAGCGGTTCATGTAGTAAGAAGAAACGATGAAAGAATGGTTGTCAAGAGACAAGAGAAGGACACAGAAGTCGCGGTCGGCCGGATATAAGGTGGCAGGACGATATATAGAGATGAGCCGAATTGAACTGGATAAACGATGCCCGCGATCGCGACAGATGAAAATAATAGTAGAACTCTTACATTCAGCAGTGGATTGATATAAGTACATCGTTATGTGTGTCTTAGTGATTTTTAACTACTGTTTTTCGTTGTTTATTTAATTTTTATTAATCGATAAAATAAATTTCGCATTATTAACAACTTGTATCGCGAGAACTCGTTTCGTTATTGAAATCGATATTCGTAATTCAATTATTACGACGAGAAGCAGAATAAATCATATTTACATTTACGTTCGCGTATAGTCCCTATTGAATATACCGACCGAACAAGTGGTAATATTTGATTTGGAAATGCAAATCGAACTAGTAACTAGTGAATTAATGATAATTCATGCAAGGTGGGATTTTTACCGAGAATATATGAAAAAAGTGGAGGATTTAACGATCAGAAATGGAAGAAAAGTCGCTATATTGACGTATTTCCCAATCGTCCCCGTAATTTTTCACGTCAAATATCTCATATTGACACGTATCAATAACTCCGAACGTGCATCCGGTGCATATTAAAGAAATTAAACGTTTTCATTTTCGACCGTTCGAGTCAATTTTATTTTTAATATTTTTCTCCGAAATGTCTGCGATATCCTGCTTTTTCATATCCTTTTCCAATAACATTCGGTTGATCCATAGATGATAACGCTTCCAAATCGCAGGGATGATATCATCATCAGCATACTCCGACTTGGTCATACGCGTATTACTCATGCGTATCTTATGAATAAGACATAGCTTCTGTTATGCCCCGTGTGCGGTGTATATATGTATCTCTCTCCTCTCTCTCTCTCTCTCTATATATATATATATATAAATATATATATATATATATATATATATATTATATGTAAACAGTGTGGAATGTAGTGATTTAAAAAAATATAAATAAATAAATAAAGAACAGAATGGTAGTTAAAATCATTTAAATTTTTATGTATGTTGGAAAAACATTGTAAAAAAAAAAAGAAAATTACTAGAAAAGAATGGAAATAATAAAAGAAAGAGATAAATATAATTAATTAAATTTAACCATAAATTTTTTATGTGTAATTAGTTTTATGAAGTATATTATAAATTTAATCAATTATTGTTATTATTATTATTTCTTAAATTTACGTGCCGTGAACAGCTACTAATGGCTAGAGGCACGGAGAAATATAAGTTAGGTTACTGCATTTTATATTAAATTATATAGATTGGAGTGATGAGGGAATGTGATTAATTTGGATAAGGTGTTACGATCATCAGTAAATATTTCAGTTAAAAAGGATGGAAAGTTCAGTGCGGATCTAACAGAATTAAATAGAGTACATTCTGTAAACATATGGTTAACGGAAATATTAACATTACATATATTGCATATGGGAGCCAATTTCTTCTGCAAAAGAAGTATGACCGAGTCGGAGTCTGCTGACTATTTCGTCTCGACGTCGACTGTGTATATTCTCGAATATTAGATTTAGTCGAAGTTTATTTGTGTTTGGAACAGCTATCCACCGTTGACTCCACAAAGTTGTTGGGGCGTTCTTCAAGTATCGGGTGAAATATATAGTATGTGTTGGAATGTCAGGAACACGACGGATCGTAGCGGCTTGTTTGGTATTAGACTGAAAGTTTTTAATTTTCTGACTATTTGGTATAAGTATTTATATATAAATTTTGTACTGCTGATTTGTTGAATCCACTATCAGATTATTTTATAATCAATTATATCTGTTTTTCTCTATTTTTTGTAATATCGTACATCTAAATTATGTATTTTCTTACATTTTAGTTTACTTTTTTTTTTTGTTTTTTCCTTTTATATTTTTTATAAATCGCCTGTATATTTTCATATTGTGTTTACGGTTTTGACAATTTTCCTGTTCCTTTATTTCTTGGATATTCATTTTATATAAAATAATTCAAAAGATTATAATTGTCGAGCGATTTAAAATGAGAACGATCTAGAGAGAGAAAAAAAGGAACATTATTATTTTATTTATATTAGGGACAGGTATTTTGATTGATTTTGATTGATTTTTCCATTAGTGTGTCATGTACTACTGCTAGGATAGAGACACAGATGAGAATAGTTCAGATCATGTTGACAGGATAGTATAGTGGAAGAAGCGTAGAACTTGGAGGAACGTGTTGCGATTTGAGTTTAGCAGATTTCTAATTGTTATTGGTAACGCTAGTTTGGAACGGTTGAGCGGTGAAAGTAGTGCACTCTAGCCGAAGTTGTTTGACAGTAATTTCCCGGTGTCCACAGGAACAACTGACAGGGGTTCAACAAATGTCCATGCGTTATTTAGTCGAATCGTAGTCGTTTTAAAGTTATTTCTGCTTTTCCTGATACATTAGGAGGTATTTTCGAGCGGCGAGTTATGTCCGAGTTTTAACTTGTTCGAGTTAGGTGTGTCCATCCGCATAGATTTCCATTTGTAGCTTAGTGGGGATGATATTGTATGTACCTTCACGATGGATGGATAAATTGAGGTAAGGTTACATAGAGAATGCCTCTTTTGCTGCTTGGTCAGCTAATGGAAATTGTGTATGATCCGGACTCTAGACAAAAATTAGTCGATGAAAGGGGTTCCATTGATTATAATAATTTAATAATTTCTTTAGCAGTGTTGATTATCGTTCCAATATTTAACGATTGAAGTTAAGGATGCACATGAGTCCGAGAATATTGCAGACTGCTGAGAATATATAGTAAGATTTCCATTGATGTATACAATTGCTGGCTTAATAGCATATAATTCGGCTGAAAGAATTGAAAAATACGGTGGTTTAGCGTATGAGGATTTAGCGGTAGAAACAGCACAGTCAACCATGTCCAGCGATTTAAATTCATCATTATAGTATATTAACATGTTTTTTTTATACCCACAACGAACAATTAACATGCCTGATCGATAGGTGGAAGAAATGAAAGGTTTACATTAAAATTGAAGTGAAACCCACGGCGGTATCGTGGTGATATAGCTGAAATAAATTGGAGATAGGTGAATAAAGTCGTGCGAAGTGCGTTGATACGGTGAAAAAAGTTGTAATTTTGATTTACAGATAAATGAGTGTTTATCTGGGAATTGCTGATCGGCTTGAGATGAATATTGAATGAAGAGAAAAGGAAGACTCGTGAAGTCAAGATTGTTAATGATACTGTTGGATTGGTACGAAATGCAGCACATTCTTAATGCAATAGTATTTGTAGTCTCGTAACGATTGTAAGTGAGATGGCTTGGCGCACTAGCGTAAATTACAGCTCCATATTCGATTCTAGAAAGCAGATAATAAGGATCGTGTGTCTGCACCGTAGCTTCAATGATGAGCTAATTTACGCTGTAAGCTCAGTTTTTGTGTAATCTTTTTCTTTATAGGCTTGAATATGATGTTTTCAAAGTGTATTTTATAATTATACATTTCCGTTACGTCGATGAGATTTTATCGTAAAATTTATTCATTTTAATCATTAATATATTTTTTTTTAATTCTAAATTTTAAACCTTAAACCCGTTCATCGTAATCAAACTAGGAAACAAAAATAGGAATAGAACGTTTTAGATGTTGGTTGCAGCTTGCGGATTTGAATGGAAATTTATCCGTGAAAAATTTAATATAAATCGCGATTGATTAAACAAAAAAAACCCAACAAATGAGAGTTTCTCGTATATATATTTAATAAGTAACCTCGCTTATAACTCCACTTAAAAAACTTATTTACTCTCCAGATTTCGATCGTCTACGTAATTAAACGCGTCAAACTCGAATATAGTCGATCACTGTTTGTTAACGACGCCCTATTTTACAAATACCGATTTACATCGAAATCTTTTTTGTTAAATATTACTATAATTATGCATTTATTACTTTTAAAATAGCTTCTCGTCGGTATTATCCCAGTTAAATAAATAAAATAAAAGTAACGTTTTACTCGAAAAAGAAACGTCAAACGGATCAGCGATAAGAAACGAATTGACGATTAACCGGTTCAATTTATATATATGTATATATAATTTATTTTTTCTTTTAATTAATAGACGCGTCTTTATTTTAATTAATGGCTAAGTCGGTCCGAAGTAAATTATCTTCGCTATCGGTTAATTAAGGCTGCCGGTAGCAGTTTTCTTCTCTGGAAATTCTCTACGGAGGAACCGTAGCGAAACTATCGTCAGTAGCCATGAAATGAAACCGGTTGAGAATTTTCCAAGTATCGTAAAATAATAATGACGACTGATTTTTTTTGTTTTTTCGAAAGTTTCAATTTTGAAAAAGTAGAACGCGTCGATTTTATACGCTAGATCGAGTTTTCTAATTCCTTCGTAAATTTTAGCGTGATATTACGCTCGTAATTCTTCTTTATCAATACGTTACACTTTATTCGGTAAATAATTATCGTTAAAATGACCTAAAATTTTATTTCGATTTTCATCGGATTTTAAGTAATCGATTTGTTTATCTATATATATATATATATATATATATATATATATATATATATATATATATATATATATATATATATATATATATATATATATATATAATATGAAAGTAGCGACAATGTTACTAGTAAAAATGGCTAATTTATAAATAATCGTAACAAAGTTAGCTTTTCAACAATTATGAATATTTTAACCCTTTCAATTTTTTTACACACGATAGTTGAGATAACAATTATGACTAAATACACATCCAGTATATTCCTCTTATGGGTTCCAAGTCGTCGGGAAACGTACTCTGTTCCCCAACAGCCTATAAAGACCCGTCATTTCCAATACTGAACACAGCCCTCGCGAATCATTATTCACAATTTGTATCAGAAGTGGAGAATTCGTAGCACCGTAACTTCCTTCTTACTATTAAAATTAATGTTGACTGCTGGATGGAAATCACCTGTTCACTTATCGAGTTCGAACTATATAGCCCTTAATATGCTCCGCCTGAGTATCATTCCCTACCATTTACTCTAACGTATCCCCTCCCTACCTTTTTCTAATCTTTCCTACTCTCAGACTCCTCACTTATTCGCTATATTTTACTATACTGCCAAACCCTATCGCGACCTCATCCGTCCGCATACCCTATCTAGTTCTTCAACTATTCCCTCAGTAATACAATTCCTTTTCTCCTTCAACTCATTTACTACATATAATTGTTAAATTATCAATGTCGTAATAGTTTCGGTAGTTACTAACGTTTAAAACGAAATCGTTCAGTCAATTTGAAATTATAAATGTGTGTTTTTACATTTTCTATTTTTGTCGATTAGTTTAAAAAATACATATAAAGCTTATGATCCGAGTTTAATTTAGGGAATTAAAAACATCGTGTATATTTTTAGAAATACCGCTGGTTTTTTCAGTACATAATTGTGTTATATTATTATTTGAATATTGTTAGTAATTTTGTCCTAAAACTATTTGATTGTAATACGCGTAATTCAAAACGTCCGATAACATACACGAGGTATGATAGTAGTAATTTATAAAATAATGCCGGCAAAAGTTTCTTACAACTTGGTTAGAATTATTTAGGAGGTAACACATACGTCCAATCATTTCGTCGACTAAGAAAATATGCTCATGACTACTGGCGTTCTTCAAGGAAGGATACCGAGTCCCTACACGATTTTCAAAACTTAACTCTAATGTAGTAATGTTTGCCAGATGACAGTCCATTAATGTAATTTTGTAATAATCTATATACAGCACTCGATCACTCTTTCTCCAAGTGGCGAATTGATACAAACCGTAGTAAAACTGAAGCTATTTTTACCCCTCGATATTTTACCACGGTGCCTCCGCGTTGGTCGATGTTCGTCCGGATAATCGCGTAAAATATATTAATGTTGAAACTAATAAAGCGATCGTAACCGATTATCGTTTAGCAATTTGCGTAATCAATTTTATACATATCGCTTATACGTTCCGTCGTGTTTTAAGTGTGATGTTCTACATACTTACTAATAATTTAAAAGTTTTCAAAACAGTTGTCTCCGTTGCATTTTAAATATATACTAAAATTTCGAATAAACT
The DNA here is from genome assembly GCA_032883995.1 of Coronaproctus castanopsis. NCBI lineage: Eukaryota > Metazoa > Arthropoda > Insecta > Hemiptera > Monophlebidae > Coronaproctus > Coronaproctus castanopsis. Next base: position 21,565,562 of record CM065052.1, on the reverse strand, counting down.
CTTTTAAAAAAAGTCGAATACTTTTAGACGATCGGACAAATAGCTGGACGTCTGTGTAAAAACAAAAAAAAATTAGGAAAACAACGATTTTCGCAATTTTTAACCAATTTGAAGTTTTTGATCGAATGCCTTGAATGCTGGAGAGATGAAGTTTATTCCGGAAAATGTTGCTTATATTATTTAGAAATTTTCCAGCACGTATACAATTTCGATATCTGTTTCGATCGATTTATATCCGATTTTGAGGCCCATAAGTACTCGGCAAAGACTCAAAGGTAAACAGATATATGTCTTAAAATCTACATAAACGAACGAATTTTCGAAAGATGTCGAAACACCGCTCGAAAATCGCACTCTGTATCAACTCTTATTTTTTATATAAGTGTTGGCGGCTTTTTTTTTTCTCGGATTTTCTATATAGAATCTGTAGCGACGATAAAATTCAGTTCGATAGATTATCGAAAATGTTAAGTTCGCTAGAGAACATTCGCTTAGGGTCATCATCATTATCATCGTATTGTTCGTTACGTCGTGACTAGCTATTGTATGTTTATTTTTACGTACAAAATTAGCTAGCGTTCAAGGCACTATTTATATGCGACGCAGATGCGCGCGCATAAGATGTTATACGGAGTGGGGTGCCACTGACTTCTCTGTAGAATTAAGTAATGATGAACACTTTCTATGTAGGGACCATCGAGTTGACAGTCGAGCTAGCAACTACGCCACCGCGACAACTAAAAAAAAAAAATTGTTTGTTTTACTACAATAATTTGCATATTAGTCCAATCGACGATTTCTAGGCGGCTAAAAATAATATATAACCAATATAAACGTAGAAGACTGGAACTTAACCTGTCATTATATTATCCTTAACCCTTTCAGTCACGATGTCCATGGTATATAAAATTTTAATGCTAACAATTTTTTTTCTTTTTCTGGTTAACGTGAAATGTGTAATTTTGATAACATTTATATAAATACATTGAAAATTATATACAGCTCACTTAAGAAACAGTATATTGTGTAATAAACACCTGTGTGAAATTCATAATTTACTGTATTTATCATCCACGACTGAAAGGGTTAAAACGTTTAATAGTTATTACACTACCTCTCGTATCCTTCTCGACGATTCATTCATATTTATCTTTTTTTTTATTTTTCGGGTTTTCCCGTGCTTTTGGCATTTATTTTATTTCGTTTATTTCGATGTATTTATCTTTTCTTAACCTTGGCGTACATTGTATACCATCGTTGCGTTATGTTTTATCTTATTCCGGCAAATACATCGTTTTGCTATTATTATGTAATACTCGACGCTTTAGTCGATTCTTGAAAATACTTCATTCGGAAGTAATCTATTCTTGGCGTCGTTACTAGTTTAATGACGATTTAAAAATTTTATCGATTGGCTTGACACCCATTTTCAGTGGCAAGATTACAGGTAGGAGACGCGAATTTGTTTGATACGTAATTAGACATGGAAAACGATTCGATATATTAGTAGCATCGATATTATGTATATACGTGATAATGTTCATCGATCGTTCAACTAACCGTATAATAAATAAAGAAACGCGTTAGAGTAATTAATCCGACTGGTTTTTTCAGATCTATTGTTAACTCTGGAAAATTTAAAACGCGTCGAAATTTCGAAAAATTGTAATTAGTCGATATTGGTGAAGATTAACCGGGTATTTAATTTTTTCTATGTGAAATTTATAGTCGTCGTAATAGCCTAGTGACTAGAGCACGGACTTCTATACGGAAGGTACCGAGTTCGAGTACGATCGACTACATAAAAATTATCATCAGAAAATAAATAATCCTAATATTATCGCATGGGGAGGGCCATGGCAAACCGCCACGCACAATACCGTATGTCCGCTAGTTAATAATATAGTACACTACAAAAACAAAAACACGCCGGGTTGCATTGTGTCATAACAACAAAGCGATTACAATCAGTTCTTTCCGGTGTGTCTATCTAAGTCAACGCCATACCCGGTACGCTACTTATATTGTACAACAAATTATGTATGGGTAAGTAATCGCCTACCTCCGATACGGATACGGTACTTAATGATGATGATGATGTGAAAGTTAATTCGATTACAAACATTTCATCCTAGAATCGTAATCTCCTTTATTTCCGTTATTAGCTACGTTAAAATACAAAAATAATTTTATAATCGCTTTACACGACGCCTAGTGTGCGTTAATCACACTCTTATAGACTATAGATTATAGATAACATCGATTATAATTATGTGCTAGCATGTTGAAAGTAACAAAAAAATCAAGGTTACCCGTTACGAAAATTATAAAATATCTCCGTAAAAACTGGTCGCGAATCTATTAAAACTCGCTTTTAAGGTAATATCTAATAAACCGAGAAAATACATTAAAAATTTCACATTCCAGAATAATGTAACAATTAATGAAGGCCGTAAGAGATAAGTTGATATTTTTTTTATATGTATTTAATTATCCAATATAAGTATAATATTAGTCGAATTCCAAATTCATCGTATCCTTAATATGGATTAAAATAATTATTTTTATCGTAATAATAATAATAATAAAAGACTTAATGAGGGTTATATAAATTGGCATTATGGAGTCGTCAATTTTTAAAAAGTTAACGTTTTGAACAAGCCCGTCATTTCATTAGAGAAGACATGTGGCTGATTCGTAGAATGCTGAAAATATTGAGACCCAAAAAATTAAAAATGGAAAAGCTTCAATCTTGAAGGCAATCAAGCGCGGAAAATTAAGTTATTTTAGCCGTTTAATGCGAGGAGAAAATTATAATTTTCTACAGATTATCTATCGAGGAAAGATTGAAGGAAAACGTGAACGAGGTAGAAGAAAAATATTATGAACAAAAAACATACGACGGGTGGACACAGGTTGGAAACAATCGCAGAAATAGTACATGCAGTTAGGGAACTTGAATTGTTCTGCAATTAATGAATTGTGTATGGCACCAATCTGAATGACAAGAGCGAAATTAAAGAATTTTTAAACGTTTTTTTTTTTTTTAAATTTCAGCTAATACGTTTTTGAACTTTTTTATTTTATAATTATCAGCTTTCGTTTTCCTGTTTTCATCTTAGGCTTCTTTTTTGTGGAACAAGTTGCCGGATTAAAATTTTTTTACTTTTTGTTGGTACTAACAGCCTGGAGTGCTCAATATAGCTGCTGTGCAAATTTCTCTGGTTGAATATTGCACGGCCGACATATAGCGGTTTTTAATGGTATTTTTAAATTTAGTAAATTTTTAAAAATTGACCAAATGATGTTAAAAAAAATATATATATATTATGAACTTACACCTCGAAGTTTACGCTTAGTCTATCCTAAAAGAATTTTTAATATTTATTTCCAAGGTCGGGGTCTATTGAGGAAGCGTACACATATATAAAATATGTACGTTAGCGTGCGTGAAATCTGTAACGGTCAAGTACGGGATCTCTAATTGCTGTTTATTCTTTCGGAGTTTACATTTTACGGGGGTGCGTACGAATTACAAAGGTTTCTTTCTGTACGTAGTCTCGTATTTATTCGATTATTTGTGACGTAGAAAATTCGATTATAATGTAAACTATAAAATAAATGATATTACTACGGGGGAACAAAATTTTTAGGTTAGGAATGCTAAATCATTCTAGAACGACGCAGTCAACCGAAATGTTTCATTACCTTTAAACGTGTTTTCGACGAAGTATGTGTTTATATATACGGAATTCGGTTTATTTAATAAAGTAATCAGTGCATGCTGTTCGAGAATTATTTATTATTTTCGAAGGCTGCGTCTGTCTCCTACGATTTGTACCTGGTGATAAATATAATTTTCGATACTCGCAATGATGATGCATTTTGAATGTACTTAAAGAATAAGATAATTCCTGTTCGATTACAAAGCCATCATCGTCATCGCAATTACTTACTTTCGTAAATCCTGGATTGCTATTCTAGTATTTCTTCTAATTTCTATACATATATCTGCTTCTCACTCGATCCAAGTATCATGAGCTTTATTAACCGATCTGCTGGATAATTCTACATATTTTCGTACCAATCTTATCCACTGATGAACGGCATTCCGATCAGTTGTTTTATTTGGTCAATGCAGCTTAACAGTGCTCTTGCTGGTTATATCTTACCTTGTATAAATCTGCTTTTCAAAACACTCACTCCTTAAAATATGTCCGACATAACAAGCAATCCTGTTTGTGTACCATATTCTTCACCGCATTTCTATGGTGCCCTCAACATTCGCCTCCAGCAGTGCATTTAAAATGCATTTATACTGTGAATATTATATATATATATATATATATATATATATATATATATATATATATATATATATTGGTTTTTTATATTTCTTCTAAAACAGGTATGGATATAATCCATTACAAGCTTTTATTTTATTTTGTTTAAATCCGTTTAAATCGCACACTAGTATATTTATATTTCATATTGTCTTTTGTTTGTAATTTGCCGTTTGGAAGATGTACGGGTCAAGTCAATCTGTTCTCCTTCTTCCATAAGTCTCTTATATCTGTCTCCCTAGGATAATTTGAGTTATTCTTTATTTTTGTGTCTTTTAAGCGACTATTAAATTTCATTACGTGGTCCATTATTGCTTATGTAAATGCCACATAATGATAATAATATAAATAATCATCATCATAATGATATATATATATACGTGTGTGTGTGTGTATGTATGTAAAATATGTATTAGCGAGAGAAACACATAATGTTTTCATAACGTGAAGATAAATGTATTACGGGATCGTGTGAAAAATTTGTTACGATGTGACGCTTTTTCCACGAAATTATTACGGATACACCATATTGTAAAGTGCAGGATATGGGAAATTGGCTGTTTTTATTACATGTTTAATAGTATCATTCTTTGAAATTTATAGAGATTGAGGTCTATTGAAATAGTGTAGGTACACTCCAGGCAGTTGTCGAGGGAACAAGGGAAAGTAGAAATATATATTCCATTGTTAGGGAAGAAGATTTGGAATTACGGAAAAGCGAATGATGAGAAGAAGGAGGAACGTTTACTTTAAAGATAGTGAGTGAGTTCCTTCGAGTGTTTGAAAGGTGCCTATTGCAAGTCTGATTGCTCTATGATCGATAGCGTTTTCAAAGAACCTGTGTACTAGAGATTTTTGATTTGATATTTAACTAAATAATGATAAATTTAATCTGTGGATATATATATATATATATATATATATATATATATATATATATATATATATATATTCGTTCGTGAAGACCATGAACTATAATAGTGGATAGAAATATAGATTTGATTCTGAGCATATATTTGTTTTATAACTCTAAATTACTTCCTATTTAGCTTTCTATCAGGAATGAATCTTAAACGTTAATTGTTTAAATAATGTGCATTATCCCGTTTTATTTGAACTTATTTTAGAGATTATTTTCGAGCTAACTTTCAGTATTTACAATTTACACACCATCTTTTCTTTTTCTTAGTAGGAAATAATCTGCGTAATTACGTGTTCAATGAATAGTAGAATGTTAAACATGTTAATATGTGTAAAACTCAGTTGAGCAACTAAGCTCAATGCAGTTAACTCAAATCGAACGTATGTCAAAAGACTTTTTCCCCCAACATAATATTCGACAATAGCTGAGCATCTTCGATGTTGACGCGGTTTCGTAAGAGCCGTTTGAAACTACATCGAAACCTGTAAATCTGCGATGGATATCTTCATTTCGTTAGAACCAACGAGAATGTTCGTCAACGGGCCGGAGGATAATATTTTATCCGTTTTGCATGATGGTTCCTATTTGATTTTAATACAAATACCGAAATTTGTCTCCCATTTAGAAGCGGAATTGACGAGTGAACGCTTTAGATTGAGCTTCCATCCTATCATCTAGTGTACATTTAATTCATTTTCCCCTTTAATTGTACGTTCTTATTTTCTATACGAGATTTCCGTGAAACACGTGGGAATCGAGATATTTGACAAATTCCTCTTGCTTGCGGGATACCCTGTTTATTGTTATTACTTAATGAGTTCTATTCAAAATGCTTTTTTTTTTTTTTTGACATCCTATTTAATCTTTAAATTTTGTGCCCGTACATGGTGTCACCCGATGTAGGCACTTTTTCAGAGCATTCAGAGCATAGCTTTAACTTCAATTTGATCATAATTATGGTATCGTCGGTGAACAGTTATCGGCAATAACGTGTATTGGACCTGTTCAAAGATCGTCGTAAAAGACGTCGATAAAAAAGAAAATATTCCCGATAATTCAAAAACGAACCTGATTTCGTCTTTACTTAATTAATGATAATCGTGTTCGGGCCAGCAGAGTAGAATGAAAATGATCGTGTCACCTTAGATAGGCGGTGGAATTCATATATATATACATATTTTATATATATATATATGTATACATTATATATATACATACATTATATATATATATATATATATATATATATATATATATATATATATATATATATATATATATATGTATCCTGTTGCTAAGATAACGAAGATGAGGAAAATCATTATTACGATGTATAGGATGTTATTTTTCAAAAGGGCGTTAGTTTGCCAAAGGTGATGATGATGATTACTACGATATATTATTAATAAATAGAGAAAAACAAACCAGATGGACAACGACTACTTCGGGGGATTGTCGATTTATAAAAGAAATAAAAAACAAAAAACCCGACCGTCGATTATGCACGATTGAAACCAGTTTGCCAGATATATGTACGAGATTCCGATCTTCCGGTTATAGGTACTGGTTCTTGAATTGATGAGTTAACCTGTTGCCATCGTCTTCCCGTGGTTTAGTTTAGCGTTACGAAATAGCCCGTTTTCTAAGAAATTACTCGCCCCGTTAATGTCGTCGTTTTTTACCGGGAATTTGTGAAAAAAAAATAAAAAAATTTCGCGTATTTTTTTTAAAATAATTAAACTGTAATAGGACAAAAATTGTGCCATTTTCTTCTTATCTACGCCGTCTTCGATTCGAGTTATCAGTGATGCCATTTTCAGTCCACGGACGCATTATTTAATTCCGCTTGTGTAGCACCCTCGTTGGAGATCCAACCCATCACTGAAGTTTCCTTCAACTAACGCTTCTTTTGCCAACAGTTTCTGCATGTAGTACCAGTTGCAAAGAATGATATTTTTCATTTCGATGAATGTAGTAACTCAGTTTGCATTCTCGAATGATCCGCAATAATTACCTGTCCTTTGACATCTTGTTTCGAGACTTAATTCGTTATTCTATCTGTTTGCGGGCTATTTTTAACATTCATCGATATATATATATATATATACACATCTCGAAGGTTGGTATTTTCTTGTCTAATGCTGTTGCAATTGTCTAACTTACCGATGTTATAGTTTATGAATTAAGCGACGGTCGGTTGTGAACGAAGCTTTCGTTTATACGTTTTGATTAAAAAAAAAATGAAAATTTCGCCGATTTGAGCACCGTCCCGATTAAAGAAACATGTTGTAAATTTAAAAATGAAGACGAAAAATTAGATCTATCGAAAGAATGGGAATATTTCGCGTGTAATATTAAACAAAGTAAAACCTTTTTGCCGCGATACGTACGTAAAAAATTAAAATTAATCGATTAAATCGTTCTAAATTAAAGCAAACCACTTGTGCATAAACCAGTACCCTGTAAAGTATTGCGACTACGCGCGTGTACGTAGTTGGAAATAAGCGGCATGTAAAATGGTAAAGAACTATCTATTTAGACTACACGAAAATGTTTAAAAAAAAACCGAGAAAGTAAAAATTATGCCAACAACGCGAGGGTGGTGTGAACAGTAGGACCACGGAAGTAGACGACGATGTAAAAATTAACATATTTTGTGGACTCCAAAGCTGGCACAAAACGACGAAGTTAATAACTTTTCAAGCATTCTGTATTCGATGACGTACTCATAAACGAAAATAAATGAATTCCTTCGTATTTTTAAATGGATTATTGACAAAAAAAAAAAAAATATAAAACCGAGTATTAAGAGAACCAATTTCCGCATTATCTATCTCGCTTAAGCTTGAATTTACACTAACACTAGAACTTTTATCTAGTTCAATTATACGAACGATTCTTCGCGCGAAACGTTTAAACTGACTACCTAGGACCTAATGACCCTCGGAATATACTTAACTATAAATTATCTAAAATATTACGAAGGAAAAAGTATAAAAAACGTACGATATAAAAAAACAGACCAAAAAAGAAAATCTAGAAGGCAAAAACATCCCAAATAAAATAAATATATTTCTTAAAAAGTATTTACAGCCAATAATAAATAAATATATACTTTTAATAGTCGAGATTTATAAATAAATAACATATATATATATATATATATATATATATATATATATATATATATGTCTGTGATTTGCGAATATTTTAATTACAATCACTGAATTTGGCTATTTTTATCATACATAAACAGAAATAATATATTTTTTAATTTTTGTATGTACGTCTGTCTGTCTGTTCCGATTTAACTCAAAAACCATTAAAGCAATAATGATGAAATTCACCCAGCTTACAGCCTATATTATCGGATTCGTTCGAAGCTTTACTTCACGTTGATATCACAAATAGGACCGAAAATATAATAATTTAAAGTTTTAAAAAGTAAGAGACAACGATATCTGTTTAAAATTTGAGATGTACCTCCGCTACCAACACCCATCGATCAATCCGCGTTTTGTTGAATTAGAATAACGGACGTTTTATATATATATATATATATATATATATATATATATATATATATATATATATATGTATATATACACGTATACTATACTAAACTGTTAAAAGAATGAAACCGAGATATTGCATTAAAAAAAAACGTTTGCGGTAATTATGGACCCAATAAATAATATATAATAATATATACAATTTATTAAAAATATTAAAAAAACAAAAAATAAAATGTAAGAAAATACTTAATTTAAATATACGATTTATAAATAGGCAACAAAAATTTTTTATATATAAAAAATACCATGTAGCTTTTCAGCTACTAAGCCATTATCAAGTCGACATAAGTAAGTATGTAATATATATATAATTTATAAAAAATATAAAACGAAAAACAAAAAATAAAATAAATACTTAGTTTAGATGTACGATTTAAAAATAAATAACAAAATTTATATATATAAAGATCACAACGCTTTTCGATTATTAATCCACTATGAAGTGGACGCAAAAAATACAATATGAAAATATGTACAATTTATGAAAAATATGAAAGAAGCAAAAAGTAAAGTAAAATGTAAGAATCTGATAGTCTTCTTTAATATATAATATATTGAAACGAGATTTATAAAAAATCGGCGTTCTAATCTACGATCTTTATACTTAGTATAATGCACGCCTAGATGTTCCGTATTAACTTTTGTAAAATATTTTCCTAATACTGAATGTACATTTAGTAGGAATGTTTAATTAATCGCGAAGAAGTGAAATTTTATTAAAATTATGCGAAATGTTTTTTTTTTTAATAATTTAAAATAGCTCGATTAAAATAAATATATGATACTAATTTCTTCTTGAAACAGACGAGTTTAAATTTCGCGGTATTACGACAACAATAAACGTGATGAGAAAGATACCACATTCGGATAAGTGTTTGCCTGTTTGAATTTATATATTAAAAATCAATATTGTAATTTCAATAAAATACGAATCTGTTACAAAGCTGTCTTATTTCACACGTACACGTGTGAAAAGGAAAAAATGAGAAAAGCTGAAAATACGTCAAAAAAAAAGACGTAATCAATACGAATATATACATTATTTTTTTTTTTATTATTCAAAACTGATTTATAACTCTAGCCATTGTCTCATAAATGGCGCCGAATAACAATCACGCGTGATAGATTAATGCGTCGGTGCGTTTATCTTACTTGGAAATTACATCGATCGATCTTGGTATGACACATCCGGGAGTACTAGTGAACCTGCTAATTCGGATGGATGTGTCGTAACTTCTGTGTTCGCTTTAAATCTTGATGTATTACTTCTTTGAATATGTACCGCGCGATATTCAAATTAAGCCTAGCGTCTTATTTTGAGAACACCGAATGATGAACTTGTTGGATTTTTTCTTACTCTGCAGCATAATATATCCAAGCATCCTGTCTTTGTTATATTGTTATACTTTTAATTATTTGATTATCGCTACTATTGTTGATAATGGCACCGTATTTCATTTATGCTAGTTGATATATCGCAAATTAAAAAAAGAAATATATTTTTTCGGGGGTAGATACGGAGTATGTTTCACAATGTACAAAAATCTGTTTTTTTTTTTTTTTTTAAATATATGTTTATAGCCAGTTATTAGCACGAAATTACGTAATGTTATCATCGCCAAATTGAGCAGGTATCAGCAGTATTGCCACCTACATGCTGTTTATCCGTACTAACTCCTACCTACTTTTAAGTATTTCGTCAGTATGTTCGATCCAGTTACAAGTAAACCAGTTTATTGAGTTACCTTGAATGGCGGACATAATACGTTTGTTATAATCTTAAAATAAACCGATGAAGCCTTCATCCAAAGATTTTGCGACATGATAACTTTGAGTCTTGATATAGTATTTTTTAATTTCTGCGTTATTTTTTTTTACTTTTGTATATTTATTTTTCTGTTTAGAAATATGCGTATAAAAATATTTTAGCTGCCTCCAGTTTTAACTGCGTAAATTATGTTCGTCTCTTGGTTTAGTAATCAAAATTTTCTAAACGTATTATTCGTCAAAATAATAATAATTATTATTATTCTCGTTACGTCATCTCCAGTCGAAGGCCGCCGATCGTCATAGCTACTAAATATCTTTGGACGCCTCTTGTAGTCGGGGCGATGATATTTGATACTATCTTCTCGTATCTGCTTCCCAAGAAAGTTCTCGTCTACCCGGTTTTCTACGACCACAATAATTCCACCATATCGTACAACACGGAACAAGTGATATTTTCGGCATAGTATTCTAACTTTCTGGTTAGGACGATATAAAGCATCTCAGCTTGATTCGACATTTTATTCGGCACTTCTTTATTAGTCACGTGATCTAGGTATGATATTTTTAGCATTCCGCGAGAAATGTGCAGCTCAAAAAAAATTTCGATTTTCTTCTCAAAGGTTTAGAACCCAGCTTTCCACTTCGCAATAATTCTTTCGTAACTGCTTCGTTTTATGATAATAGTTGAATCGGCTAGTACTGCCAGCGGTCATTATAATTGTTAAATACTGAATATAGTTTAATTTGCGACGCGTGATTAGGAAATGTGACATCAAAAACCGAGCAAGAAAATACGGAAACACAGCGGATTGAAAAATTCTAGGAATATAAATTTTTAATTCTACGAAGAATTAATAAATACGTAAGGAAGAAAATTAAATTCGAAATTTCGAAAAATGACCAGTACTACGATTGAATAAAAATTTAAGCTCGCGTACAATATTATTATGTTTTCCATACACCTGCGCACGAAGCGAGACGTGTATTTTACGTCGGATAAACGAAAAATCACTATAAACCTGGAATAATTTCACGGACAGCAGATGGAAATGACGGAAAGGAGGTGTAACCAATTTTATTCTCATCGGCAAATTAGAACTTCGGCAAGTCATATACACTAATTATGTAGATATTACATCTCGGGGAGAATATTTTAATGAGATGAAAATCGAATGTTAGTAAAGCATTCGAAACTACGGAACGATACTATACCAACAAATTATTTAAACCGAATCCAATTAATAGCGAATCAAATATGTAATAAATTGCAATAATATAAAATACTTATGCGTTAAAATCCATTTTCACATATAATTGTAAAGGCAGAAATAAAAAAATATGCGTTCTTTAGAAGATTAGTTAGTTCTGCTACAGGTGCAGATTCAAATGTATTAAAGATATCAGCTCTAGCTAGCAAACTTTCTCCAAACAGTAAATGCGCATACACAAACACATCTGAAATTAATAGAATAGAATTATAAGTTGAAAAACCCGGATGCAGTTGTGTGAATAACCGAAAGAAATCGTTATCGTATTCAATGTGGAAAACTTTAAATAGAATAAAAATTCCGACAGGAAGATAATTAAAGTCGATAAATTACAGAATTTAAAACACCTTCTCGGTTTGCTAATTGTTGGCCTTTACGCTGTAGCATAGAAGAACTTATAGTACGAATTTTAGACGAGATAATTAAACTTGTCGAATAAGGAACATAAATTTGACCAAGACAAGAAGAAGCAAAACGAATGAATACCGTCTATAATTGTCGGGAAAAAATCGTAAAATATGTCGTAAGAAGGACGGAGAAATTGTCCAGAAAAATGTAGTGTAATCAAGTCGGTAAAAGGAGTAGAGATGTCAAATGATCAGTTATTGCACGGATAAGTGCAAAGAAATTGTAAAAAATCATTATGGAAATTTCGTAAGATAGTATAGAAAAATACATACTAATCGAGTTGAATAAAAGAAACAAGATGATGGACATGACAACATCACTTAGTGAGATTAAACGAAAACCACGACAATGGAAAGTAATTACAACAGTAGTAGTTAAAGTACACGATCCTTTAAAGTAGAGGCCATGATGTAAGTGTGAAGAAGACTGAAAAATGTTTCATATCTGAAAGATATTTTAATGTCGATAGTAATGTAAGCTACAAATAGTTTAATTATTCTAAAGTTATTTTAATTAAACTCGATCTCGTACTTTGTTTTTTAAATCACCTATCAGTTTTACAAAATATCGAAAATTACATTCTTAAAGTTTATCCGCAATTCTTTCGTTCATTTCTATAAGGTTTTCCAATAAGAGCGAATTGGGTCGATGTTGGAATTAAATAAAAAAAAAAGCTGCGTTATCAAAAATCTTTTTTTATTTATTCATTCGAATGACCCATTTATGCTACTCTATGTATGGAGTAAAATATCGTCCAATTGTCTACTGTGGCATTTCACAGTGGCACGAATCCGAGTAGTCCAATTTTCAACGAGTCTGCCGCATAGATCTGGCTGTTACAAACAACTTTTGGAAACCCTCTGAGAAAAAGTCTAGCGAAGTGAAATAGTACGATCTCCATAGTAAAATTCGTGTCGCCTCTGTAAGATGATGTAACTCTGGCCTGAAGTCGTTTGTATAGCATGTATCGCTGTCAGACTTGGCATGGTGATTTGAATTTGTAACAGAATAATAAGCAGCAGATTAAGCACACGTCACCGAAACAACCTGACCGCCACAGGCTGCCAATATCGGCCTCCCACGTTCTGTTGCTAAACTCTATATTTTTTAAGTTACTTTCGAATTTCTCTTTTTTTCTGTTCAGCTAACGAGTAATATTCTTTTATAAATCCACATTTCCTTAGCTTTCAATTTATTTTTACCTTATACCTTCATCATCCACATTTCGTAATAGTGCACTCCACGCATAAGTGTGGACAAATATTTTCTTATCTTTGTAATTTCTGTTTCTTAACAAGTTTTTTTTCTTTTTTTTTTTTATTGCAAATATTAGATTTGCCATATATATTGCCATGTCTGATTTCTATTGAATGTATGTTGTTGCTGGTTAAAACACAATATATTTGTACTGATGGATTTGTTCGATGATTTCATTGTCTAGTAGTCTACTTCAAACAGGCGACACTAGAATAGGCGGGGTTACCTATTTCTTTCTGATTCACATATATATATATATATATATAATATAATATAAGAAATATTTGTAAGTGTGAACGTGATAATGAAAATATTTATCTCACAGGCATAGTTCTCATAAATATCGACACACTAATTATGTAAATCGAATTTAGTAATCGATTATTTATTAATGAAGAGATAAACGAATGAATAATACAACTTTCGAATGACTAACTGGCTAAATAATATAATCGATAAGCTACATTCTAATTCATCGTAGATTCTGCCATGTGATAAACATTCATCCGCTTCGTTTATAAAGTCGTCATATTCTAATTTATGTATGCCCACGTGTTACACTGATACGTATCATCGATACACATAGGTATATCGATAGTAGTTTGAACAGCGTGGAATGTTGCGATTTTTAAAAGATAAATAACCACCAAAGAAAGTTGTTTAAATCGCTAGATTTTTATATATAAAAAGACGACAACGCTTTTCGACTATTTAGTCATTATTAAGCGAACATAAAAAAATAAATTATAAAAATATAAACGATTAAAAAAATAAAAAAAAAAATTACATGCAAGAAAATAAAATATACACCTTCAAACATGAAAACTATGTTCGTATTTTACGTTTTGAAAACATAGCAGTTTTCCTTAATGATGTACTTAATGTATATGTACAAAAAACAGCAAAACGAAAAAACAGATTTGATTAATAAACTGTACTTGGGAAAAGAAGTTACAATGGAAAAGATAAATAGGAAAATGTCTTTCATCTGGATGACATTTCGAAAGCTAAACAAGAAGTAAAGGGATGCCGAATAGCCTGAAAAGTAACTGTACAATCAGTACAAACTTAGTTTTCTCACAAATATACAATATACTGATTTCAAATAATGTAAAAATTTTTACTTTTGTGGACGATATAGCAATAGTAATTGGCGATAAAAATGAAATCTCATTAGGTAAGAAATTAAGTGAGGTATACCGTGCAATAAATAAATGGTTACAATCATTTAATCTCTCAGCATCAACAATTCGAAGTCAACCTATATGCTGTTCAATAGGAAATTACAAAATAAAAAGTTAAATTTAACGCAATATGGATTAGACATACAATATGTCACACAAACCAAATACTTAGGAGTATTAATTGATAATAATTTAAAATTCTATAATCATTTCAATCATATTACAACAAAAATTAGCAAATTTATAAGGGTATTCAATAAACTTTATAACAATAACAATAGAATAAACTATAAGAAGGGAATAATATTATATAAAAGTATAATATTACCAAACATACTTTATGGCAGCGTAATCTATAATGATATGTTAAATATCAAACGATTTCGAAACAAATTAAAAGCTTTCCAGAGAATGATTTCCATGAAATTAATCAAATCTTACAGAACAATTAGCTATATGGCTAGCGTTGTTATTGCTGGTATTAAACCGTTGGTGTATGAGATTGAGAAACATATTAATATTTTATTAATAAAAAATAATGTAAATACAACTTACGAATTTAACAACACGCAATATCAACATCCATACTATTTGCATCGAGAAAAAAAGCTAACAATTAAACAATTCAAAATAGTATTGCATGAATATTATGTTAAAAAATATCAAAGGTTATGGGATGAATACAACTAGCGAAACAATATTTTCCCAGTGTAGACAGAAGACTAAAAAATGTTGTATTCGTGTCAAATTATTTCAATACACAGTTTATTAGCGAACATAGATTATTTAAAGACTATTTATATAAGTATGGAATATCGCATACGAATAAATGTGCGATATGTAATTTAATCGATCATGTAAAGCAGATACTGACAGGATGCAATTACGTTAACGCTGATTTCGCAGATATAAAGGCAACAGAATTGGTGGATAAATAGTTCAAAATATTTGACGTTTAACATACCGAAAAATACATCTACATATATTTTAATCAAATTAATTATATAATATCACCTTAATGTAAAATAGGCTGAAGTGAGCACCGTAAACTTAATTGGATGGGCTCTTTTCAGTTCATTATTTATAAATTACACGTATCTCACTTATAAATAAATTTACCCCATCGTAATTTACGAACTGGGGACCAAAAAAAAAATCAGTACGTGTTACCGGCTCTAATGTAGCTGAAACGTGAAATTTTACTAAAAGAATAATTAAAAAAGCTAAGAAAACTCAAATGGCGCTTACTCTTAATATCAAATTCAAAGACCACAAGACTATTTCATGCATAAGACAACAAACAAAGTTACTGGATGCGGTGGAAAGAACCGACAGGCTAAAATTGAATCCGGCAGGACATATTACAAGACTAGATGATGGTGGAGATTAATATGCGTCGTAGACTTGGAAGACCCATGACTAAGGAATGATATTATGAAAGAAATAATCGAATTCGAACCGCACAAGATGGAAAACATTAACAATTTTTGGGGAATGCTTACATCCAGCAATAGGTTGATATATATATATATATATATATATATATATATATATATATATATATAATATAGGGTGTATGAAATGCTTAGCAATATAAATTATATATAAATTATTCAGAATAGCTTAATCTTATATATACGTTGTGCGCAATGCGTTTTGTAAATATATATAGCAAGAAAAAGAAAAAAGTTTGAATTGTTTATTATTAAGACAGGAGAAGACAAAAAATTGATGAAGTGAATACACTACAAAAGTGGAATTACTTCGTTTGAGAAAAAAAAATGACAAAATCCTTATATCTTATACATGCATATATATGTATACATATCAGTACGCGTGTATATGTAGTATATTCGATATCTAGAATTATGTATACATAATTTTATATTTATATTTTATCGATGCTCCTCAACACATTGGAATTATGACCTTATTGTGCGGTTTTTCATCATGCAAATATAATTATTTCTTAAATAAACCTGTATTTTGTCTGACCACACGATTATATATATATATATATATATATATATATATATATATATATATATATATATATGTGTGTGTTTGCGTTAATCAGTTTTCTTTCGAAAATTATTATCTTTTTTTGTTGATAGTTATGAGGTATACGAATGATGTTACTATCAGAAGTTACTGTCATCATGCAGTGAAGCTTTTACATTGTCTTTTTTTTAGGCTTTTATGTACCTGTATGTAACATTAATTATGATTGTGGTATATATATGTGTGTATTTAGTTTAATTCCTTTTATTTTGTATACATAGCAACCCATAATTACATCTACAACCGGATGTGTAAATTTTTGATATTCGTGGAAACGTGCTTTAAAATATATATATATGTGTGTGTGTATTGCACCGGTCTGTGTATGGAAATATTTGACCGGGTTATGATAAAAATTAATCCGAAATTCTTTATCGAAATGCAGCCAGGCATTGAAATCACGTTTGAAAAATTTCGTGTAAATATAGCCGAGCAAATCGTAGATAAAATTATTATCTCTATTCTTGCGTAACTAAAACTTATTTTGGTCGATTTTAGTAAGAACTGTTTTTCTTATATTCGGTAATTCGAAATAGTCTCGTGTGTCCCGGAGTTAAAATATTTTTATACAGAATGTTAAAATTGTCTAATGAAATGTTGTAAGCAGCTTAAAATAAAACTCGTCAGTTTTTGACTATAATCGATTGATGTATTAATTTTTAGCTATTGAGGACTCGAATTATTATAAGTATTTTTAGGAAATATTTGGTATTCTTTTTCCAATTCTTTTTTCTTTTTGTATATTTACCTACACACACACACACATATTGTCGTATTATTAGTGGTCCGAACATCGTGACTAGAGTACATTGTACATTATTTTTGCATACGATATGCCCTCGTGAAACGTGTGAGAATATTTGTGTTCTTCTTGAGCGCGTCAGGTCATAAAGCGAATTTGTTCATTCATTAGCTAATGACGTAGTAATTTAGCTCATCACAATGCTATTATTCAATCTGTACAGCTGGGGCATAAGGATCAACACCATTAGTCGAAATTACTATCAATTTAAACCATCTTTCCTAAACATCCGTGATTCTATTTCTTTGTTCCGTACGGTCTTAATTCTGATTTAATAAAAGGAATCGGCTTATTAATATTATATTTTCTATTTTTGGCTTAGCGGATGAGAAATTCGAGCATCTCGATGTTCTAGCAGAGTTCATAGTTGTTTCTATTTAGTCTTAGAAAGATTCAATACATAATTACAAACTGTTGAAAACCCACAGCCGAAATTTTAAAAAATAATTAGAAATTCGTGCGTGCGCGAGTAAGGACTAATAAATTACCAACGTACATACGTGTCGTGATATATTTTACAACCATAACTTGTACTTAATAACGTGATCCTCGTCTATAATTATATATACACCTTTATTGTAACCAGTCGTTGCATACGATATTGTTCATTGGTGTTGAGTAGCAACATTCATTGCGAAGATTACTTCCCTAAGAAATATAATAACCGGTAAAGATCAAATTGATCAATTTCAAACGTACGACTATCGTATCAATTGTAAATTTCAGATTTCGTCATAAAACGGCCATTATTTTATATTTAAAAAAAAAAAAAAAACCTAAAACTGTTGGCACCAAAAAAGTAACGTTACCTTACTTGGATAAGACACACTCTCCTGTATGCAAGCCATTTATGCTGATGACTTACAATTCCTGAATCTATTAAATATTATTTAACGAATTATAAACCTCCTCTTCGGCTTTAGTTCTTTTAAAATAAGAATTGTTGTTCCCGTCGACGAAATGTTATATTCTTATACACATTTATTGTGTGTTCAAAACGAAATATAAGTAAAATATTGTTTCTTTGTAAATTGTAGTGTTTTATCTTTGGCGTTGTTAGTTTTTACATTTGTAAGCGTTTTAAAAAATTTTCTTTTCAATTCGAAAAAGTTTATCTTTTGCTTTCTTGATCGTGTGTTTTTGGTTTAACTATGAGCCGAAACGGATTACGTTACCGGGTTACGATTAGTCTCTCGAAAGGGATCTTATTTACGGTACAAAGGTAGATATTTATTTATTTTCGATTTTTTGGCCAACTATGGATCATGCAAATTCCGATAAATCTTTTTGTGGTTTCCGTAAACTGTGTAAGTTTATTTTTCAGATTTTCTTTCAAAGTAGTGATTCGATTCTTTTTAGGTATCCATAATATTCTCTCTCATTGTGTCCGATATCTTTTACTTTTTAATTGTTCATCTTTAATGTTTGGTCCGGTCCCAGAATTTTCCTCGTGATTTTTTGTTTTCTTCGTTACTACGATGTCTTTCTCTTCATATTCAGACGTAGACATTATGATTGCAATTATTTTATTATTATTATTATTATTATTATTATTATTATTATTGTTTTATTTTCTTTCTACCGATTTGGTGGCTGGTAATATTTGTAGGAGCTTTATTCAATTTTAATCGCATGTTCTCCGGATATTTTACCGATAATGACGCACATATCGAGGATCATAGATGTTTGCAAAATTTCTTTTTCGATTTCTAGTCTACACACAGCGTCGTACAGAACAAATTTAATTGCTGTAAAGATTTGAAACGGGCAAAAATAACAGACGTATCAACGCCATTTATCGGAAATATAGATAAAACTATATAACAATTTAATAAGAAAATATATCTGTCTGGCTAATGACATAAAACGAATTTCCATAAAAAAAACGCAATTAGTTTCGATAATATAGCAATGTCGGCGACTGGTATAATACCGAAATAATCGTACGGTGTAATATCGAAATAACCGCATGTTGTAATAATGAAAATAACTATTAATACTGAAATAACCATATTATACTTGAAATAACTATTAATACTGAAATAAATAGAAGATTAATATTTCACGTTCGCTTTGCGTATTATTTTAATGATGTTTCTCTTTTCTACATCGTTCGGGTGGTAACCCTGTATTATTATAATAAGATTTATTAATTACAAATTATGGACGTCAATACTAATAAAATTTCATTCGATATTTTATTATTATTATTATTATTACAATTGTCGTTTTGATTTATATAATAATAATTGAAACCAGCAATACGATAGATGCGTAAGATGTAAAAGTCGCGTATGGTTCGAGGTTTTGGACGTCGGTTCAATACGAAAATCTAAAATAGTATGGTAAATTTATTTCATTGGAAATAAACAATTGTAATGATCAAACTCCATATTTTTAATTTTTGACTTAATTTATTTTCTTGTCTATTTGTTTCATTTTGAAGTTGTAAAAGATTTATCTTCGTCTTATCTCTATTTCAATTATCGTTTATGCATGAATCTGTTTTTTGGATCGTCAAAAAAAAAAACACGGTTTATTTATTTATATAATTCGTACCTGTAATGAAAAAACTGAATTTTCGTATAAATTATACACGTACGATATGTGTGAGTTAAGTACACGTGTACATGTTAATACATTCGAACAGAATTATTTCCCACTTTTTGTTTTTGGAAGGTAGTTGTATACATGTATAAAGTATGTGCAAAATATTATTAAGAATCATATTACGTAGCGGAGGAAATGAAAAGTAGGTTAACTATTTGTACATTTCTTAATAATTCGATTTATTAACGAAAATATTTTTAATTCGATATCGTTAAAAAATTCCAAAAAAGTCTATAACGAGGTGATCGAATTTAATTAAGCCGGATTAATTAATATTCACATGGTACCATCGTCCGTATCGCAAGTATCATCTTACTTTGCTTTAAATTGAAGATTTCGGTAAAAAGTCGAAATATATCGTGTTTAACGAACGAGAACGTATTGCGATTAAAAATGAGCGCTAATGTCGTTTATATAAAGAATAACCGATCTTACGCTTCGTGAAGACCTCCAGTTGAGGAAAACCATAATTGAGGAAATTCCGATAAAATATTACTGCGCGCCCGTCTAGAGAACCATCCTAATCGTCTAGAGATTTCTTTATCAGATAACTCAATCGAAATCCGCAAACTGGACAGAACGAAACCTTTAATATAAGTGAGGCCTATTTATAATTAAGTTCAAGCCTTTTTTTTTTTTTTTTTTTTTTTTTTTTGTTATTTCTTGTCATCGATCATAAAAAGGAAGGAATGAAGGAAAGAAGAGAAGGAAGGAATGAAGGAAAGAAGAGAGAAGATTGGAGTGGAATAGGAATGAAATGTATATTAATGAGACAATTCAAACGAATTGCCTAATTTTGGTCTTCAAGAAGAAAACTGTTCATTTATCTTTTATTCTTTTTTCCTGGCAGTACATAAAGATTCTGTCTGAGAATAGCTCAACCCACTCGAGTAATTGGAAGTGCATCGCGGCACCACTTCTTCCTTTGCAATCGTCTGCTATTACTGGGTGGAAAATCGAACATTCGATGTACCAGTGGATTTTGGTTGAACTGAAGTTTCTCATAGAACCTTTGGTATTGTCCCAACATCCTTTACACATGGAACGTTCAAGTTCGCATGTAATCTATCATTCGATACATAAAAGGAGCAGATACCATTGTACGTAGAATTATGGACTGCTGTTGTTGTATTCTACGAAGATGACTTCGGCTCGTTGTTCTATATAAGTCTAACCCATATCATACTAGAGCGATAATCGATAAATAGACGTTCCGCTTTACGGTCAGGTTTAGAAATGATTTTCGTTCTAACAACAGACATAGCTGTCTAGCCGTAGCCATTATAGATCTTCTCGCATTTTCCACACGATTATTGCTACGTTAAACGTTTATCCATCAGCATTTCGAGATAGCGAACGGAATCTACTTGTGGAATTTGCGAGTTACCAAATGTCAAGTGTGTAATTGAACACTTTAGCCGTTTGTTGGTGAATGAAAACTATGTCGACATTTAACTAGGTTGAACGATATGCGCCAAAGGCTTGCCCATTTTTCTAGTCGATTAAGGTGGTTTTGAACAGCAGCGTTTGTATATGTAACATTCATATTAGACGATCATCGGTGAACGTGGTTATCAATGTTAGATTCGAGGTTGGTATGTCCGCAGTATAAATGGAATACAGTAATGCACCCAGAAAACTGCCTTGCTGTATCGACGATCTGATTGGATGTTTTTCAGTGTTCACGGTAGCACATCTAACTTTTTTATAATTAGGGAGATTAGATTCTCCAAGACTTTCGATAGCGAGGAGAGTAAGTTGGCCGGTATGATGATACCTCTGTTCGCGGTTTCCCTATTTTATGAACGATGTACCGACTTCTTCCACATCTTGGGAAAGTATTGCATCCTTAGAATTGCATTAAAGATATAGCAAAGAACAACCGCTCTCTATGGCAACCGCGAGATTATTTCCCCAGTAATTTTGTCAAAGCCATGAGGTTTAACGGCACATTACGAAAACATGCGAGAACTTCTCTTGGAGAAAATACCGAAGTAGCATGTTCGCACTGGCGCGGTTCATGTATGTTGTCGCGATCAGAGAATGGATGAAAACCGTAGCAAGGTGGTCCGCAAACGCATTCGACTTTTCCTGTTCTGTTTTAATCCATTTGTCATTCTATCTAATATTGTACGGTTCTTGCGGGTGATTTAATAATTTTTTAACTGAAATCAATACCGATTATTCGCCATCATTGATAGATTGCGTATAATAATTGAAGATTTTATTTTTATACTTCTTAATTTTATTCGGTAATCTGTTGCGCAGCTATTTGTATATGATGTATAAGAATGGGTAACGATCACGTTGCCATTTCCTTCTCGCTGACATGATTTCCTTAATTAATTATCTTATTTCCACGGGTATGTATACAGATTTTTATGAGATTTCCCTCGTATGTGTAGTGGTTAGTAGAGTACACGCATACTTCATGAGACTAGAAGAATTTTTAATGGTTGCTTCACTATCATTTCTGTCCTTTAGTTTAACGCTCAGATCAATATTATTTTCAATAATTCTCGGAAAGATACCCTCAATTAGTGCTGCCATTTATGAGTCTCTGTTGGTTGAGAACGATTTCATGTCTTACATCGAAAGTGGCAACCACACTTAAATATGATCATAGAGGTTCTGCATTCCCGGCTATAACTCAACGAATAATAAAGAAATCTAAGATACCTGAGAGCCTATTGCGATGTCGCGGCCAGTATGTAGGGGGACATTACGGATAAAACAGCAAGTACGTTATTGTGAATAGATTTGTGTTCTTGATCTGCAAGCGCTATTTTTGGAATTATAATCAGCAATTTGTTGAAAATTGAAGTTTATTCTAGCGCACCTGGGTGGCAGTAGACTGCAGCTACTGTTATATCCTTTGCAAGTGTTTCGACATTAACTGCTACAATCGGATATGTGCTAATATTCGAAGTTTTTATATTGTTTGTATGCGTTCTTAACTAATACTAGCGATCCCCCGTGAACTGTTTCATCCGCATGATGAACCTGAATCGCACGCTATTTTGCGAGAGATCAACTACTAACGCATTAACGTGGTTTTTGAGTCGAAGCTTTAACTGTTCAAATGCGGAGGTTATACGTGAGGTGGGTTTCAGTGTACAGAAATAGTTACAAATTAATAAAGTTAAATTATTACTTATCGCACGCATATCGGAGAGAATAAAATGCAAAGTTTGGCGGACCGAAATGAGTTCATAAACTGCTAGACGGTTATAATTCGATTGCTTAATGTCTACCGAAATTATTTTCGAAAAATTCGTGCTCGATTATTTGTTGTCCTTCGAGGCATGTTATTTTCATCATTATTATTATTATTATTATTATTATTTAATGCGATTGCGATTATTATTTTGATGATAAATATAATAATAATGATTATTTTTATTACTACTATTAACTTTATTAGAGCTATTAAAATAAAACTATATTGTGGCTGTTGTTAATCCGGGGTAGGCGGATTCGATCTAGATAATGAAAATGGACCGTCGACGCGAATATTTTTATTCGCACACATAATTTGCCGAATTATCGTTGCGTCGTAGACAAACTTTTACCGATGAATCTTAGCTCATCCATCCGTATGTATGTAACAACGAAATGTTATATATATATATATATATATATGTACACATATGTAAGGATATGGAATAGGAGAAAGTCGAAATCGTATTTGTGCGAATACGCGATAATATTCTCGAAGTGAAATTGCGGAGGAATTTACCGAAATATAAAACTGGAAGACGAGACGTGTGTTTTTATTTTATAATTAAAGGCTACCTACGTCAATTTCAACGATAACAAAACGATAACGTACGTTGAAATGCTTAAGGGATTATAGAAATACAATGATACAATAAATCGCCAATTTCACGTTATATAACAGACAAAATACTATGTGCGAATACTAATATTGATATTATATATATATATATATATATATATCCTGTTTTTAAGGTTTGTTTATTAGCTATGTAACATATATTTGTTTTTATAAATGCAAAACGGCATGTGTGCGTGTATACGGTTAAAAACGATCGCACTCTCTCTTGGTAATTTTCTAAAACTTTGAGACCGGCTGTCGTGAAATTGGTCTTTTCAAATAGACGCCATCAATCGTATCCGGATATCATCGTCTAAAAATTAAGATATAAATTAATTATTAACTTTGAACCGGGTCGAAACCGAAACGGTAAATTTCTCCCGATTTAATCGCTCCGCATCGAACGGAACCGTCTGATATAGGTACATAGACAGATAGATATAGATATCGAAACGAAATCTGCGATTTTCCCGTAAATTTTTTTATTTATCGCCGTGTTCGGGAATTTCGTGGAAATTACGCATTTAATAAATTGAAAAATTATTAATCCGAAAATGGAGTCGAAGAAACCGCGATTTTCCAACTCCGAAACGGAAAAATACTCGGATCAATTTTTCTGTACCCGAATCTTTATGCATATATATTATATTAGGAGTGGCTCCCTTTATATAACTACCAACAATGCTACCGAATATATTCGGACTGTGTATGGGTGTTTTTAGAAGCAACTCGTATAAATTAAATTATTCGTTTTATTTATAATTATATTACTTTATACTAAATTATTTTATTTAAATAAGTCTAAAAATTATTAAAACTTATTTTATTTAATTATTTAATATATCGTTATATTGGCCTACGCACGCGTAAAGAAATACGATAATTTTAATAAGAAATTTGAATAAAAAGCATTAGCTGAATAATCGAATACAAGGTGCAATATGCGCAAATTATAATCTTGTTCTTATCCGTTAATTACTCGTGTTGTTCTTTCGGCGTCTTTTCGAATATAACGTAATTATATTATACCGCTTTAATTAATTTTCAGTCTTTTTCTCCGGATTTAACCATCAGCTTCCTTTTTTTCATCACCAAGACCAACACCAGAACAGGGACTAAAAATCTGTCTACAATATCTTATTGCGCTTTGGTTTAGTTTCGTTTGTATCTATTTTCAATTCTTTTTAGAATTATTTCATTAGTCCCATTACATACTTTGTAGCGTATGTATATCATCTTTTTGTATACGTTCTTCTCAAAGGTACTTATTTCATTCGTATGTTTTTTCAGTATAGTCTGTGTTTTCGATGCACAAATTTGGAAAATTAACGCATTGACTAAAACTTTATATCGTATCTTTCGTTATGTTTACATCTTCCGAATTTCTCCAATTTTGTTTTTGTACCTCACACGAGGGTAAGGCATGCCTGTTTTCTTTACCTCTAGAGATCCTAGGTAATCGAATTCGTACACTATTTTCTATACCGCCTTATGTTTGTTTTGAAGTGAAACTTCTATTGGTGCGATTTATGTGGGAAGTTAACACTCAAAACGAGCGAGCGGAAATAACAGACGGATATATATATATGTATACGTATACATATATATATATATATATATATATATATATATATATATATATATATATATATATATATATATATATATACACCAATACCCGGTTATCAAACCGCGCTTTGTTGCGTTAGGTGTGTCAACGAAGTAACAGACGGATATATATATATATGTGTGTTTTTGTGACAAGAAAGGTAGATAAATTAAAAGCAAAGAAACTGCATCTTGGTGGACATTATATTCTCAGTTAATTTTGTTTTTATATTCAAATTTAAACAACAGTGTTACATCTTAAAATAAAAACAAAAATTATAAATAGTAAGTTATAGTCTTATAATGGAGGGATATGGAGGAAAGAGAGTATCAGTTTATTCAGAAATATTCACCTATCATCGTTACATAGATTACAATTAGAAAGCGAGTGGTTTATAACTTCTGGAAAATGTATACAATCATAATATCTCTTACATTGCTCCTGATTATTATCTCCATTTTGAAAATTCAAAAGTTGATCAGTAGGAATTAGTACATACCGTGGAAAATCCGTAAGGATGCGACTGAATAATGCAGTGACGTATTTAGTCTTAGGACAATGAGGTCTGGGCCTAGGGCGGCATAATTTGAGAAGCGTCAAAATTCGGAGATATCGAATAATTTTAAAAGCAACCCGAATATTACAGATGAAAAAAGGCGTTAAAAGTCATTTTTTAAACTTAAAAAGGGTAAAAAATTATCTGCTGGGGGACACGAGTGAAGATAGACTTAATGTATTGGCCTTATTATCAATCGAAGCACAATTAGTGCAAGAAATTAATGGTGTTGTTGATGTTTTTGCTGAAGCGAAAGCGAGAAAAATAAGTATAGTAATGTATAAAAAAGAAATAAATTCTGACCGTAATTGAAATAAGTTGTACATTATTATTATTATTATTAGATGTAACGAATTTTTAAAAGTCAGTTTTTTGTATGTATCTATATTTTTATAAACATATTTTTTCGGCATCTTGAAGTAGGTCTAAGGCGGTATCAAAATCCGCCACTAGAAGATCAACGTTAAAATATTTACCATTTGTTGTAGATATGCAATATTCGTTCCAAGAATAACGATGGTGTTGGTCGCGTAGCTTTGATGGTGAACCAATTGAAAGGGCATCCCTGACGAGGGAGTCTGTTGAGCAGCAGCAGCAGCATCAGCCGCCTTATTAAGAATAGAGCTGGAATGAGTGGGAATCCAACAAAATTCCAACACAATCGTATAATTTTCGAACATGCGTCTGTTTTGTCAATGTCAGATAGATCGAAATTAAGACGAATAGGTGTTGTTTTAAGTATTGATTGAAACGTGCGGATAAAAAATATCATTGAACGAATTGCAGTTACTTACACGAAAGGATGATCAAAAATTTCGCAAATGTATATGCCAGTTAAAATAATTACCGAAATTAAAGAGAAAGTTTCAATTTCCGTATGACCAAGGGTGTTCAGTTTTATTCGCTCTCGGTTTAATTAAAATCTGTTTGGTTTGGTAAAAGCAGTTAAATAAAAGAATTAAATTAATTGATTAATAAAACGGGGAACCGATGTATACTGTCTTATATTGTATTTATATCATGACGAAATTAATAAATAATATCATATGATACGTGTATACGAACGAGAACTGTTGCAAAAACTAACGGAACATAATTACACATTTACTCTATCCATCTATATATATATATATATATAGTGTGTGTGTGTGTATCAACGTACTTATCAACTTATGCATACACATTCAGATCCCTTTGACTTGTGACGTTTTGTTTAAACATAACAGTTCTCCTGTTTAGATTCGTCTATAAAAATTAGATACCAAGTTTTTCACACGTATAAGGTTACTCCTCAGTTGGATCTTTTCCGTTAATAAATGAATTTACTATTAGAGCGTTAACAGATGACGTTGTAATTCTATCATCGAGCAAAAAATTAAAAATCCGAACCGATATCATATTACAGTATTTTGCGCGAAAAACGATGTTTACGAACTTCTGTCTAAATGGAAAACCGAACTCAC
This sequence comes from Coronaproctus castanopsis, assembly GCA_032883995.1. Lineage (NCBI taxonomy): Eukaryota > Metazoa > Arthropoda > Insecta > Hemiptera > Monophlebidae > Coronaproctus > Coronaproctus castanopsis. The sequence continues at coordinate 21,537,896 of CM065052.1, read as the reverse complement.
TATCCGAATTAGTTATTACTCCAGTCGGCTAGCATTTAGAAATTTAAACAAATTAAAATTAAATCGTCATTTGCTTAGACTGAATTTATTAAATTTGAAAGCGTAGACATCTAAACAGCTAAGTCTCCGGTTCAACAGATTGAAACGCGCAGAAAAATACGTTACGTATAGACACGTCGATTTGCAAGTCTCGTTGGTTGTGCACTAGTAGAGAACATCCGAATGATACGATTTATACTATTTAAATTGATACACTCCAGTAAATAAATAATTTTTTATGCGGAATTAGTACTATCTTCTTCACTAATGATGACGTGTTCACCCTATTTTATTATTCGTAGCTTCCTGGCAACTTTACTATAGCCAAGATAGTAACCCCCCATCCTATTTGATCGCAGGTGTAAGTCTGGTTTTTATTGTTGTCCTATGTGGTCCTTTTCACCTTAAGTTATTCTCCCACAATGTCACCATCGACAGCAATCAGCGGGAGATGGCTTGTTCGCTTCTTTACTGGGAATAGCCAGCTGTAAAACCGGTAGATTGGTTCTTGTTCTAGCTTTATTTATGTATATATATATATATATATATATATATATATATATACACAATATATACCTGTTTTGGCTCTTATATGGGAATGGTTCAAGTTCTTGTATTTTTATTATTATTACTAATATTATTATTATTATTATTATAAAAATGCTCTGGGATTTAAATTGTGTCTATGTCATATACATTTGCCAGTGAAATGGCGGGAAATATATAAATTGCCCGTGAATATTTTTATATTTTTATTTAAAGAAAAAAACATAATGGAAAAAATGTACATGCGCACAGACACACGCGTAGACTCATATATATATATATATATATATATATATATATATATATATATATATATATATATATTTATTATTCGGTCGTGTATCATTCATAATAAACAGGGACGTTAATATTTTATTTTTATTTTCCATCTTACCAGGCAAGCTTAGTATAATGCGTTTACGTGAGAACGATGCTCGTTCAAAGAATTACGGTTTATGTGTAATAAACTATTTGCAAAATTGCATAATCTCGTTTAGCAAGGTCGGTGTATTCTTTGAACTATCCGCCGTATGATAAGAAAAATTAAAGAATAATTTGTAGTATGTGGTTAACACGCGTACACGCTTATATATATATATGTAATATATAATACCAGTTTGTGTATGTAACGAAAAATTAAAATATGTCATTACATGCGTATTCGTTAATCATATTTGGACTTATTTTTAATTTTCTTTAGGTATGGAATTATATCAAATTTTGTTACGCTATATAAATTGCGAAATTATCTCCCGGTACATTTATACAAATGCAGTGAAAATTATCCGCGGTTCGCATACAGTATTGTATATATAATAAACACATGTATAAAATTTATAATTTTTTTCAAAATTCTATAATCTGCATCTGAAACGGTTAGTTTTAATTTTTTTCAAATACTCGCAATGTCCTTCCTTCTATTTAGGGTGTGTTGTATAAATTTTTCGAATACGCCTACTCTACGTCGATACTGGTCGAATCTTCAGTTTTTAATAAGGACGATTTTTTTTTTCACATTTTAATTTACCCTAATGTCCAAGCGCGTGCCTAAACATTTTACATTATTGGTATTTATCAGGGCTCCTCACGTTCAGAAAAATATCTAGCATTTGAAGCTTAAAACCAGAACTGTTTAATAGATGCTATATCGTTGGAAAATAAAACTCTACTATATAAAATATCATTAAGACCGATCTGGGTTATGGTATACAACTGCGAGGGCTTCGCAAAAACATCTAACTTACAGAAAATACAGCGATATCGAAATAGGGCATTGAGAACTATTACTGCTGTTCTCTGGTACGCCTCAACTTTACCCTCCGTTTATGTTTGTAAAGGATGGAAGCAAAACACAGGCATGTCGCCCGAGTTACCGTTCGTATGAATCCACTTGCTATTAATCTGTCGAATGATTTCGATGAAATACGTAGGCTGTGGTGAAAGAAGCCTTTACACTTTGTCCAACCGGTATAAGTTTAGAGGGAGTACTACCTTCGCCACAAAACAACCCTCAATTAAATCACTAAATGACCTCTAAAGTTGGTCTGTTGTGATGGGAAATATAAACAAAAAATTTACCCGTTTCGTATCTACGTTTCTGTTCTCTGCGCGCAAATATTATCGACGCCGCTTGGTCTATAACCAGTCTTACGCTTCGTGGAGATCTAAGGGTGGAGAAAACCATAACGGAAGAAATAGGGATAGTTATCAAATAAAAATACGGCGCCCGACTACTAGAGAACCGTTCGAATCATACGACGATCTCTTTATCGGATAACTGTATGGTTCACAGCCCTTTAAAGTGCTGAAATCTGGTATAGATATGAACGTTCGAGATGTAGGCTTAATGAAACGTATAAGCTGGGTAGAAAAAATCCGAAATGAACAGATACCGGGGCAAATTGAAGAGAAACGTTCGTTGTTAAATCGGATACACGATTAACTCGAATTACAAATAGGAAAAAGAACCAGTTTTATATAAGAGAAACACACGTATAACAACCCCGTTAAAAAACACCGGATGGGTGTTAAAGAACCTGGCTGGATTTAGAGCACCGCGTGTCCGAATATGGAAACAGCATTTATTAAAAAATGAACTGTAATTTGACCGAAATGTGTAAAAGTGCCAATTTGTAAAAATACCATAATTTATTCAACACCATTAATTTTGAAAATTTCAGATTTTTTTAAAGATTATCTGTAGTTTAAAAAATAACTGAAATCGCGTGTTTCCATATATGGAGATAGTTGTGCTGGTTTTATCTCAATGGAAAAATTAAAATAGAAAACGAATTTATTTACAAAGCGTGAATATTACAATAAATACAACCATATAAAAAAGTCGTGTTCTTCTATATCGGCCACACACAAACATAACACGCATACTTGCATACTTTATATATATATATATATATATATAATATAAAGTATACAAAAACTCTCTCACTTTATAATAAACATCAACGTTATATAATACAAAAATATTAGGTATGAAAAAAGTATATAACATTTAAAAATATTATTTATGTTCTGCGTTGAAAAAAGGTAAACATATTGCAGGATTGTTAAAGCATCCGTCACATCTTGTAAATTCCTTTTTCGCTAACTTATTTGCTTCAGAACGCATCATCAAGTTTCTATAGCATACGCTACAATTGGAACTATTCCCTCGCACTAGTTTATGCTTAATTCTTCGTGGTTTTTCTATATTTTAACCTTTCCGAAAATACTTAAACAAATTTCTTCTCTAAATTTATTAATTGAAATATTATTTTGATTACACTTTTTGTGTAATATTAGTTTCATCATCAGATTCTTGTAACATGTCTTTTATATTTTCAGCACGTAACGTCGTACATAATAAATAATTATGTAATATTCATTTTGGAATGGATATAAATACTTTTCATCGCAAATAAAAAAAAAAACAAAGCAGGAATCACCAACAATGAGACAATGACACGTATTATAAAGAATTGCACTATACCACCATAAGTAAACATTCCGTTATTAAAAAACTGTGAAATGACGGCCTGTTGTAAACATAGCTTAAGCTCTATCTACCGGTGATGCGATGGGCAACGTCAACCGTATATGTATACAAACGGTTTTTTTAAATAGAGTACCGTCTCCATATATATATATATATTGAGACACCTTCGACAAAATTTTTGGCCGTCTTCATATATGGAGATATTAGCACTTTTAACACTTCCGTGTATATGCAAAGGGACTCTAAAAAGAACTGCGACAACCGGGAAAGGTCGAAGCTTACTATCATGGTAATGGACCCGTCTTAGGACTGTATTAGATGACGATGATATGTATATGCGCGGGTGTGTGTATTGTTTTCATTGCGGGAAAATTGTCGAATTAATTGAACAAACATTTATTTTATTTAACTGTGCTTATCTTAGCGCCTTAGTGCCTTAGCGCGGTGTTTTTTTTTACATTTTGATTATTTTTCTCTGACTTTTTAGTAAAAATAAATAAACAATGAAATACTTTATCGATTACGTTTAATCGTCTAGAACAAATTGGATATCGTTTAACTGTAGCGTTGGTTAATTTCTTTATATCGCTACCGCTATTTTTACTACGACTGCTAACGGTGGTAACCGTGTAATCTCTTTATCATCCGCGGATTTCGTCTTCTAATCCATCCGTATATATTTTAATTTCATCATTATTATTATTATTGTCAATACTTTACAAAACTCCTCCAGAGAAAAGAGAATTAAAGAAAAGAATCTGATGACGGGCTTTCATCTGGAATGATGATATAGTTTTGTCAACGTTCTATTCTTATATTCTTATCTCTTTTTCGTTCGCTACGTCTTATAGCGATTGAAATAGGACGGACGATATATATTCGGGCGCGTCTAAAAGGAAAAACCTATCGCGTATTACACGATGTATAATAATAAAATGTATCTTAAATCCAACAATCCGTGGTCGATATGTACTCTTCTGAAACAATCGGTGTTACTATTTGTCTGTCTGCTGCGTTATGTGATATATATATTATATATATATATATTTGCGTGCAAAAACAGTTCGCGGATGATATGTGTGTATTTTATATATATATATATAATCATCATCACGTTGAGTCTTATATATACATATGTTATATATATATATATTTATGTATACGGTTGTTAACCGCGCTAGTTTACGTACTATATCGACCGGAGGAAAGCGGAAAATTAAAAGAATTGGTTCTTCAAAAAGCGACGACTGCTGGAAAAATGCGAAAAACCGTTTTTTCGTTAAATTAATTAGTCACAAAAGCGTATACCGTATGCGAAGTGTCAAATTGCGCTGAACCGTGTCGCGACTAACAGTTTTGAACAACGTCATCATTGCTATCATCAACGTGATTATTATTATTATTACTATTATTGTTATATACCGTGAAGGTTTGTTGTTGTTGCTGTGGGTTTTTTTTAATTAGTCACTTTGAACAGATGCAATCGTCGAAGGTTAATAGTAATTATTATCTGCAGCAGAGACTCAAGGTTTGGTAGCGATTTTTTATGGAGCTTTCTTCGGAAATTCTTAACTTTCGTTAAGTATATTATTGGTAAACTTAAAAAAATAATAATAATATATTTCAAAATGAATGGCAAACACAATATGAAAAGATCATTGGAAATATTGGGAAGAAATATTTTTAAATTCAAAAAAGTTATACGGAAGAAGAGATGTGGTTTACATGGAGAATCTGTACGGTACATATATATCGAATACCCGTACAGGTCGTATAAGAACCCCGGAAACATTACGTAAACCGGGTATAATATCGAGTAATTGAGAAATTGGATCAATTGAACGTGTTATCTGGCAATGTGAAATATATAGTCTATCGTTTTATATGACTATAACCTTATAACAGATTGTATACAAACCGGATCAAGAACCGGCTTACATCTTATATCGGTATATAAAATATACAAAAATAATCATATAAAATATAAACTAATTCAAGTAAATAATTAAACAATGTAGAATGACCGGATGACGAAAGCTAGGCACAGGTATACGTGTAACTTTTAATATATCACTACTTATGAAACTCCCTCATCCCGGTATTGTTGTGTTCTCAAATATAACGAACGGTATCTTTAAACTGGGATACTTTCCGCAAAGCTGGAAACGTGCCAAGATCATCGTCTTGCTCAAGCAGGGAAAGGATCCTTCGCATGTTTCCAACATCCGGCCCATTAGCTTACTGAGTAATCTAAGTAAAGTTGCTGAAAAGGTAATTTATGTTAGATTATTCTTTCAATTTGGCTTTCGCCCTCATCACTCTACGACCCAATGAATATGCAGAATAACCTACTTCATTACCCATCAGTGGCGTAGCCAGGGGGAGGGTTTGGTTGACACCTCCTTGGAATCAATATGGTAATAAGAAAATATATACTCGTTGTTAAATGTAGTTTTACATTTGTTAACCTATTTTGATTTTTTTTTTAATTTATTTAATTTAAATTTCGTTATTTTTGAAGTAAATAAATAATTTGGTACTAGAAGAATTTTGTAGGAAAACGCGAAGAATAGATTTTAAATTTTAAATTAGTTAAGTTATTTATTATTCCTTGAAAAAAATATAAAATCATTATTTATCGTTTATTTTTTCGCGGAATTTATTGTACCTTCTGTCCTCAATAACATCCTATTAGTTTGTTCCAGTGACGTTAAATATTTCTGCCGTCTATTGTTTCTAATAGAATTACATATTCGACGTCTAATAAGTATAAAAATAACTCGGGTGAGTTGGATTGCTTAGGGCTTTTTAACCTACTAGAGTTTTGGTCATTTACTTAAAGTTCAATTTAACTTCAGTTTACTGTTATAATTTAGTTTTGTTTGAACCCCCTCTTCAATCCTGGCTACGCCACTGTTACCGATAATTTCAATTTAAACAAGCATTCCGCATGGTACTATTTGAATTTGCCAAAACATTCGCTACAACTTGGCACGCGGGCATTCTTACAAAATGATAAAATATAAATTTCCTACATGCTTAATTCATTTAATGTAGACAATAGATCTTTTGATGTGTCTGTAGGTAACGCTGTCTCGTCTCACAAAACTTGCTCTGCCAGTGTTCCGCAAGGCGGTCTAATCGGATCACTTTTGTTTACCCTGTATCTCTATGATTTTCCGAACCCACCTAACACGCAAGTTAGACTATTTGCTGACGACACTGCGATATTCTGCAGCTCCTATAGACCTAGCACGATCCGTAATGGACTTCAGCATGGGATATCGTGGCTACTTAAATATTACAATAAATGGCAAAATAGCATAAAACCGAAGCTATTTTCTCAACCCGTAGGAGATTAGCTCTACTTGACAATCTGATAGAACAGGAAAATACATTAGAGTGGTGTGATAAGGTTCGTTATCTTGATGTAATCCTCGACAATATACTTACTTTCGCTAAACACATAAATAATATCGCAATCCAGACAAACAATACCGTCTGTTCCTTAATCCTCTATAAAATACTAATCTGTCCAATACTTTGTTACGCTTGTCCTTCCTGGAGCTCTGTATCAAAAACCTCCTTTAATAAATTACAAGTCATTCAAAATAGATGTCTCAGATGTATTCTCAGTGCACCTCGCTATGCCAGAATCGACAGCATGCACGAAGCTCCTGCCCTATATTAGAGATTTTGTTCTAACGACTGACTTCTTTTTATTAAATGCTCATACCGAAACAATGAACTCGTCTCCTCAATTGCCAATTACGATTCTAAGCAACTTCTTTCATATATTCCAAATATAAGCGCAGACGACTTAAACATAACGTTATTTAACTATAATTTATTTATTTATTAGTATTAACTCATTTACTTAGTAAGTACCTTCGACACCCAACTTTTGCATTTTTTTTTTACATAGTATTTATTTAAGAACTCAACGATTTAAATTCCAATATTAACATGTATTATTTGTAATTAGCTTGTTTATTTTGTAGTGTTTTATTTGTCCCGCAGTATTTAACATTATGTTTTCTTTTATTCTTTATATTCTTACTGTTGTAATCCCCGGTACACAATGTTTGTAACCCACATTATATTTTCTTTTATGTTTATAACTTTCAGAAAAAATTATTCATTGTATTATTTTATTTATAAGCCTACACTGTTATTGGCTGTTAGCTGTTGTGTGGCTTCATTAAATAAATAAATAAGTAAATAAACTTATGCAAATATATTGTTGAAATTAACATTTCGGAATATCTACCGGTTCGTTATAATATTATTATTTTTTTTTTTGTGCGCGCAATTACGAAACCATCTCGTACGCTCAATATGAACTTATGACATACAATTATGAGCCTGTGCTAAATCATCAAACATAAAAAAATTATACAAACTTCTCGGAATAAGTTTGTATAATCACCAATCCTCTCGTTTGTTTCAACGGTATGATGCGCTTCGTACGGATTTACATATAAAAACGGTAAAGAAAATAATAAACCATTACGCTTTAAAGTACCAAAACGGCTTCACACTGCCATCTGAATCCACTCGGCACTTTTGTCTACTGATATGGACTGAAGAAGGTCAAACTTTACAAACTTCGTGAGCTGATAATAGTAGTCAATAGAGCCGTAGCCTATACCTCTGCGTATGTTGCCGCATATAACACGAGTATTGCTTACTTAGATCTCAATAAAATTAAAAAAACAAAAAACAAAAAAACGATGGACTAAAATTTTTTACGACGTTGCACCGATTGTTGAAAATTATTAATTACGGTCCGGTATTTTAAAATACTTTTAAGGTATAAAACTAGCAAATGGTGTAGAGTTAACAGTATTATTTGAGAAACGATGTTAGTGCTTTTGCTATTTGACAAGATATATGTGTGTTAGTTGCATCACCAAAAAGTGCTTGTAAGACGTTTTATTATGCGGATGATTTAGTCTTAACATATGAGGAAAACACTTATAATGAAATCGGCTTCCTCTTAATAATCGTTTGAGGTTGATGATCTAGTTTTAAAATTCATCCTATAGATATATTTAATCTTTAGCGTTTAAATTGATTGTGATAGTACTTACATCTGATTTTGAAAGTAGATATACTATATACATCGATTGTTAATTAGTTAAGAATTGTTATTATTATATTTCTTGTATATCATTTTGGGTGTTATTATTTTATTTTGCTATCGTTGATTATTGTTAAAGTAACTCATTGAAGATAATGTAACTGTTTTAATGAAAATCGTTGTATTTCCACGGTGATGGTACAAAAATGTATCTCTAACAAGTGGGAGAGAGTTATAGATCGAAAAGAATAGAAATGTGCAGTTAGAAATGGCCTACTACAAACAATGGGCATTCAAATTCGACTTAAACACGCATTAGTTATACGTTTACCATGATCCGTTTTATGTGAAGTTGTTTGATTTTGATTTAAACTTATTATCTGAAAAATATTCCCCGTTATTGTTATAGAACGTCTAAATAGCAAATATCGTGCCTGAAATTATTATAGCAATGATACTGCTGTCAAGGTTCCGTTCAATGTTTCGGTTAAATCTGGATTCAAACATATCATCACTAGTTGATCTCGCATATATCCCTCTTCAGTGGAAATATAATTGATATTAGTCAAGGGCTTCAGTATTATTACTGTACTTGTCTCACTTTCATCCTTGCCTTAAGAGATAGCAATCCTACATTTAACATCTAGTAATAGTATTGTTCGTTCTCAAAACGAATTTTATTATAAGAAATATAAATGAACTTTTTTTTTAAAGAAATATATTAACGAAGTTATTAATTTATTAGAATCTATTAATTCAACTCCAGACATAGACACTGCCGTCTTCTATATCACAAAGTTAATTCTAGAGCACCTATTCTTAGTATTCCAAAAAAAAACATAATAACCTGCTCAAACAAATATTAAGTTCTGTTATTACATAACTAAAATTCTTCTACAAATTTACGCTCCATTATAACTATGTAAAAAGTCAATTATCCAGTCTACGAAAAGCAATCAAATATGAAACTCTATCTCTTCCATCACTCTGATGCTACTACTAATGTGCCGAGATATAGATTATTTGATTAGATCTCATTCACATTTATATAACATTACTAAGTCAATTGAACCCTTATCCCCACGTACTCATTACTATAAAGTTACTCACCGTGTAAAAACTCAGTTACTCGATGTTAAGTCACCAACTTCTTGTATATTTTCGCTTACTTCACCCAATGAGCTTCAAAAATGCATCGACACACTTCAGAATAAATCTCTGCGCTGTTGATAAGATATCCACTACACTGGTCGAATATTTACCACATAAAACGAAAAAATAGTTAATCGTATTCTGTCTCTGTGTTACTTTGCCGTTCTGTGAAAAATAGTCAAAATCATGGTCTTACCAAATCGGGAAACGATCATTAATTTGCCCCATCGGTTTATTAAACACGTGAAATAAATTTGTCGAAAAGATCATATAGCGCGATAACTAAATCATTCAAACAGTAATAACATTATCACCAATGAGTAATTTGGTTTTAGATCCGGCCACTCTACCGTGCACTAGATTACGGCAGACCACATCATTACTGATAACTTTAACCTTTAAAAAGCGCAATGGATCGTTGTTGATTGATATTGAAAAGGCGTTTGATACCTTCTGACATAATGGAATTCTATTTAAAATGATTCAATTTAAATTCTCTCCGCCCCCAGTTAAACTAATTATAAATAATAGATCATTTTATGTTACACATCACTCTAGTAACTAAAACCTATTACTCCGGCATTCCTCAAAACATCTGGAGCCCTACGTATTTAAAATATTGTTAAATAATTTACCCCGTGTATCTTTTGTTCAAACAGCTTTATTCACCGATGACTTAGCGCACTATTATGTGACTGTTACAAATTGGAAACCGTACGTAATCGTTTACAGAAGGCTACTGCTATGTTTGATAAATATTACAAATGCTGAAATCTGCTATTCAACATAGGTGAAGCTATACTATTTATAAGAAGATTTCCAAATCGGTATCTGATGTTAATGTCTCAAAGAATTACAATTTGGACTCTCGACTGACCTTACCAGCCGCATAAAACGAATTGTAAATAGATGCTTTCTCCAATATTTCATCGAGAGTCGTATCTTAATACCGCCAATAAAAAGCTGATTTACACTACTACAATTCGACCGAGGTTATCATATGCGTGTCCAGTTTAGGTTTCAATTTCCGGAAGTACTTACAGAAAACTACAAGTGGTTCAAAACTTACGTGGCAGAATTATATTGAATGCTTCTAAGTACAAAAATAAATCAACAGATCTATCGACAATTCTTCCAGGGATATTCACTCATTCGTTAATATCGGCGATTACGATATGGTTGTCTGATTCGCTATACCCATTTAAAATATCACCGTCTTAAACATCGTGCTTACTTTAATTCTGTATTCTTGTTATCCAATAATTTAGAATTATTATTTAGTCGTATCGTTAGTAAGATTTTATGACTTTTTCCTGTGGGCGAATAAATAATTTCATATTTATTTTATAATTATGTTAACTTGTAATTTAGTTGTTTAGGCTTTATTGATAGTAAACTATGAATGTTGTATGTCGTTTTATATGGGATATAATTAATAGATAAATCTTTATTATCGTTGTATTATATATATGCACGTGTAATTTTTTTTCTATGAATGTGTTGATATATATATATGTATGTATGTATGTATAGTGCAATAAATTGAATTCAAAATGTAAAATTATTTCAATTATCTATCGTAATTACTTTTTACGCGTACGGTAATAATTTGCTGAATAGCGTATCAAATGAAATTATGCGTAAAATTGTATAGCGTCTCTTAACCTATACACGTCATCGAATAAAAGTTGCCAAGTACAGACGAAATAAACTAATTTCTCTATGGTCACACTTTCAACTTGCAATTGTTGCGCTGGTTAGTACCAGTCAGTGTGATTCCAAGACTATAGTAATAACGACCATAAAAATAAAAATGAATGGTAATGTTATTAAAAACAATAATAATAATAGTTTATAATTATTATTTGTCCTTACGTATGTACATTGTAATGTTCCGATGAACATCGTACGTGCGTTATGAGTTGGATTACATTTTATAAGTTTTATTACCGCCTGGGACGATACAAATCGAAGCACGCGTTAAACATGTAGTTAATTGTAAAGATTTAAAATGAAACATAAATAGAATATCATCGTTAAAAGTATGGCTAATATCACGCTCGAAGAATTAAGACAAAAATGTAAAATATACTTATTTTATTTCTGTTTTTTAATTTTTCGTCTTCCGCGATATTAAATCGAATTGTAATTGCTTATGTCGATCCATTGCTGGATGTAAGCTTTCTCCAATGCACTAACTTAAGAGTATATTATTTACCTTCTTGAGGAATTATATATAAACTATTTTTTTTTTTTTCGTATCCGGAAAATGATCTTTATGCGTTGCACAATGTTTGCCCAATACTCTGCAAACACGACGCTGCTCCTCGTCACATATACAGGAATAGCTATCATAGATTCTCCACTTCTTCTGTCTCCTGTTCGACCAACCATTTTCTTTTTTTTAAATATATTTGTTACTTTAAAAAACTGAATGATTTTTTCAAGTTCCACTAGATTATCAGAGAGTGCCGTGTGAATTGAAACATTGCCATCAGGATGGTGTTACTAAAGTGGGGCTACACTTTGTTAACATATGTTCATCAACTGCTAGAGGCTCCCGTTCGCAGTAGCAGCTTATCGGTTGATTTTTTTCTATTATGTAATTATAGATTAGTATGTCCAATTCTGAGCCGAGTTAGTACAACATCATCACGTCGCGATTGGATGATTGTTCTTCATGGAGCTGTGCTCAATAGTAAACGTCATGTTACGTATTTTAGTTCGACTTCTGGAGGAAGGTGCTCCTTAAATCTACGGTTCGCAATTTTTCTTCGTCCATCCTTTCTATCGAGTATTATGTCGTGGACTTAATGGTTTGATAACTGCCATAAAACGGTTGCTTAAATCTTCGTTCAGCAGGTTTATGTCCGAACATCATATATCGGCTATCCGTTTCCTGCTTGCTCTTTTCAATGCTGGCAATTTACCGTCTAAAATTGCAGGTGGAGCAATATCGGCAAGAAGTGGAAAATACTTTTGACAGAAGGATAATTCGGTTATAATTAAGATGAAGTAAATGGGACGTATTAATAGCGAAAGAAATAGGTAGCCAAATCAACTGCTTATTATACAGTCTGATGTTACGTGGACAGTACTGTACGAATATTCGAAAAAGACGTAATCGGCATCGGTTACCGTTGTCGCTATCGGATAGATAAGAACCGAAAGCAGAAGAAAGAATACGTATTTTAATTTTAATTAGAGATGTCGATTCCAAAAAATCTAATCTAATCGATTCTGGGAAATCGAATCAACTTAAAATTTGATCGACAAACGTTGAATCAATTAATCCACTCATAATCGCCGAAATCGAATCAAATTAAAATTTATGAAGCTGTTTTAATTTCATAAACGAGTTATTTTTTTTTTATTTAAATAAATAAAATTCTATGCTAAAAAATTACGAGTTTAACATATTAAAATTTAAAAAAAGAAAAAAGCACGAAAAAACAATATGTTATTAATAATTATTTTGGATTTCGATAAAGAAATATCAATTTTTATGCCTTATTGACCGAAAAAACAGAAGTGTTTTGCTGGTAAGAATGTTTCTTGCCGATGACCGGAAATAGCCAAATATTTTTTAGCCAATCGGCTGACGATTGAGTATTTTTAGACGTGCGATCGTCCCCCCTCTCCAAAACATTGTCGTTTTTCGATATCTGCTCTTCCTTTAAATATCGGTAAGACTCCGATTTAGATTTTGAAAAGTCATCCTCCGAGAACAGTAGTTCAAGGAAATACTTGCCCCATTTATTGATATCATCGTCTATCAACTTGATCAACCAACTCATTCACGTTGACGAATCGATTTTTTCCAAAAATGAATCGATTAACTCCGGAATCGATTCGAATATTCGAATCGGCAACACCAGTTTTAATTAGACTAAACGGATCAATAAAAGGTGCGTATACAGCTAATAAAAAGCTAAACGGATCTTCTGACAACCGAGTCAATTGCTCATATTGACTAAATGCGTTTAATATATTTTCCCCATAACTAAACTTTCTAGGACACTTTTTTCTCCGTGCAAGTCGAAGCTGCGTATTTATTTACGACCTAAGAAATTAAACGTAAAACTGCAGAGACTGACGAATAGAAAGATATTGATTAAGAATACCTGTAGACTGAAAGCGTGCAGACGGATATTTAAAAAAAAATGACTATGACGTAGAAATTTATCTCTTAAAAGGTTGACTTATTTCTAGTTTGATATTAATTTTAAAACGAAGATTAAGTTATTTCTATTTTCAGTTTTTTTTTTTTTTTTTAATCTTTTAAAATTAAAATACGTTATCTATTGTTTTTATGTTTTCAGATGACAACGAAAATTGGGACACCAGTAAGAAGAAATATCCGTCCGAACGGAAGGTAAATATCGACTAGTAAAATAAATTTTAAAACCCGGTTAAAAATTAAAATTAATATTCGTTCAAATCGTTTATTGTATTTAATTTAACTTTCAGAACACTTCGCAATCACGTTTAATTAAATAATACTTAATTATATATATATATATATATATATATATATATATAACAAATTTAAGTTTATAGTTAAATAAAATTAATTATATATATATATATATATTTCTTATTATTATGATTTATTATTATTTAATTTATTTTAATACAACCTGAAAATGACGCGACTGTTTAAAACGTTTGAGTACAATTAACGCTTTGTATTGTGAAATTTGTTTTTTAAATTTCGAGAACATAGATTTTTGTTCCTGATCCATTCATCGTCGAAACGAAATTAAATTCCTTTAATCGTCTTCGGCAAATTCAATTTCGTAAAATATTTTCGTTTCTTGATTAATTAATCTCGGTACGTTTCTGCACAAATAGAGCGTAATTTCTATTAAACGTACACATTATCAATTAATCGACGTATCCTCCAACTGGTTCGTACCCATCACCGAATTATATTTTTAACCTTTTCAATTCAATGCAACTCTCTATGTTCGATTCTTTCTTGATAGTGTCTGTCTTCGTTTTCCTTTTGGCTCGCACATGGCTGTCTTGCAATAGGCCATCTTATGTCTTAACACGTGTCCTATCCATGTAATTCTTGTTTTTCTAATCGTTTTCATACCGTTAAAAACTTCTTCGTCGTCCAGAACCACGTTATTGTATATATCATTAACAATGGTTAATGTTTTATTATTGTTTAATGTAATTTTTGTATACATTAATCAATGTTGATAATCGATATAATATTTTATTCAGATTGACTATGGTTTTACGGTAAACTTTTTATTACTCCGAGCGCGAACACTTAAAAATATGACAAAGGAACATTTGGTTTGATTTATATAAAATCTTATAATGAAACTATTTGTGATAACATTGATAGATTGAACTGGCCATCTTAAACTTGAATACTTGTAGGAAACATGTCGTTGGTTTCACGTAAACAAAAAACATAAGTAACGTTGTACGTAATTCCGTGTACTTGTTCATTAAGAAACTTGTCCCACACACACACATATATATATATATATATATACACTAATGATTCCCGTAGTTATTTACATGTTACTTCTTCATGACTAAAAATGATCAAACATTTGTCAAAGCTCAACAGAATTAATAATATATATATATATATATTGTTTATAAATACTGATTATTTAGTTTAGATCTAAGATTGCATAAATAAAGCGGCTATAGTTTTCGGAAGCTGTATTAAAAAAAAAGCGCGAATTTTTTTTATTGTGCACGATTGAATCTGAACGCTTGATGATGATCTAACCGTCGAAAAGCTTCGAGCAAATAAAATATATATATATATATATATATACAAAAAGATGAAACCGTTTGTGATAGAAAAAGCCTTGAAAACAAGATGTTAAGCCATGAATAACAACGTACATCACAACAATCAAATGAAACACGAAAGCAGAAAAATTTTATTGTTTCTAGACAACACTACATTCATCCACACATCGATTTTGAAAATATTAAGCTTGCTTTCTTTGCTTCCAACATTACTTGTACATCGCAACCGACGGATCAAGGTGTGATTGAAACTTTTAAATTAATTCACTGTAAGTTTAGATTGCAACATCATATTACAAATTTAGAAGCATGTCATACTGAAGATTTGGCTAAACAAATTGACGTTTTAAAAGGTGTTATGTGGATGAAAACATCATGGGAACAAATATCCCCTACGACAATTATGTTTTCTTAACGCTGGTTTTCCACGTAGTACATCAGGAAGACAATGAATTGACTGCCTCAAATGAGTCGAGTGAACTCCTGAGATTCCTACCATCGAGGTCGTCTTTAACGGATGACTTCAGTAAAATTGATGAGAACATAGAAACTGAATGCACATCAGAAAACATAGCTGACATTTTAAATATGATTCAAGTAGAAAAGAACACAGCTTCCGTAGACGACGATAAACAACCGCATCAAAGTGATATTAAATAATAACTTTTCATCAAGTTGGTGACTTACTTGGAAGCGCTGCGGGAACTAGTTTTATTCACGAAAAGTGAAGAACGAAAGTTTTCACCACATGTGAATTGATCATAAATCACTAACTGGAACTGGTGAAATCCAAATTGAAAAACAATCAAGAATTACTTCTTGTTTAAAAAATTAAATAGTTTTACTACGTGAATAATTACATACTATGTATATAAATACACACACACACATATAATATATATGTATGTATGTATATATACGTTTAAAATTATAAGTACGTTGTGTATATAATGATTTATTTAGTAGAGTTTCAAGTAAAATGCTCTTTATAAATATTATTTACCTTCATTATTATACCAACTTACAACATATGCACTGCGAATTTTTTTAAAAACCCTCCATAGCGGACGCACTTCCATAACGGACGTTTCCTTTGGTGGTCTCATGGGTGTCCTTTATGCAGCGGTTTCACTGTATATACATGATATTCATATATCTGTATGTGTGTGTAGTTGATATTATCATAACGAAAAGTTTGAAGAAAATTATTTTCGCTTAGATTTTTTTCTTCGTGTTTTATTTTTTTGGATGAATATCTATAAAGTATTAATTTATGTACAAAACTTTTCACTTACAGGCGTGTGATGTATATTTTTGGTTTTATTGAAAGTGACATATAATTATAAAATGTTGCCCATCTATTATTCCAAATTTAATGAGATAAGAATAATTTGATTACCAATTAACGGGTGTTTAGTTACAAAAGACATAAAATTCTGAGAACTTATTAATGAAAAATGAAAACACCTATATTTTATATCTACGAGTCCAATTTTTAATTTAATCTGCGAAAAATAGCCCGCAGATTTTAGCATACACGCAGGCATCTGCTTTCTTCTAGGATGTGTTTCAACTTTTCCTACACGACGTAAACTATATATATACACTTGATATAGATTTGTTTATTCAGTTATATATTTATACAAGAGGATCCCCGTATATAATGTTGATGTGTTGGACAGTAGTGATTTTATAAATTAACGAAACAAAATAAAAACCATGTTAATCATTTTAGTGATTAACACTGTTTTTATTTTGTTTTGTTAATCGCTGTATATAACTACTGATAAGGCTACCGAGTATATTCGGACATCGTGTCGCGCTTTTAAAAGCAACTCGCATAAATTAATAAATGACGTATATTATAATTATATAATATACTTTACGGTAAATTATTTAATTTAAATAAACTTCGAATGATATATTATTTAAAATTTATTTTATTCAATGCATTGTTATATTTACGTACGCGTTAAACGCGTATACATAAATACATATGATAAATAAGAAAAACTAGAATAAAAATTATTAATTTAATTATCGAATAGAAAGTGTAATATGCATATAATCTTCGTTATTTACTAATTAATTACGTTATCTTTCACAGTGATCTCGAATTTTCGTAATTATACACACACACACACACACACACACACATATATATATATATATATATATATATATATATATATATATATATATATATATATATACTTTACTATAAACATTACCATTTTAATTAATTTTCAGTTTTTCCTCCGGATCTGACCATCAGCTTTCTTTTTCTTAAGACACCAGCACTAGCATTAAATCTATCTTTACGATCGACCAACTATATCCTTTTTCTTACAGATACGCGTGCAACCTTATGCTTGTTCTTAATCGTATTATCTCCATTTTTCAACTGCTCTATATAACACTATTTTAACAATACGCACTGTCTATTCGATTTTATACATATTCACACACACGCACACGCATATATATATATATATATCTCTACAGTCGTATATTGATCATAATTGATCGTCGTGACCATTATGTAGCAATCAAATTCGTCCACAATTGTCGATCATCTGCCGAGTGTACTAAATCTGGTATTGTCAGTTTAACACGTCGGCATATTTGTTTCGTCCATCGGGTCATTGTCCGACACCTTTTCTTCTATGTCCGTTCATTCTTCCTAGTGTGACTATCCTGTCTAAGACTCGTGCACGCATTATATGACCGAAAAGTTTGTGCATTTTATCGCGTATGTCTTGTGACAATCGCTTATCTATATTAAGACGCTTAATGATCGAGACGTTCGTTTATCGTGCCATTTTATACCCAGCATTATGCGCCAGCATTTCATTTCAAATGCATCAATATATTGCTGATCCGTGCAGTTTATTACCCATGTTTCGGAACCATAGGTAAAGATGGAGAACACCAGGGAACGAACAAGTTGTATTTTTGTAGAATAATTGATATTTCCATCCCGCCAGATACGTTGCAACTTATTCATAGCATTTAGACTCATCGCAGATCTTCTCCTTATTTCTTTGCTTGAGCCTCCTTTATTGTTGATCCGGACACCTAGATATTCAATATATATATATATATATATATATATATATATATATATATATATATATATATATATATATATATATATCCTTATATAATCCACACCGTTCATACGCCATCTCAAACGTTTTATAATAAAATTAAAGCTTTAACGATGAATTATCATATAAAAATTCTTAATATATTTTTTAAAATAAATTAGTTTATATAGGTGAAATACATACAGCGATTGTCGTTCTATATATATATATATATGCATGTATGTATATATGTGTGTGTGTGTGATATGTGTATGCATGTATGAATAAAATAATCGATGTAAAATTGTAAGATCAAATTGTATTTAAAAATTTTTTGGGTACATTATTTCATTATTTTCAATTCGCGTACATAAGAATTAATATGGAAAATTTGAAAACATTTTGTTATATAAATGCAAGTCGTAAGATATCAATGGCAGATAATACGTATATAAATATATATTTTGACGAACGAATTTGAGGTTATTTCTCAACGATTTTTAGTTTTGAAAAAAGTAAAGGAAATGAGGAACCGATTTAGAAATAAATTAATGAACAGCTCGAAATTAATTATAATTACCATGAACCTCTCTTAACCTAAACCTACGCAAAGATAAGATAAACGAGTTACAACGAAATCGATAACGGTAAGTTCGCTATTGTTTAAAATCCTCTTCATCTCCTTACTTTAATTCTTCACTACCCTATATTATATATTATGGAACTTTCATTAGATCACCCGTTAAGGAAAAAAAAAACAAATTTAAAAATATTGCTAATTGAAAGACAAGAATTTTGTATATATATATAAGTATTAAATACGTAATGGAAGTCGAATATAGGATAATTTTTTCAAACTGTGTTAGTCGGGAATTACGAAGTGAGTTATGATTAAAAAAAAAAATTGACGAAAAAAACGTTTTCATATCACGGAGAGAACTAATAAACCTGATTTATTTAATTTTATAAATGACGGGATAATAAACCGCCTTTAATGGAAATATTGAAAAATCGTACGAATATACGAACCGTCCCAATTCGGAAACAGAATCCGAATCAAACTTTGTTAAATCGTGTTTATGAAATGTGCACAATATCTCTGATCGTACTGAGTTGATTATCGAGCTATCGACTCCGAGAATCGCTTATTATTTCTTATCGATATAAAAATGTCCTCTAATGTTTAATTAAACACAAGGAGTCAAAACACTTCGGTCCAAAACCCTTTCTCTCGGTATCCAGTTTTGAAGTATAGATGGAATTTTGAAAATTTTTCAAGGTATTACGTCTATTACCTGTATAGCGATTTTCGAAAAAATATGTAGGCTATTTTTTGGAATTAGACGCGCTGAGAGGTTAGATAAAATTTGTTATTATCGATGATAATGGGTCGAATAAAGTAATGCGAATAGATTCTTGCGACATATTTGGAACAAGAATCTATTTCAGTTACAATGTCCTCTATACGGTACGTAAACTTTTAACGCTAATCGACAGCAGTCGATGAACGTGGAATAATACGCAATTCTGAAAATATTTATGCAACGGATTAAAATTTTTCTATAGTTACGTAAAAAGCGATATTATTCGAAAATATTACAATATATTTCCACCCCTCCAGTCTGTATTATTTTGTATGCCTGAAATGTATAATTTTGTACAAAAAATTGATTGATACGCGACCGAAATGGCTAATTGAATGTGAAACGAAACAATTGAACTTTTAAGCTAAAATGGTCATAATAACCGACCGCACGTAAAAACTTTAAAATAGTTTACATTAAACTACGAAATAAGTGATTTTAAATGTTTTGTTCGGATAAAATTTCTGAACCGAACCATTAGAATTAACGCGTTCTACATTATAAAGACAAAATTATAGACAATCAATTGAAAATTAGTTAAATCACTAATATTTATTTTCTTATAGAAAACACAAAGCTTTTCGGCATTTACGCCATTATCAAGTGAAACATTTTTAAAAAATCATAATTTTAAAAATATAAAGTAAATATAAAGTGATTTAACTAATTTTCAATTGATTTTTTATAAAAAATCACTACATTCCACATTATATAAAAAATTAAAATTATAAACGTGGTTTTTCTAAGGTATTACTATTATTATTACGCGCACTTATTTAGGATATGGCCCATTGTGTGGAAAGCTGCTTCGCAGTCACAGCTATAATTCCCCACTTTTTAACATGTAGTTAATTCTTCCATGTTAAGTCCTCAACAACCGGTTCAATGTAACTCATTGTTTCTTCGGTAAATCGAAACCTGGGAGTTTGTTGTTCGGATTGATTTATGGTTGTCTATATCTTTTCTTATCCACAGTTTGGATCGCTTATCTTCGGCTGAGGTACATTTTTCCATCAGTTATCTAGCTGTTTCATATACTGGTTTACTGGATTTAAGCCGTTTGGGTGCGTTTGTATCTTGATTTATCGGTAGATCAGCTGCTGTTAGATACATTGACCATTCGGTTTTTTTTGTAGGTTATTCTCTACTTATATGTGGTGGAAGAATATGGCACACTACCTGGGAGCAATTCTGTTGGGTTAGAATTTACTGTTCGTAAAATTGTCGTATTTAGTTATACTCCAACATGTGCGCTATTTATTCAGGCAGCCGTTGCGTACTCCGCCACTGAATCAGCAAAGGACAAAGCTAACGCATTGATTGCTCTCAATATAGTTCAAGCCAGCTTATGCAGAGTGTTATTTCGTTGACTTATCTTTGCTGCAGTGCTATTCAAGTGTCTGCGAAACGTAAGTTGACGATCCAAGACTACTCCGACTTCTTAAGTGAACTGTAGGTATAATTTTCTTATATAAATATGTTTAACATTCACGTACCATATAGTAGACATCGTGACTGAAAGGAGTTATTTTTCTAAACATGTCACAAGAATCTGTTTGCGTTACTTTTCTTGGTTTCTAATTATTATATTTGATCGCGTCCATATTCACGTAGGATCTTAACTTTCTTATCTCTGTTTTCCTCCCTAATTGTACACCTCATCATAATTTTTTTTTTTTTATATATACGCTGTATTATCGCTGGAGTGTTCGACTGTCAACTCAACGGTCGGGGGTTCGAAATCAACTCGCGACATATAAAGTATTTCATCATTATGTACTTCATAATGGCTAGTTTTACGATGTTCGTCAAACGATGACGACGATGATCGTTTAGTCCGTATTGACATTTTGAGTCTTTCGCCAAACTTTACTTCTTCATTTATGGAGCCGTAAGAGCCCTTAATACTTTTATTCGATTTATTATATATCATATAGCCATCTCTCTAGTATTCTTGTTTCTTCTGTGTTCTCGGGGGACATTTTGTGAAATTTTTTTACTGAGATCGAAACCGATCCTTAAATTCAATTTGTCTGTTACCTTAGTTTGGCTGTCTTTCATTGCGATGTTATCGCAGTCCTTTCTTGTCCTCGCAAGTTGGTGATGCTATTTCGTTCTCGGTAGGTAAATTCTCAAAGTAGATACGCTACAGCTAAATTTTTAATAATTAGAAATTGTTATTTTTGTTACTGTTTATTATTTAATTTCTTTTATTACCCGTACATAGCGTAAAAGTTTTTGGTTAAAAATTATTAAATTAGCGATTTATATTCGTAATTTCGTTGTAATCTAATTGCTGGCGATGTAAGTGTTGCTGTAAACGTTTTAAATTTCTACTTTCGTGATGCGCTTCAGATGTTCAAATCGCGATACTCGATCACTTTCAATCGTAGTTTTCTGTTTTCTTATTCTGTATTATTTAATACGAAACGAAAAAAAAAATATTTTCCGATACAGTCCAGAGTAAATGAAAAATAAAAACAAACTTGATTATATCAATTTTATTCGTTTTTTCTAGATACTAACTCCAAAGATAATTCAACGATATATTACAATGGGCGTCGTCACCTCCGATGATAGGTACGACTAATATACATCGTATATTCGTCCCCTCGGTAATCGTTTTTCATCAACATTTTCAGTTACACATTATCCCTGACATAACTAAAATTTTCTAGACAAAATTATACACTTTGGTCTATTAAATAATTAAAGAAAATGTCTCGAACAGGTGAAAGTAGGAAGTAATAAATTTTTAATGCGTTATATAATTATTTATACAATTGAAACTTTTAATATCATTATGAAATGTTCCTTATTATGGAAATATTTATTATAGCCTGCACACGATACTGCAAGAATATCTTTCCATCCGCTCCGAAGTGCTCTGCGTCAAACTCTGTGAGGATATATAATCCATTGTCTGATCTCCTAGCTGACAGTTACAAAATGGATAATTTTTGATACCCCACTTAGCCGAGCATCCACTGCGCCCATATACAGTTCTTCTACACGATTCAATTGCTACCAAGTTTTCCGCTCTACTTCAAATTCGAATAGTTTGCAGCCGCTGACTCACTCTGTAATAATTAATGATCGAGATTTACCTTATTTCATTCGTACGTTTTGCGTCCACACAATTCTAAATAGTATTCTCTAGCGTTGCATCTTGCAACTTTACTCGCATCGTTTTTGCGATGAGAACAGGAGTTTCGCTGTTGTCTAATGGTTCTAGATTGTTATTATGTGGTGGGTGTTTGGTATATGTGTTTGTTTACTAATGTACATGTAGTATATACATTAAAGTTTATATTATATTTATTAATTTGTTGAAAATTATTTGTCCATTTATTTCGAGTAAGATTGTGTGAATGATGTATGTTTTAATGAGTGTGAGACTTGTGAATGCGTGTAGTTTTTCTGGTGTGTTTAATGGGTGTGAGGCTGGTGAATGTGTTCAATGTATTTTTTTTTGTATTTTATTTTTTTTACTTTTAATTTTATAATTCAGAAAAAATTATTCATTGTATTATTTTATTTATAAGCCTACACTATAATTGGCTGTTAGCTGTTGTGTGGCTTCATTAAATAAATAAATAAATAAATAAAAATGAACATCTTGATTATTTATTCAGGTCTTTTTTTACGGGAGCTTTCTGTTTTTTCTGCTTTAGTCGTTAAACAATCGCGTCGAATGACTAATTTATTATTCGACGTAGTAATTTATAAATATTATTCCGTGCTAATTAGATCGAAACGTTTGCCCGAAAATATTATTAATAATAAATAATATTAATAATAAATAATATTAATAATAAATAACATTAATAATAAATAATATTAATAATAAATAATATTAATAATAATAATAATAAAAAAAATGAAAATAAAATATTGTCGTTTGAATTAGCGGTCGCCGACGATTATTATTATGCTCTGTTAATTGTTATAATTCGTATTTTAAATTTTTCTCGAAATAATAATAGCGTATTCGACGGAAGTTATTAAAATATAATTTATTGACTAGTGGCCATGTTGCTTCCTAACACCGTGAAAAATTAAATTTAATAACTTATATATTTTATTTGAATATAACGAATAAATAAACAGATGAATGAATTAAACATAACACTTTTATATTGACGTATCGGAGAGTAATGATTTTATGAATTAATAAAACGAAATAAAAACAAAATCGCTGTAAAAAAATTTTATCAACGAAAAGATTTATCACATCATTATCAAGCATCGAACACTTTGGTCTAGAATTTGATCAGACACAATGACAATCAGTTAAAGAAACGTATCAAGATTTCATACCCAATTAAGATCAACTAATTGCATTAATAATCGACTTTTAACGTAAATCATTTAATTTAAATATATTTTTTTTTATTAATAACTGCCTTTTAGGGAAGGCAGTTACACTACTACAAATCTTAACCTATAGGTTAAAAATTAGTAACTTTGATAATTTAACATGTTGTGTACGCTGATGCAGTGATCAGTTTCCACTAATATTAACTCAATATTCTAGGTCCAATGGATGTGTTCGCTTAAGGCGTCTCACATCATTTGCAGTGTCCAGTAACCGTGTAACTTCTTTATTAGTGTGACCATGCAGTCTCTATTCGTGTTTGACTGCAAAGTTGTGAATGATGTCATCAACTTGTTGAATATTCAGATCATAATGTGCATTACTGTTCCGCTGGAACCATCGTGCGTTAGTCAGCGTCCGAAGAATTATAGCTCTGTTGGAAGCAGAAGCGCACCCCCCACACTTGAAGTCCATATGTCCAGATGGGACGTAGGATTGTTTGATATAGTAACCTCTTGCTATATAAGTTTAGAGGCGACTTTCTGTCAATTAACCAGTACATCTGATTCATTTTGCGCTAATTTAAATATGTAGGGATTATCCTACATAATAAATTCATGTTTTACTACTTTCTGAATAATGTAAACAAAAAAAAAACACTTTGCACGATTTTTCAAATCTGACATAACATCGGAGGAATTAAATTTAAACCACGTGTAATTTAGAATCCTTAATTATTGTTCTAATATATATATATATATATGTTACAGAACTAGTTACCATTGTTTTCAACCAACATATTGGATAAGCAAATGAAACTTCTGCTTAAAGGTCGTTTTTTTATGCGGTACGGGTTTTATTTCGGCAGTTTCAATTATTATTTCGATTCTGTCTACCGATTTAAAATTGGATTTAATTTCCCAATACAATACGTTTAATAGTAAATACGTTTCTGGAAATACTGACATAATCGATCATTTTAATTCTCGTTTTAATTTTACGTTAAAATATAAACTATTTAATTTAGTTGTAAGAATATTTTTATTTTTAACAAAATTAATTAATGTAATTGTAAACGAAATTTTACAAGCGGAGAGGCTAATCGTTTTAATCATACTTGAAACGTATGTGAGAATTGTTCTTCGTGTGTTCACATTCCGTTATTATTAGTTAGTTTTAGTTCGACATGACTCGATTCCCCCACCCGGTTAGTCTATCACACGTGTCGCCCTTAGCGGGGAACGAAGGCTAC
This sequence comes from Coronaproctus castanopsis, assembly GCA_032883995.1. Taxonomy (NCBI): domain Eukaryota; kingdom Metazoa; phylum Arthropoda; class Insecta; order Hemiptera; family Monophlebidae; genus Coronaproctus; species Coronaproctus castanopsis. The sequence goes on along the minus strand of CM065052.1, from coordinate 21,512,274 downwards.
GCAATCGACGGCTGATAAAATGATTACCTGTCGCGATAACGATAATCATCGACTTCGTCTGGTTTAGCCAACATTCACTGTATTCGCGGAAACGGTTGCGGTGCTACCGCTTCTTCTTCGCAGTGATTCAATTCTGCATCACACAATGGCGAAAGTTCGCTAAAAAACAAAAGCACAAAAAAAAGAAACGTTATTGACCCCACCGATTCAGATACCTTCAACACGATGATGAAAAAGACAGCCAGCCTATCATTTCGATTCACGCAAAAAAGCTTCCTACAATCATTATTATTAATCTGGAAAGTTAATATTAAAACTTTAATTTCTAGTCTTAAGCAATACGTGAGGTCTACATTTAAGTTTAGAAATCATAATTGTTATAAAAGTTCCTTCTTTACCCGCACATATGACGACTTTAATCTCATTAGTACAAACCTAAAGAATGCTAATATCCGTTTTTTTACACACGTTCCTCAAAACCGCAAACATGTCCTACTCGAAGGTTTACCCCGTCGTTTACCGCTTGCGAGGTAGAAAATGAATTCACATCCTTCATTATATCTTCTGTCTCTCAATTTTTATACAAAAATCATTGGATTCGAATCCCATTTCTGTATACTTGGTAACATACACCTGGTACATAATTGCGACATGTACATCACATAGAGGTATACCTTTTTCTCCGGTGTCATCATATGGGAAAATACGAAAGACGTAGCTCCCTACTTCAATGTCTTCGTTGTCATCACTTTCGACACGTGCCCAAAATTTGAAATCACTCGTAATATTGTCTTAAATGCAGCAAATATCACAACTCCGCTCACTGCCCTGAAATATATTTAAATGCGCTAACTGTAACGGAGACTATCTTGCTTATTTTGACCAGTGGGCCGTCATTCCAAAATATAATTAGTGCTAACACAAAAAGATCCACCACTTTACCTCGTAGCTCGGAACCGTAGCAATCAAATTTGGTCGTAAATGTTCCAAACAAAGGATAAAGGTCTTACGCTTCAACTCTTCGTGCTCCCTCCAGATCCTTCCATTAACAATGACTTTCTTCTTGTAAGTATTTTAGGCTCGCTATATCAATTTAATTTAAATCATATTTTTAATATAATTAAAGTTATACTTAATAATCTCAAATCATTCAGTAGTAAGGATGTCTTCATTATGCTACAGATAATCATTGAAACTATAATTAGTATGTATTAGTTGTCCTCCACCGTAGGAATTAAACTTGTTGCTAGGAATTGTAATTCCTTAATTGAGAAGTACGATGAACTTGAGCATTTTACATGTATTAACTTGTAGGAGATTTGAAACCCAGCTGGACAGTAACCATAATGCCAATTTCCTAGTTACAATATATTTATAATTTATGTAGGTCCATTACCCTACTTGAGCTGTGTTTAAACTGTCGGTGTTAATATCACTACCAACAATAATTATTACGTTGCTAGTGGCAATCACACTACTAGTAATCATAATAATATAACTTACTTTGTATAAACCGCTTACAGGTATGCATAACTTCAGCAGCGACATTAAACGGTTGATGGGAAATAATGACAAAGTAATTTTACTTGGCGACTACAATGCTAACGACAGAAGTAATCGTTTTAGTGATAATTCTGCTGACATTATCCATAGCCAATGACTTTCTCCTTGTAGTAGCTTCCATTGAGCCATCACAATTTTCTAAACGTGCAGAATGCAGAAACAGCATCTTAGATTTAGTACTTGTAAAAAACCTGAGCACATCAGATCAGTCTTCAGAGTGTTTGTTAACGATCTCTCTTCCGATCACAACCATTTTCATAACCAAACTCCGCTAAAAAAAGAAAAAAAAGTTTATACTATAAAAATGCGAACTAGTATCAATTTAAAACAACAACAACATATTAGATTGGACGGCATATCCCTAAAAACACTATTGTTTGTTCTTTAACATCTAAATTACCTATGACATACTTGTATTTATCAGACTCAAAAACAATCTTAAGCGATGTGCATTAAGTATAGCCGTCCGTCCGTCACTTTTTAAAACAACTATTGTCACTTTTGGTTAAAACTCTTCGTCGCTGCCTTGAAAATCACAAAACCGATAAGTTGAATAACTTCCTCTGCACGCTAAGCGACACGGATAATAGTTTTTGGAAAGCGACTAGAAAATGTTGATAAGTCTAGTAAGCGAAGCACGATCCAGGTATGGAATTACTATAAAGGTAAAGAAAACTGAACCCATGGTGAAGGACGGTGATTGTCGTATTCAGAATTTGTAGACGATACTTGATAGAGATTAAGAGAAGAATTAGCTAAAAACGTTTTATTGGAGGTGAAAAATTTCTTTACAAACTCTTGTATAAGTTTAAAACAGACGAATAACATATTAAGCTATAGTATCGCTTCGTATAGACTGGAAGAAACAACATTAACGGTAAAGACAGTAAAAAATCTTAATGCTTGTGCAATGTGGTTTAACGGAAGATTGCTGAAGATGTCGAAAACACAGGAGGTGACAAATAAAGAAATATTAGAATTGGGCCAAGCTAAGTGATGTCTGACTCATATTATCATGAACAGAAAACTCAAATATTTCGGACTGTTATAGGTCAAAGATAGTAATTAAAGGAAAAATTAAAGGACGCCCAGTAAAACGAAGAAGAATTTCTTGGTTGTAGAATGTACGGTAATGGACAGGTCTACTTTTTGTTGGTGATCTTGTACGGACGGCGAAAGCGGGAAACCCTAAATAAAAGTAACGCTCCTTGGGATCGTCAACGCGCAGTCATACATCACAAAAGCAGTATGTGCTCTTAATTCCGGCGTTGATTCGGTTGAACGTTTTCAATTAATTAATAACCGCGTAGAATTAAACGACCTCCATGTTAAGTCTTTTACGTTAATTTCACTATACGTATACGAAATAATTAAGTTCAATTTACCCCTCAGTTTACTCTGCGTGCGAGTCTTTAGTTATCATAATAATAATAATCAGATCAAATCAAATTTGTTTCAATTTCAATACAACTCACCGATGTATTTTAATCAGTCAATAGATAAAATAAAAAAATACAAATAATCTTTGATAGAATAATTAAAGTACTAATAATAATAATGATAATAATGGTAACGACAACATTCAAATGATATCGAACACATTTCTTCTTTACTTACGTATATATATATATATATATATATATATATATATATATATATATATATATATATATATGATATAAAATAAAAAAGAAATCGTCTACGCGCAAAACGAACGGCGACTGGATTATTATTATTATAATTTAAACTTATGTAACAATTAAAATATTCACTAAGACTTTCCGAATTATGAAAAAACCCTCACGTACATGAGCCTTCTAGACGAACAGTTAATCGCAGCTCCTGCAGAAAACTGAACACTACTAAAAAATACGCTAGCCATTGATGAATATAAAGTTTCATTTTAATGTACAAGTTTGATAATTAGTTAAAACTGTCATCATGTAACATTTTTCTCCTCTATGAAACAAATATTTAGTTAACAGTTTCTTTCGCCTTCGTCCGTAATTAAGTAGGTCAGTTTTTATAGGCAATGTATTACTGCTTTAGCATAAATTGCCTGCGACCTCATTCTAGTTTCATTATCATCATAATCATAGTCGTGGGCTCGGTCCGAGCCATCGTGATAGTATGATTCATTTTAATCGCTCCGTGTAATCGATCATCATCTATCCCTGTCCTGGCCGCATCCAACCATTTGCTGTAGTGAACTGCCGCCAGTTTATCATATTGTCCACATATCGCGTTGGTGGTCTTCGTCTTCGCCTGTGATCTTCAACCATACCTAATGTTATCAATTTTTCTAGATCGTTCCGTCGCATAATGTGGCCAAAGAAAGTGGATATAAATTTTTCAACGATGTCTCGTAATTCAGCATCCGGATTAACTTCTTCCAATACTTTTGTCCTCCTTGCTGTCCACGGCACTCTCAACATTCGCCGCCAGCAATACATTTCGAAAGCATCGATCCTTCAAACGTCTGTCTCTAAGTCCAACATTCAGATTCATATAGAGAACACCAACATTTTCATTAGGCGCATTTTGGTGGTCATCTTTATTTCATCGTTTTTCCACATTCTTCTTAATTAAGTTAGTCCAACGTTCGCTATTATTATTCGCCTTTTAATTTCATCCATTGAACCGCCATTTTTTGTGATGTGTGAGCCCCAACTAAACAAATTTATCAACTACTTGGAGGCGGCCTAAGCGTTGTCGATTATCTGTTTTGCTTAATTAGTGGCTATCGCCTTGGTTGCACCTACTGACCGAGTCGGTCCATCATCCATTATTATGCCGAACTTGTTATCATTTTTGAGAACAATCTGCAGCATAATTAACGTATATAAATCTGATACGGACGGGAGTTTATTTTTTCTTATATTTGAATTCTCGTTCATTATTATTCACTTTAACACGTGTTTCTGTAAAATTTCAATCGGTTTAAATAATAATAATAATAATGGTCTTATCAGTATACAGTTAATTTAAATGAAAACAAATTAAAAAGTAGGAAAGAAGGATGAATATTCAAAACTTTTAAAACCGTTTCCTTAATGGATGGTAGTGATTTGTACCGTGAATAGAATAAGACTAATGATAATATGACGGTATCTCATTCTTTTTCTACAAAGAGACTAAAATTGAAATCACTACCCGCGTATTCAATTCGCTTTGTCTCGCTTCAATTAATGTTAAGTAATTCCTTATTCGAGTGGTTTTTAAGTTGAAGCTGATAAGTTCATTTTAACTTGTTGTAGGCTTAACATGATCGCTTCCTTTTCGTTTTTCATCATTTACATAAACTCGTTCCTAATCTAATTGGTATACTCATTTTACGTTATTTCTACTAATATATATATATATATATATATATATATATATATATATATATATATATATATATAATGACTTTTGTCATATATATCTTAGCGCACACTGTTCTAATACAAAATACTATTATATCCTTTTGTATGCAGGCGACAGAAAAATCGGTTATGTTGTAACGTTCTCATTTTTAAATAACTGATGTGTAATATCTATCTATCTATCTATTTATATATTATATATATATATATGTTCATACAGTTACGCTGTAAGTTGATGTATGTAATGAAGGTATAAATAATATTTATAAGGGAAATTTTAGTCGAAAATCCACTAAAAATAAATCATAATATACGCATTGTACTTAATTTTAAACTTATATGTATTAACGTATTTATATACATAGTGTGTAATTATGTAATTATGTAATTATGCATGTAGGAAACCCATTTAGTTGTTTAAAAAAAAAACAAGTAATTTTTGTTTGTTTTTTCAACTTGGATTTCATAATTTCCGGTTCGTGATTAATGATCAGCTCACCTGTCATGGAAAATCCTCGTTCTTAACTTTTTAATGAATAAAACTCACGAAGTCGAGTAAGTTCCCAGCTTGATAAAGGCATCACTTTGATTCTACTTAAATCATGTTCAGAATATCAGCTCTGATATGCGCTCAGTTTTTAAGTTTTCATAAATTTGAAGTCATCGGTTCGGTTAAATTCGACAACCGATGGAAAGAGTTTCATGAATTCACTCAACTCATTTGAGGCGGTCAGTTCATTGTCTTCTCCCTCTGGGGTACTCCCTGGAAAACCAGCCTTCACAAAGTAAATTGTCGTAAGCGAGATTTTTCCTCATGATGTACAAGTATCAACTGTGAATGCAGAATCATCTAATTTTTCGTGGGGCTTTAACACATGCCCGTTATTAATTCTGTTGAGCTTTGACAAACTTATGATCGTTTTTAGTCAGGAACACATGTTTGTCCGTTAAAGAACTACTACGATGCATTATGTTCTGTAATTTTTGTGCCTTTAGTATTTCTGAGCATTGGTTTGGGGTGATAACCACTTGTGTCATTTAACGATGTAAAATTTTCCACTTAGATTTCCGATTTATGTCGTTTTTAATTTATACATTTTAATTTGACATTTATAAACGAAATTTCCCTAGTAAAGTTGTAATTTTTATAATTAGGTTATTCATTTATCAATAAGTTGGTCGTTTCACATGTCAATATATAATATATGCCGGAAAAGTCTGTTTAATTAACTTTTTATTATATTTATATTAAAACTTTTTATCCGCGGAATTTAAACTATTAAAGTTCATTCTTCACAAAAACTCTGTCGACACGTTAAATACTAGTATAAATGAAAAAAAAAAGAGATCTTATTAAAATCACACGTACCTATAGAGATATATACAATCGCTGTACGAGACGAAATACAGCACGAATCATCTCGTATGACGATGATGTTAGCCGCGGAGAACCGTTAATATGTAGAATACAAACGATCGATAACGATAACGTTTTAACGGCGTTCGAATAATTATAATTCGAATGATCGCAAATCACGTAATTAATGTAGCGTTCAGTTTCTGTTCATTTGTAAACATACATAATTTATAATTTTACATAATAATGAATTTTACAAAAAATAGTCCTCGGAAAAAAAACACCAAAATATTGCTCAAAAATTTTCTATTCTATCGTCTCGGGTATCGTTAATACATGTTTCTGATTTGTTACTATACTGGCTGACAAATCTGTTTAGCGTACTATTGACTGTAATTATTACGCTAGAAATCTCTCTCTCTCTCTCTCTCTCTCTCTCTCTATATATATATATATATATATATATATATATATATATATATATATATATATATATATATAAGAAAGTTGTGTTAGTGAAACTATTTATAACTCAAGAACGGCTATACCTTCCATCTTTGGCAGGGCATAGCGCGCGACGTAAACATTTTAAAACAATTCCGACTCTGGGAATAGTCATTTCTATATAAGATCTACTTAATAAAGCGAAAAACCGCGAAAAAACCTTTCGATTTTTTTCAAAACTTGTTTTTTTTTCGCAACAATTCGAGAACGATTCAAATTCGGGAAAAATTGTTCAAACGAAAGTTACGCGACATTAAAATACGCGCCTAATTATGGTATTGCTATATTTTTATAGCAAATACTCATCGAGCAAATTGGGGTTAAAGGGTTTTGGAGGTTTGGGCCTTTTTTACGGCCCCTATGATAGATAAGGGGTTCGGGTTGACATTAAAAGAATTTAGACGTGGAGATCTATCATTTATGTTAGAACGTAAATGTTACCAAAAGTAACTGTTAACGAGAAATCGCGAGTTGAAAATTTAATTTACGATTTTGGAACATTGCAGCTTATGCACCAAAATACATGAACAATAAAGAATCATTAAAATACTTAATTTTATTATTTGTATAAAAATTTAACTTAATAAAATCCAAAAACTGCTTATTTATTGCCTTTAAGATGAAACACAGTTCCCCTGGTCAGCTAGTTAAAGATAATTGCAAATCTGGATTAAAACATTACATGCTCCTGCAAAATATACGGTGACCTTCGTTTAATTTTTTTTTTTTTTTGTCGCTTGTACATGTAGTAACCATATAGCTTTATTAGATGACCTAATAATGATAAGGGTTAAATAACAAAAACAAAAATTAAATAAAATATCAAATAACACTAACGCCTCCTTCCCGTTCAAAGCTTGAAAAGAATAAAAATAGCCCCACTAACATTATCCATATCAGCCCGGAAACATACGTCCTTAACTCGCACATTCATGTCCTATACGTACATACATATGATTGTGTGTATATATATATACATATATATTACAAAGGACTTTTTTTAGAATTTAAAATTCGTCAGCAAACTTTTTGTATGTCCAATATCTATTATCCTCGTATCTTTGCGCTCGGAAAATCTCATTAAAATCTTGTACCGTAATGCTTGATACTCTGTAATTTTTTGGTTAACTTAATATGATTTTTGGAATAAATACCGAAAATTCAGCCTTTATCAATCTGTCTGAAATGGTTGAGAACATTTTAGTGTAAAATATTTGTATTCTATTTTAGACATTTACAAATTGTACTCGTTGTTTTTAATTTAGACAAGTTCTTCGTGATGTATGTATAATAGCATTATTTTTACATTCATTACTATAGGATTTTCAGATTAAATGTTGCTTATATTATATGCATATATATATGTGTGTGTATATATATATATGTGTGTATGTGTGTGTGAAGGTATGTATAAGTGTATATGTATATAACTTTCAGACACATATGCCAATATTAATTCGTGGCAGAATCAGATATTCAGTTTAAATGGTGATTTACGTATATAAAGTAAAAAATATATATGCGTGTGTGTGTCTGTATCAGCATCGTTTTAGTGGATAGAGCATGTGGAAATTTTAGTGTGTATAGAAAACATATGTGTGTATATATACACTTACTTTGACGAAATCAATTCGTAGATTCTCGTCTTTATTAACAATAATCACCGTTATCTATTTCGTGTTTACCTGTCGGTTGCTAAAAGTATCGCTTTGATGTGTGTGTTTCTTATATTGTCACAAATCTCAAACCTTTCAAGTTAATAATAATAATATAAGAATAAATCAATTATTTACAGTTGCACATGTTGTGCGACTATTTCGACGTATTTACAGGTGAGGCGGTCGAATTTTTTTCTCGATCTCTCTTTTGGTTAATGTGTATGTTTTATTTCAATAATAAATCAATTATATATATATATATATATATATGGGCGTAAAATTTTAGGTAAATATGTGCAGATAACGAAAACAGTATTCAGAAATGCATATGTTAACGTAAATTCATAGTTCGTTAATTAAGAAGGAAACACTAGGGAAGGCTGAATACCGTCAAAAATTTAATAGCGATTGCCGACAAAGCGGATGAAATGTTATCTGAGTGACTGACTTTAAATTAAAAAAAAATTCATTCCTTTTTTATTATATTTATGGGACTATACGTTAACAACGCATGTACTCCTAAATATCTGTAGAGCTTATTTCCACGCATCCCCTCTTAATATAGCGTTTTTATTACGTAGTTATAAAAAAAAAAATGGTGTCCCTCGATTTAATTTTGAAAATTATTTTGTTACGTACTACGCATTTTTTTTACCCTAAATCTGTACACTACTGGATAAGGTTCTCGCACAAATCTCTTCCATTTGTTCCGGTTCTGGAACTTTCTGAATCCGGTTCTTCTCTGCTACCCGAGTTATATCGTCGTACAAACTGATTCAGAGGTTTGCCAATGTTTCTTCTCTTATTTTCAACACTTATTTTGCCCATTTATTATCCTTCCCTCTCTGATTATTCGTCCAGGTCTATTTCACGTTCGTCGTCTGTTCCACCATCACATTGTCCGGTCTTCATCCTTATCCGAGTATCCCGTTTCCGATCGGACCGTCTTATATGTAATACCGCGCTGTTGGTGCCCTTATTATTCTTCTGATATTTGTTTTTGCGAAAGTCCATTAGCCCACGTTGTGAGCCCATATCTAAATACCGACAGCACACTCTGATCATATCCGCTTTAAACACATCGGTATTACGTCGTTTTTAAATTAGTTTCCCGAAAGCTATACTCGTGCTAATGGTGATATTCCGAGATGTACCGCGTCATCTTTTTCTCATCGGTAGTAATTTTTTGTCGTCCCAGATACGCGTACTCGTCGACTGTTTCTTCTTCTTGTTTTGCCTTTTCGCTTAGCGAATGTTGGCGACCAATGTGTTCATCAATAATGTTCTATTGCTGCGTTACTTTTCTTATATTTTTAATTCCTATTCAGTTTTTTATATAACCAAGATATCCTCGGTCAGTCGCGTACTCCTTCTATATTGTCCTTGTAATATTATCTGTTTAGTTCGTATTTATCCCTTCTCATCATATGACCCAGATATGCAATCTTTCTATTTTTAATTATGGTTAACAGTTCCTGGGGCTTTCGCAAAACACTACTATCTTATTTTTATTCGTACACTTTCTCGAATGTCATTACGTTAGTCTTATGCGAGTTTATTATCAGCCCGATTTTATTCGAAAGTACGTTTAAACATTCAGTTAACATCGTTTGAAGTTCTCTAGTGCTTATTAATATCAGGAGACGGTTTAAATATTCTCCATCAAATGTTATACATACAGCGTAACCTATCGTCTGGAGGGGGGGTAATACGAAGAAATATGGAATTCTTAAAATATTAGAACAAAAATATCGATTTTACATAAAACTGTGTTTCGTAAAATAATGAAATACCGAAGAAGATGAATGCGATTATTGATTTTCACTTTCACACGCCGTTCAAAACGGCTCGTGTTTTATTGTGCAAGAAACGCCGATTAAATTTTATATTTAAAACAGATGCGTGCATTATTGTTTCCTACCTCTACCTCGGTACCGAAATTTCTTTAGTTACTTCACGGTTGACTTTCGATTGTGCAATAATATAGAGTGCGTCACGATCTGCGAGGGAATATTTTTCTCGATTGTGAATATTTTTTCAGGATACGATTTTATTCATTTATTTACTTATTTCTAGTTGTTTTCCTTTAAATATTATTACGCTCACGTTTATTCTACCTCGACGCCATTATTCGTGTGTGTGTGTATATATATATATATATATATATATATATATATATATATATGGAACGAATATTATATTAAACCGAGAATTCTATATTATCGTGTACTTAATCGGGCACACATTCGTTTCGTTAAATGGTACACAAATGACGAAACATTTCTCGATTTACCAATGTAAAAGTGTTTTATTTATATTGTTACTAGTATTATTATTATACAAATTTTGCGTAATTTTAATAGGAAGCATAGTTATTATTATTACTATAGTGAATTTACACACGTGTGCCGTACTACAGGGATGTGTGTAATGTTGGCGAATATATGCAAATGTAAATATGTACATACTTCAGGTTTTTTTTTTACATAAATAAAAAACGTATGGAAAGTTCACAAGTTGGAATACGTCGGATCTTCATATACAGTAGAATTATACGTTAAACTACATTTAAAAAAAAAAAAGTAGGGACCAAAATATTTTAATAGCGACAGACTCTCTTTCTCGGTAGTAAGTGAACTACAAATCAGTAATCCAAAAAAAAATTTGGTAACATAGAAATGAAAACTAGAAAATTAGTAAATAAACTTAAAATTCTAAACACCAGTACGGTGTTTTTAAGTGGATTCCCCGACACGTTGGACTCCATGGAAAAACGAGACAGTTGATTCTCTTAGTAGAAGTGAAGAGAATAATAGTAGGCGGATAAAACTAAACTGGGAGGATTATATTACACTTGTCAAGGATCGGTTGTATAAACACAATGGAAAGAACTATATACAGCAGAAACACAACAGAAAGGGAAAACCTATATATTTTAGTAAAACATACTGTCGATAGGAATCCACGGTATGTGGACAAGAATATAGAGAGGCACTACGTAAAAACGATATGCAGATTACGTTTTGAACATCATCGAACACCATCTCAAAATTCGAACCAAAAAGAATATTATTTTTGGAAAAAGTATTACCGACATTAAGATCTTTACCCTTGAGTATTATTCAAATAGTTATAAATCCATTATCCCCAGAATGTACGTACTTCTATCATTTTATAAAGAAAGCTAATATAGAGGTCTAAATATGTAAAACTAGATTAAACTGGCCAAAGGGTGTAAACCGAGCCAAAAAGAAAAAAAAATGTTTTACGCCTATATAAATGTCGATTTAAATCGAATTTTGATTTAATATATTTTATTTCGTTTCATTTTTTTAAAAAAAGTACGTATTTCGATTAAAATTAATTAGTTTATTCATTTCGATATGATTTGAATTAATGTTATATTGTAATTAATATGTTCTACTCAGTATGTATCTACTTTTTTTTTACTTTTATTATGATTTTTATATATATATTGGAGAAATGTGCTCTTACTGTTATTATTATTATTATTAGTAGTAATTTCAAATGGTACTCAAAAAAATTGGAAAGTATACAACTATCTAAACTAGACAAATACGCTTTGTTTAATTTCAACCCGTTCTAGCGATTAAAAAAACAGTTACATTAGCTTCTGTAACTACTTTAATCGTGTACAATTTCGTTTCATAAATTTCCAGAGTTATAACCAAATGTTTTTTGACAAATATCATAAATTTGATCGATACCATCTGTGGATCTTTGCGCTCTTGTAAATTTTAAAGGTGGTTTGGGCGTGCGCAATTTTTAATTTCAACTCTTCCGGAAATTATAATTTTACCATTACTATATGCTGATAGCTCACTCAGCTCAAGCTAAGTATTTCGAATATGTATATATATAAAAGAAAGTCGTGTTAGTTACACCACTTATAACTCAAGAACGGCAGAACAGATTTGGCTGAAAATTGGTAGGGAGGTAGCTTAGAGCCAGGAGACGGACATAAGATACTTTTTATCCCGTTCGACAGCGTTCGGTGTCGAGCTACGAATTTTCGAAAATCGATGGCCTGCCACCTTTGGCAAGGCATAGCGAGCGACGTAAACATTTTTAAACGATTCTGATTTTATAATTTGTCATTTATATACAGGATCTATAGGATCAAGCGAAAAAACCGTGAAAAAAATTTCAAACCCAAACCGAAAATTGCGGACATGTATAACGCTTCGATTCAGTATTTACTTTGGATTCACTTTCATTTACTTAGAGAAGTTCAACTAAATAACACTTCATTTTTGTAATCGAAATGAATTCATTACTGTTGTAAAATGAAATAAAATTTTCCTTTAATTTTTTTTTTTATCTTTTAATCACCAAACGAAATGTTACATAAAACGAAGCCATCTGGTGGCGAAACGGAGTTCGCCGGGTTTGCTAGTAAAATGATAATTGTAATAAAAACTGCGACTATACATGTTTGACCTAGATTCTGTTTAGATGAATTTCTAGCTAAATAAATAACTAAATTAAATCTTTTATTCGCTATTATATCGAAATTGATACTAAATATTATTCCCTGTAATTTACATATATCGAGCGATCTTTTTGAGACATATATGATTATATAGAAGATGCGCAAGAAATCAGAAGTTGCGATTGCCGACGTCGAAGAGAATTCTTCTCTCTCTCCTCAAGCTAATGGTTGATGGGCATTAAAATGACCATGTCAGATCTTTTTTCAATAACAGGCACGTGATTTTGTAGCGACATAACTTTCACCTTTTTATTCACTTGTTCTATATATGTATATATATATATATATATATATATATATATATATATATATATATATATATATATATATATACAAAAGTCTTATCATTATAATACCTTAAATTGTATAGTTATAATTATACTGTTTGCGAATAACAATATGTATCCAAGAATCTAATTATATGATTTTACTTCCCAAATATTGATATCTTTATTTCCAGGTGAATATACGACAACCATCGTAACGTATATATTTCATATGTACGTAATATCACGTTACATCAACCCACTGCTAGGTGTAGGAATGTCCCAGGCATTTCCAACGATTCCTGTTTTCTACAACTCAGATCCAACTGATCCCCCCATTTTTCACAATATCATCTCGCCACCGTATTGTTGGTCTGCATCTTTTTCTATTTGAATTCAGTGGGCATTATTGCAGCATATGTTTTGTCCACCTGCCATCGTCTCTACGCCGACGTGTCTAAGTCCGTTCCAATTTTGCTATTCGCTCCACTGCGTCGGTCAATTTTGTCCGCTCCCTGATCCAAGTAATGCTTTTTTTTGTCTTTTAACACGACGTTTAGTATTATATTTTCGTAAGCTGTTTGCGATTTCCCGATTTTCGTGATTATTCCCTTTATGAACCTCCGTGTTTCTGCTCCCTATGTTAACACCGGTAAGACACATCGATAAGTTTGCACTTCAAACTGTTCGGTATATCTTTGTTCCGGAATATGTTGATAACTTCCCGAATGCAGCCCATGCGAGGGATATTCTTCTTCGTATCTCTCCCTGCATAATTTCTCCTCTATCTACGGTTATTTATTGCCCTAGATAAATCTACCGCTGTACCCAGGTGCGCCGACTTGTAAAAAAAAATTTAGTTTATGAATTAACACAGTTGAATCACTATAAACATTTTCTATTGCAAAGTTTTTCGACAGTTACGTCATTATCAAGCATACACAACAAATATTATATATAAACTACTTGAAATATTAATATAACGACAATATTTTATATATTTTTATTTCTAACTTGTGGTACTGAAAGGGTTATAACTTTTGAATAATAAACATTGAAGGGACAAAGTCCTTAATTAATAACCGTTTACAGGGCATGTCCCCGGTGTAATAACTTTCAGGGAGCCACTGCCCCACCCCAAAATTTGCGCCTATGGCTGTGCCTGTTCGATGTGCTTGCTATTTCTCTTTATTGATATACCATCCGTGTTATTAATCATAACCTATGGAGGGTAAAACAATTAGAGCCGCTACCTTTCTATGTATGTAGGGTTAAACACGATGCTTTATAAGTATGGATAACAGAAAAACTTAAAACGTAATAAAGGCGATTATTGCCTCGAATTAAACGATGCCCACAGGCGTATCAAGTTAGTTGACATTCATGACTTTGCGTTTTTTAAGTAGCACCAAATAGCTTCTTATTCGCCCTCCTTAGTAAAAATGCTGCACGTGTAACAAATCACGATATATATACATATATATATATGTATATATATATATATATATATATATATATATATATATATATATATATATATATATATATATATATAATGATATAATGTTATATCGATAGATCCATTAACTTAATAAGTATAATAAGAAGAGAAAATGTCGATAATTAATCGAAAAATGTGCAGATGATAAATGTCTTCCCGGATATATAACAATAATTCGTTTTGCTTTCGTTAATATCGATTTAAAAACGAAATATAATTATTTGAAAATAACCATGGTAATAATGATAAAAATAATGTGATAATAATATTTTAGTCGTCAGTTTTTTAGAACAAAAATTAAACGCAAAGAATGGCGCAAAATGAATATTCCCATAAGAACGAACGAAGTATGTCGTACTAACTCCATTTTGCGCTTTATTTAAGGTATACACACTATGTAAAAGTATGTTTAACGTTCGCTACATTTAAGTTTATAATAGTAAGATGATTTAAGCGGTTTAGGTTTGTAACGTTTGAAATTATAGGAAAGTTTAGGATTGCAATTAACGGCCGATATAAAACGAAGGGAAAAAATTAAATATATCGCTCATAAACTTCGAGAAGGAGGTTTTTTTAACCTAGAGCACGGGTTAAATTTCCAGGAAAGCCACTTAGAAGAGGTAAAAGAATGGAATTAGCTACGTAAAATACAGGAACTAATGATTCGATTGATTTAGTCGGATGCCGACGTATATAGGAGCGGTCGTGTTGTGCAACCTACCGAATGGGAGATGCTACTTTTATCATAATGATAGAATGCCATACGGCAAGCGAAAATCGCGATTATTTTAAGAAGACTATTTCGGGTGCGTTAAATTTCGCTCAATGTCGAAATAACGTAATCACTTGAGCTTTCCATTTGCGAAGTTTCTTTTTGCGCTAATATTTAAAATCGAACGTACACGGAAACAAACCTTGAAACCGAAAACACTTGAAAATGGAGACCTAAAGTCATACCGAACCTATTTCGACTTTTCCGTCCGGGTCGAAATTTATGAAAATTTTTCTCATAGATTGGAACTGTGCGATAATCTGATAATTTTCAGTTATGTAGTGATTACGTGTTGTTTACTCCAACCTATCCGAAATCCTCGTATTTTTTGTATTCTTAATAGCTGCTAGCTATCGG
Source organism: Coronaproctus castanopsis (assembly GCA_032883995.1). Taxonomy (NCBI): domain Eukaryota; kingdom Metazoa; phylum Arthropoda; class Insecta; order Hemiptera; family Monophlebidae; genus Coronaproctus; species Coronaproctus castanopsis. The sequence goes on along the minus strand of CM065052.1, from coordinate 21,496,418 downwards.
ATTTATTTTTTGACAAGTATAACATTGACTTTATAATCTGTCGTCAATCTATAAAGAACCACACCTTTAGATTTCGTCGTCCGTTCTACATTGATCCGCATAACCTTTTTTGTTGACGCTTTTGTTGTTGCAATTGCTGCTATTGTTGTATCCCTGATAAGGGCTGTTTCGTGTATTTTCAGAAATCCGCATCTTAAACAGCGTGTGATATTTAAGAGTACGCCTCTGAATTGCAAATTCTTTAGCCGTTATAAATATAACGTTGCCACAGGTGAACGACGAGGACGCACATTTTCAGCATATAGATTAGTGGGATACAGCAAAAATGATACCATAAACCGTATACGTACAGAAAAAGGACGATATAATAAACTGCTAACGCGGTAGAAATTGAAGACTGACTCTGCTTACAACTGTGGTAACCACAGCAATCTATAGAGTATATCATCCCCAATTGTCGGAGCATATTTTTTGACGGGACATTTCAAAATACACACACACCGCAGTCTTGACGTGGTTGCGTGGCATAGATACACAGTTTTGTACTTCATCAACCGAAAAACCATTCGAAATAAATAAATTAATTTTCGATTACTGAAAAAATTTCAAATATATGTTGAATCATTTTTAAACGTTCTCACAACACCACGACATATTTATTAGAAATCTTCTTCTAGACTCCAATCGTAGAGTTGCCGCACCTTGTCCATACATAGGATGTTAGGGGAACCGAGTTTTTTTTCGTCTCTTTATAAAGTTCCATTCAGTAAATATTGTTATTGGCCGGAGACCACGTACAATTTTATTTAAGGTTATCTAAACCTACTTGGAACACATCGCGTTCATACCGGACATACATATTCTACAGTCGAAAAACGTGAGAATTTATGTCAAAATTCTGGCTTAGCACCTTAAGCAGATACAATCAACACTCGTATTATTTTATTTCTTGTTCGAATTTCTATTTTTTTTCACAATACACGCGCTGCTATGTCAAGATTTTGTCTAATGAAACTCCCAGATACATCGAACCTTCATGGTATTCCAATATTAATCTATTCTATCGTGTATTCAACCGTTGTCTTACGCTAGTGTTCTCGAGTTAAGTAGATTTGGAAGTAATGCTTAGCGTATCCGGTGTTTCTGTAGTTCATGAGTATAAATTGATGTGTTATTAGTTGCTAACTATTGATATAAATATCAAAAAGTGTCGGTTCCAGTATACCCTCTCGTGAGAGACCATTAGTTTGATGCCTCCACCTACTCTCTTCCGTTTAGAGCAACATGGAACCTTTTGTTCTTTAGCATGCTTCTAGTATTGTTGTAAATATAAAAGTCATTTTAGAAATCTTAACGATATTATGTATTTCCTCGAGATCGACAAAGATAACACCTGTATTACTTTCCGTGCGAATCCATTTTCCGTATACTATGCTAAATTTTCCACTTTAGAGCAATGTGAACGTTCTACGGAATCTAGTCTGTTTGTTTATAATATTTTTGTTAGGATTAATGCTCTTCTATTGATTCTTGTCACATCTGTTGCTCATCTCGGACGACAACTTTTTACTGGTGCTCTCATCAAGCTATCTGCTGTATCGAAGATATCTTTTGCAAATGGATCTTTTTTATTTCATTTTTCTTTGTACATATTTAATAGTTTATTTCGTGTTAATTTCGAAACAGCTATGACGACAACTTCTTAGAATAGTTATTTTTATATGCGAAATTAACGTTGTAAACTAATCAGAAGTGCCAGGAACAGGCGGTACGCTTCTGACTGCTTCATCGAGTTTTGCTGTGAATTTCTCCCAGTATATCGAAAATTAACTTTTTCCGTAAAGTTACAATCAATTGCCGAACGTATGTACCATTTTAGTGATCTATATTGTACTTTAGGTATAGATAACGGGATATTTTTAACGCACATTGTTCCTACCGAGTAGAAGACGAAGATAAGGTTTGGGTCATATCCTTTCCACTACCTCGAGCTTTGGAATAACGTAGTTTACGAATCAGTGATAGAGCTTCAGTTTATAACTTTCTCGCCGTCTCTGTATTATGACTATTAAAATCATTAAACACGAACTGTATTTTTTTTTTGCTCGAAAATTTAAAAATTTAGTGTTTCCTGAAAGATTAAATTGACATTCGGCGGTCTATACGAACAGATTACGCTGCACTTTTCCAATTCTGAAGTTATCTTCGATGAAAAATATCTCAATTCGAATATCCCGGTTGGCTAAGTACCGCGCTTTCATATTTCATGACCTGATAGCTGTCGACGTTTAATTGCTTGTGATCTATACCACGATACATTTCCAGCAGGATTAGAATACCTCGAATCTTTGCAAAGTGCTGTTAAGAGCTACCCAGGAGTATAACCTTCAATATTAAAAAACTGTCGGGTGCGGAAATTTTTTTTAAAAAAAAGGCCGTTTCTGTGTTTTATTGGCAACGGTATATTATTAAATTTGAGTAGAAACTTATAGGGTGGTTTATTCAGTCTATATAGACATACGCGTACGAAATAAATTTTAGAAAATCAAATTTCTTCCTCTTATTAAAAATAGTTTACCGGTGTGTGAGTGTTGTGTGTATATTTGTCTTTTCGTAGATTAATCTAAATATCGATATAAGGAATTTCTACAGACGGTTTGAACTGTGTTGACTGCTATAAATGATAAAAAAAAAAAAAAAGTTATAACAGATGGATACGAATAAGAAAGTTCTATACACCGGCGCCGGAGCTACACCGTCGATGTTATCTTCTCCAGATACATACCGGTTAGCTTCGAAAAATTTAATCTCGGACATTGAACGCGAACTCGGCTAGAATATAACCCGAGGTGTGACTAGTTTTTTCGTATTTTTCTTCGTTAAATCTTTAATATTCTTTCTCTCTTTCTTTTAACATCGAAAAGACTACATAGTAAACTATATCGAATTTCATTTTCTATCTCTTTCACCGATTATTGTTCTTATCATTATTATTATTATTATTATTGTTTTCGCGGACAAATTACCAACATCCTATTGAAATAATACTGAATCGATTTAGAAGTTATACTTCATCGGTTTTTTTTTTTACTTTTTTGTTGTTTTTTCCCCCATTTTTTGACTAAATTACTCGCGTATATACGAACGCACGATCATTGTATATAGTTAGTATTTCGATTATTTACAAGTTCATTCCTCACTAAAGAACGTAACTGCTGTCACGATAACTGTATGTCCGGATAAACAACGCGTACGATCATATAAATTCAATACCGGAAAAAGAGAATTGATAGATTAGACCGGCTAACCCGGTTCGTCGAATTGCATTTTGTTCATTTAATTGCTAACAGTTCTAGCATGCGTTTTATTTACGCGAGAAATTATGTCACGGTGCCACTTATACGTGTACGTATATGGTCTGACGGTGAAAGTAATCAAACAGATTATAGTTCTTTCGTTATTTTGGGAAATCAAATTTTTATATATATATATATATATATATATATATATATATATATATATTCTTCATTCGAAATATTTTGCACGTAGTGTAGTGATTGTTTTAACACACACACACACACACACATACACTTGCACATTTTATATATATATATGTATATATATTATGGCTCAGTGTGTTGTGTGTTGTTGATATCTCCCAATTTGCCTAGATTAGGCTATTTTCTCCCCAATTTATTGATTGGGGAGACGTACGTCTAGCAGTGGACCGATATAGGTTTTATATCATCATCATTTAGTCGTAACTCCACGTTTCATTATTTTCTGCCTCCATCCTGGACGATCTTCGGCATCATGAACGCATTTTGAAAATGACATCCGAGCTGCAGCGGTCACTGCATCCGTCCATTTAATTGGTACTCTGCCTTTTGGCCGCACACCATTCATTCTTTCGATTCCGTCATGTTTTCGTATGATATGACCAAAAAATCTCATAATACGTGCGAGAACTTCCGTTGTTAATCTGCGGGTTGGACGAATTTCTTCCAAAATAGACGTATTAGTACGCTTTTCCATCCACGAAACTCGAAGGAGCCGCCTCCAGCACCATATTTCGAAACTATTTATGCGAGTTTGTTCAGACTTTCTGATCGTCCACGTTTCTGAACCATATAGAAATATTGAAAAAACCAGAGTGCGTACAAGTTGAATTTTTGTATTTTTCGTAACAGAGAAATCTTTCCATATCCGTGTTAGTTTAACCATCGCACTCCGTGCTAGTTGAATTCTTCTCTTGATCTCACCTTCAGATCCGCCTTTACTTTCCAACAAGGATCCCAAATAAACGAACTTTTCTACCGTTTCATAACCAGGAACGGTTTTATGTTTTTCCTTTATTGTATTCTTCCGATCAATTACCATTAACTTAGTTTTTCCATTATTTATTTGTAGACCATAGCATTTACTTATATCTTCTAATTTCTTCAACAATTGTTGCATTTTTTCCATATTAGGTGCTATCAATGCTATATCGTATATATATATATATATATATATATATATATATATATATATATATATATATATATATATATATATATATGAGTACACATATGGCATTTATATATATATATATACATATATATATATAATATCCGTTCAACTATGTATAGATGAAAATAATCAATCATCGATGAAAATATGACTACACTGATAGGTGATAAATCTGAACACGATAGGATGAACGAAATAAATGAGTATGAGCGAAGAAAAAATGTTACATGCAAAAATAATCCGTAAAATAAATCTCGTACGGATAGATTTCATAACAAAGGTGCATAAAAAGAAGGAAATATGCGAGCAACGCGTTCTACCGGTTTTATCGTACCAGGTGGAAACACTTAGTGGTTTACGGGAACATTATAAAGAAGAAAATCGGAAGGGTGTAAAAAAAAACCACGACAGAAATGAAAAAACAAACGGATATTGACTCGGATCGAACAACCAACAAAAAATAGTATATGCCAAATGCAAATGAAGCTTGGTCGATAAACGTGACGTTTACGAATGAACGAGTCCGAAGAAACGGCTGGATCAAGAAACTAACGGACCCGGGCCCTAACGGTTACTGTTTACCCGTCGTAGTTTACAATTCCAACATCGCAGTCCGAAATTACTGGACTGGTTTTATAGTTGTATAGCCGTTTACACTTGTGTGTCGTTTGCGAATGAACGGATCTAACGAAATGGTTCAAAGTTGATTGTGTTAAAATTAGTTTTTTGAAAATCTCGTTCTTTGCTAGTTTAACCCTTCAGTCAAAACTGGTGGTTCATTTTTACGAGGTTAACCTTTATTTATGAAATTTTACTTAGATATTTTTTGTTCGCGTTAGTTACTAATTTTTTTTAATTATATCGAGTTTCGATGCACATATGAAAAATATTCTACATTAGACAACGTTCGTCATATTTTATTTCATTCGCGTTAGTTTGTAATGTTATAAATGATACTAAGGTTTAATGTACATAACGAAATATATATATATATATATATATATATATATATATATATATATATATATATATTTAGTTAAATTGCACCTAGCTGATGGTAGCTATTTAGCAATTTTAATATTTTATGCAGATTGCATGATTAGCAGCCTACCCATCAGCAAGTGCTAAAAACACTCATTAAAATTTATCTCTTAGGCTAGGTCCATCGGCTTGACAGAATCAAGCCGACGAACTTCTAGCGAATTATCTGGCAACCCGATCGCCATGTTGTCCGGGTGCATCTCTAGTCTATGAGCATAATTTTTTGCGTCGCTGTATATTCCGGAACAAACTTAAATATATACATATTAGAAATATTCTAAATTGGACATTTATTTTCTTTTCAAAATATATGTACAAGGATCACGATGAACGGGTCAATGTTTACCTATTTTTCTACGGTTTTTCCGATGTATATTTGGAACAGGGTCATATTGAACGAGTCCTCTTGAACGGGTCGATGGTGTGAACTGATTTGGCAGAATCGTTTCCTAGTTTTGACCGGGTCCTGACTATTTGCCGGTTATGTCGTCCTTCTAATTTACATAAACCTTACCGATTTAAACAAAGAGTCTGTATTATGTGAAAAATGAACGAATAAGATATACCGAACAACGACGAATAAAATAAACTACATTCGTTAGCACGCGTAAGAGAATGTGCTTATAATTAACATATCTTAAACGCGTGGTCGAATTGATTTAATATTACAGAGAATACGCTGTACATAAACGTATAAAATGAGGTTATACCGTGATTTTACGGAGGATTAAAATGAAATAGCTTTATGGAAGTGTACGATAGAATAATCTACAGCGTCCAACTTCATTGTTGAGTTCGATTTTAATCGTGAATTACTCAGCGTAAACTTAAGAAACATCGTTGCTTCCGCAAATTCTAAGAAGCGTACGTGTGATTATTTCTATCGACGACACGACTAGGGAATTAGGAAATTCACGAATAGTGAATCCACGTTTAAACATTCTCTGTTCACTAGCCCTACCGATCGTATATATAAATACTGGGAGATCACACAGACTGCTGAATTTGAATCCGGGTTATGTAAAGATAAAATCTATTTTTGAATTTTTGTCAACAGAATAGACTTTTATTTGCGAAAGAAATGTACCTCTGAATGTTTGGGTTTAAAATTATTCTGAAAAATATGTTTCTATTATAGAAATATATCCTGATAGTCGTACGCGAAATATTTATCTCCTGTTTGAGCGCGATTAGTTCTGATCGTTAAATGTAGAATACACAACCAAATCTATCGTATTTCGATATAATTCTATATTTCGATATACAGATCGTATCGACAAATTCTATTAGTGGTATTATGTTGGTTTGTTGATTCATTTAAGTTTTAGAGAGTGCGGAACATTCGATAAAGTAGAAAGCTTCGTAAATTAAATAGAAAGCTTCGTAAATTATTAAATACAAATATTATTACTATAATCGTTACTAACTACTATTAATAGTAATTATTATAAAGCCAGTTCATTGTTGTTTTAATGCTCGATTTTCGCTGAAATATAATTTTACGCCTAGCCGAAGACGAAATATCTCGAACAAGATAATAATTCGGATAAGGAATTACGCTGTTAAAGTTTCTCGCATAAAACTCTAAAATCCGGGAGGCGTGAGATTCGTCCGGTATAGAGATTGTAACCGCCCGATAAGTACGGATTAAAAAGCAGTCGACGTTTCCTTTCTTTCGGAATAACGTGTTCGGTGTGCGCATCAATTTTCCTTTCGGAATCACATTAAGGGAATTGCGGATCGGATGGAAAATTAGCATTTATCAAAAGTATAGATCTAGGAACGGTGTAACGCTTTATATAATATTTAACCGCCCGATTTTTTATCTGAGTAAAAACAAAAAAAAAAAAAAAGTGTTTTATTTTCTTAATATTCGCTTTTAACGTTTAGGCCGATGTTAAAAATTACGCGGTTTAAAATATAAAATCGCACGCGAAATTAATGGACAGAACCGGAACTAGTGAGAGAGATAGATACGTATCCATAAAGAAACAAGAGAGAAAAAAATGATTACTTTTTTTTTATTTTTAATACCGTTTTCAAAATACGAATTTTATTACCTAGGAAACTTTTTTCAAAATAGTACGATAAAAGTTCCATATATATATATATATATATATATATATATATATATATATATATGTATATATATATATATATATATATATATATATATATATATATATATATAAATGAATTGCCACATGTTTTAAACGCCATGACTCCCGGACGGCTCAACCGACTTTGCTGTTTTTTTTTTTGTTTGTTCGTAATTGTAAGGACAGCGCATATATATAAAATAATTAAATTCGGAAAAATTGTTTAAATTTTTCTTCTGTATGTGTGTTAGTAGTAGCCCTAAAAACGGCTGGCACCAATTCTCATGAAATTTTGTCCGCGTGTATGGATAAATCTGGGAAAGGTTTAGATTTACAATTGAACCCAGTAAGTATATTTTGGGGTGATTGGTAGTGATCTTTTTTAAATTTCCCGTTTGGTAAAATTTTCTAAGAACCAATTTAATAACGATACGTTACGTGCGAATTAAAAAACCGCCTGTAAATACGATCGATAGGTTTCGAAGTACGAATTTTTTAAAATTGCCGACTTCCCACCTTTGGCAGGGCATAGCGCTCGTCGTCAACATTTTTAAACGATTCCGCCTCTAGAAATAGCAGTTTCTATATAAGATCTATCGTATAAAATGAAAAAAAACAAAACGGTAAAAGATTTTTTCAAAATTTACTTTTTTCGTGATAAATCGCGAACGATTCGAAATCCGAGAAAATAGTTTAAACGGGAGTTATGCGGCATTACGATACGCGTCTAATGACGTTAGTGTCGTATTTCTAAACAAAATACCAGTCGATAAAATTGGGGTTAAATAGTTTAGGGACCGTTTTTAAGGACCGTATTAAAGTTAGGACGTTCGGGTTGACGTTAGACGAAAGTAGACTTCGTGATCTATCATTTATGTTTGACCAAAATTAACTGGTAACGAGAAATCGGGAGTTTAAAATTCGATTTTCGATTTTGAAAAATTTCTGGATCAATTTTTGGTCGGCCGATTCTACAATGCTTTTATCATTGGATGTGATATATCTGTACAAGAGTGTATATATATATATATATATATATATATATATATATATACTATTCTTCTTCTTTCCTAGCGCCTTCTCGTTAAGGGGTCCGCTTGATAACACGTTCTTCTCCATGCGATCCTTGACGTCCTCTATATTGGCACAACTTCCACCATGTCGTTGTTTGCAGAGTCTATCTATCGTCTGCTTGGTCGATCTCGTGGCCGCTTTCCTCCCTGGTCATACTCCATTAACGTCTTTACCAAGACGACGTTTGCCATATATATATATATATATATATATATATATATATATATATATATATATATATAAAAAAATCGGTATACACACTCGACGAAATATATAATGTATTATAGGTAGAATTTTGAAGTAATGAAATATTTTCCAGTACTGTATCTCTTCTAAAGTATAAGTTCGTAGGATATATCTTCAGTGAGATAGCCCAGTCAATGTCCATCTCCGATGAAGATGATTTTTACTTCTTAAAGTAAGCGTCTAATCATTCCGCTATTATATTTGACCGCAGCAGCTTTTTCCGACTGGAATAATCTAATTACCGAGTGAAAACAGGATAGTGACGTTTCTTATCGACGACTCTTACAAACCACCTTAAATAGCAGTTGCTTGTGTGTTCTATAATTTAAAACGTTGTCTGTCGGGGAAATTTCTTTTTCATTATGTCATCGTACAATTTTGGAGTAGTCGTGTAGTGTCGAATGATGACTTTGTTGAATAATAGACATTCGTATTCAATCGACGTCTGCAACCATAATAGCCGGTCGTGTTCACGTCGCGTATTAATGAGGAGACGATTTATTTTGTTTTCCTATTTTAATTATTAATAAATTCGTCGTTTGTTCAATATCTACGCGAACACAGCATTACCAATTGTGGGTGTCTTTGAATAAAAAAGAAAACAACAAACAAATAAACCTAACAGACGATTGTTTGATATATTAATGGATGGCCGTCTTGTTGCGGAAAGGTTGAACGTTATCGGTTGATGAAGATTGAAGGCTAGTTGGATTTTTGTATGTACGCGATTTTTTTTATAGTAAATAATTCAGAAATTTAGGGCAAACTTGTTGGAATTTACATATTTTTCTTCTTCTGCCGACTCTGGCGTGATGATGATACGTACTATTTTTGATTTTTTTTTTGTATTTCTTACGTAATACATTGGCTACTATGTATTTTAACCGGTCTCTCTGTCTAGTAACCTTGATTTTTCGAATTCATTAACACTTTAATCGATTTAGTAAAAGAGCTTACGGAAGAACATTGTATGGGTTAATTAACCTTTTCAGTCGCCATGTCCACTGCATGGTGCGTGAAATTTTAAATAATGACAACATTATATATTTTTTGGTTGACTAATGTTTCAATTCTAATTATATTTATGTAAAAACATTGAATATCGTCTAGAATAATCTAAAAAGTAACGCTCTGAGTTTTTTTATATTTCGTTAAAAAAAATTCAAACAAATGTAAGAAAATTCAAATATTCAGAAAAAATTAAAACTGACGCTTACACTTACACAATAAAATAACAAGATAAAAACACCGCGGTGGTTGAAAAAAGACGATGATTGTCTAGACTAATAAAGGAAAAATAATTACCGCGCGGAAATATCCGTGAAATCGTTTAAAATTGGAGAAAGTGTACATTAGTCATCAATTAATACGAATATCGCGAGTTCAGACGAAATACAAGTACAAATTATGATATATATGTATGTATGTATGTGTGTATAAACGGATGTACACGTGTTTCAGGAATTACGGTGGTGGTTTTGCCTACCTTCGTGATTATAAAATCCGGCATTATAATTTAACGTGTATACAGAGAGTTGTTAATATGTATGTTGCGCCAGTAAGAGGAACTATTACGCGGCCTTGAAAAAAGTTTACCGCTACAATCACGTTCACGTAGGAAGCCACAGGGAGTAATTACCGTGATACCTGTTGCATTCGATGCAACGATCTACCCATTGCACGTAATTATCGCCGACCAAAGTCCAAGGAGGAGATTACGATATTCGGTCATATCTATTTAAGTAGTATTTTTTGAACTCCTACCATTATTATTCGGATGATGAATGATTTGTTCTTTACGAAATACTCGTATTAATTCTAGTGCGACGAAATTCAATCGTCTACTTTTTTTTTTTTTCATCGTCCGTCTTTAGCTTCATACGGTTTGTTGGAAATCCTCATCGTTGTAAATAATTTTAAAGAGTACGATAAAAATTAATCGATTAAAAACGTAAACATTTATTATTATATAAACCAAATAAAATATAACGCCGTTTAATCACTAAAATTTTTCTATTGCCAAGCTTTTCGACAATTACGTCATTTTCAAGCACGCGCAATATTACATAAGAAAACTTTTTGCCAATTAAACGGTGTTATATTTTGTTCGGTTTATAATTAATAAAATCACTACTCTCCGATATATTTAACATTTAATTTGGTTATTATCAAAATCTTTTAAAGTAGGATGAATTCTAACTTCTAAGACGGACTGTTTCGAAACTACGAAGTAATTTACAACTGAAAAATTATTCTCGATCCGATTATAAATACGCAGGTGGTTTCCCCCCAATATGTAGTAAAAAATAAGACACAATCCTGAAAGCTGAATGTTATTAACAATAATTTCTTAGGACGTCCTTTGCTATTCCAGCCCCGTGTATTATATCATCGTATGTTAATACAGATAAAGCAAATAAAAATCCGTAATAAATGCTTGCGTATTTATAATTAATAAAATCAGCGCTCTCCGATGTGTCAACAAAAATAACACACAATAGCCACTAAAATTAAAATAATTAAAAAACAGTTATCCAATATAAAAATGATGAAATATACAATATAGATTCTCAGAACTATTATCGAAATTTATCATTGAATTTAATAAATTATTTTTATTATTATTTCCATTTCTTTTTCAAGTATCCCCCTTTTTTTTAATCATATTTTTCCCCGTATGTAAAATTTTACCATTTTTGTTAATATTATCGATATTTGTGTTCTAATTCTTTACAATGTTTTCCAAATAATGATTTTTCATCATTGTTTATACGTGAATTTAAATGTTTTTTAAATCTTATTGCGAATTGTCCCCTCCCCCTGTTCCATCGATGTATTCTTTTTTCAAATCGTTTACAATTTAATTTTCTACACTGTTGAATTTTTTAAATATATTTTTATCTTCGATGTTGTTGTTACTAAAATTGATTTCAATATGTTACTATTCTTATTGCTAAATCTCTTATATTTGTTAAATATTTTTATTATTTTATATATACGATTTCCGTCATAAATTATTAAACCGAAATAATTATTTTTATATTTTTATGTATTTTTTTTTTTTTATATATATTTCATATAGTAGGATTAAATTTTGACTGATGCTATTTATTTTATTTATGCTATTATTTCTTTATTTATTTTATCATTGTCTGTTAAAACTGTTCGCGCTCTGTCGATAAGACCTCTTAAACTGGCTAATTTATGTAGTTTTGGGTGGAATGAATCTTCGGATATTAACGTGTCTGTATATATATTATATATAAATCCCGAACGACACGCGAGCATAATTACGTTTACAAAATTAAAAAATAAAAATAAGTTGATCGGCTACAACGGTTTGGTGAAATGAGCGGGTTACAGGATATAATCAAATCACACTTAAGAGAACACCGAGTTGAATTCGATCAAAAGTGTCCTAAAGTGGGGATATTGGTGAACTATGCCAAGTTACGATTGAAGTATGATACATCGAGTGTGATATAAACTTCCGGGTAAAATTTGTTAACAATTTCTGGCCGAATTACTAGTTAGAGTGACGATGATAAGTGGAAACGATCTAACGATTCTGTTGTAACATTTTAAAAGTGCAAAAGAAATATTAACAACTTCCTAGCTATTGCGCTCCAATTAACCATCGTAGTTCGATTAAAATATCGTATAATAATATTGAGATGCGAACTAACGTTATCCTCTGAACAGGCGAGAAACACAACCGTTTTCAGGTGCAAAGTAAACATGATCACTTTCAACACCGCCGCATCATTTCGAGTTGCTAATCGGCATTTTAGCTCGTCACGCTTGTTGTAATATCACGCAGCACTGATCGATTTCCTGTTAAACAGTTCGAGGATACGTCATCGCTAAAATTCGCAAATTGAATTTTGGAAAACCATCTACATTATCGTCGCAAGTAAAAACGTTTACATCTGTAGTCTCGCAAAATTATTCCTTTACATTCGGATTAATTACTTCAATTTATTCACGCGTGCATTAATCGTCAAAACAGGTGAACGTCTTCTTATTTTAAGAAAGATCGGTTACTTTGGTGGATGGGTGGTTAAAACTCGAACCTTATTCTACCGACGCCGGAAGCAGATATAAGAACGTCTTTTGGACGCTTCGGTGAATTCGATATAACAACGATTCGGCGATTGTCGTGAGATTTGTGTTCATTTCCTGCTCGTATACATCCGCCGTCGTCTTGATTCACGTCTGCGTCTTGCATTCCATATATATATATATATATATATATATATATATATATATATATATATATATATAATTATACATATTTATTATCTTAATTGACTAGGTGTTAGTCACTACGGTTAATTATGACCGGTTGCGAGTCCTGAAGAATTACACTATCCCGTTTATCCAAATGGTGAAGTGTTTCTCTCTCTATTTCTTTCTTGTTTTATTTTCTAAGTTACGCACGTGAGCAGATATGTTCGTTAATACTTACTTAGTGTATACACTATTCTTTTATACTGATATTTTGCAGTCATTATCAGTTCGTAGAAAGAAAATCTTTTGAAGAGAGATACAATTATTGTTCATTTACGTTTGAAGAGCCGTGCACTTAATAATATATGTATGCAAACACCATATTCCATATTTTTTTTTAATTTGATGATTTTAATTATATATATATATATATATATATATATATATATATATATATGAATTTATGCATATAATTATATATTTATGTATGAATTTATGCATATAATTATATATTTATGTATGAATTTATGCATATAATTTTGTGTCGTTCGGTGATTTAAAAAATGTTTATTCTTTGTCAATTTTTCATCAAATATTACGCAATTAATGTCGGTGTTTTACTTTCAAAAATAACATTAAAGTTTAATATAGCGGTTCTTACCACTCGAATTTTTACGGTCTTGTATACATATATATGTGTGCGTGTGTGTTAATTTTGCCAAAATTTTCTTAATAATGATCGATTTACTAAATTTAAAAAACAATATTCGTGGAACATTCCTTATCGTCAGAAAAATTTGAAATTATCTATGAACTTATACGTATAATATAAATTTCATAGGAAATTTATCTAATGAAGTGCATATATATATATATATATATATATATATATATAATGCCTCGTTACACGGTCGCCAGAGTGCTTAATGGTCAACCCGGTGGTCAATCAGGCTCGCGGAATGACATTTTTCATCATCATTATTTAACTCTTAATTATAGTTGGAGAATAGATAGGCACGCCATTCCGTATGTGCGCGCGCATCTTCGTTGCATATAACCAACGTCTTGAATGTTGGTCCATCATTTTAAAATAATAAAATGATCTAGTCGCGATGTTCGACAATAAAAAATACGACGATGATGATAACATGTGTTTATATGTAGCTGCGAAATGTTGAAGAGACGACAACGAGACTCTGTCGCCGATTTTTGTTCAATGCTGTGTTGAAAAAAATGTTTAGCATCTGAATTTGAAATCAAATGTTATGAAAATTAATGCACTTGTGTGTCAAAAACTTAAAAATTTACCGACGATAAACGTTAATTTCATTTCCGAAATAGTAAACAACTATGTTAATTTACCTACGAAATTATTTAAAAGAAAATAGTCTACAAATAAACTATAAAAAGAAGAAAAGAAATTATTAATATATTAGATGAAAGGTAAAATAAATTCGTACGTTAAATTGGGCAAATGATCCTAGTTTAGGTCAAACAATCTCCTTCGTAATAAATGGGATAGAAAAGGTAGCAACCACGGAATGGCACTAGTATTGCAAAAGTCCTAGACATTAAATGAAATATTCGGATGAAAAATGAATTATGCCAGACATTAAAAGAAATATTCAAATGAAAAAAATGGATTATACAAAAAAGCGCTTTCTAATACACATGTGTGTTCTTCAATCACTTATGATGCGCAAACATGATTATCGACAGTTAGATAAATGAAAAGGAAAATAAATGTTCAACGATAAATAATAAAATATTTGAAGAAACACAATATGTTATCTTTCAAATACGGGAAGTGAAAGGGTTGAACATGTTATCGAATGAAAGTAAACAGATGAGCCGAAGGAATATACTGAATCTAGTATAAGAAGACCAAAAACCAGATGGAAGGAACGACATAGAAAAATATGCACTGAAAGATTGAACGCGTAAAGAATGGACTGGAGGCTACTGAGAGGGAGATATTTATGCGAAAATAACATCTGGTAAATTGAAAGAGGCTAATGCTCGATGACGGGCTTTATTCCCTAGTACATAGATGCACATTATTTCATATATCAATTGATAAAAATACTAATGATAAGTATTTTAATATCCAAACCTTACAGTTATTTTTAAAAAAATTGTAATTGTTATAAATATACACGTGTGTGTGTGTGTGTGTGTGTGTGTACATATATATAGTTGAAATGATTTTAAACGTTTAGAGTTTAAAGTGTAGAAGATAATTAATGATTAAGATATCGTTAGTAACAACAGTAAGTATCCGAAAGAATAATTTATTTATCTTTTTTTTTTAAGGATTTTAGGGTGTGTTATGTTCGAATTTCAATTCTTGCTCTAGTTTATTCTCAGATAAGAATTTTCCATCGGATATAAATGTTCCTTTTTTTCGACTAACTTTTACAAGACTTACTTAGGTAAATGATGCAGCTCTTCTAATTTCAGTTTGGTATTATAGAGTGACCCAGAGAATGCGGACGGTTTTATTATTTTTTGAATAACTTAAAAACTACTCGATCGAAATTTTTCAATGAAATTTTATTTAAAAATATGAAACGAGAATTATTTGTGAAACATAATAACGTTCAGATGACCGTCATTTAAAAAAATACATTCGTTCAGTCTTTTTACAAAATTTCCGAACACTTTTTCAAGCGTGAGTCGCTGAATTTTTTAAATTTCTTCAAAAATTCGAGCTTTCAGGTCTTCCAGATCTCGTGTGTTTCGTAAACGCTGCTTTTAAGGTATCCCGACATAAAAAAAATCGCGTAATTTTAAGAATTCTTTTCGAAACTCTCTTACACCGTCGTGATCAATTCACGTTGAAAATAACGTTCCACGCACAACGCGCGCTCCTTCTCGTTACAAGATGCCGTGATAAGTAAAACTGGACAGAAACAAATCCCCCGTGTGTACACTAAAAAAACCATCCATCTTTTCTGGGTCACCCTATATTTTGTCGCACTAACGAATACTGCTAACAATCGATAAATTGCAGACAGTCTGACGCTCTCAAATACGGACAAAATATTTTAAAGAACAATTAAATAGTTTACATCCTCTAAGAGCAGTGTGAAGATACAATAAACTATGAAATAATTTTAAATAATAATGAATTATTTTGCTAGACGTCTATCTTTATTTTTAATGATGATCTTTTCTCATGATACGAGTATTTGGTTTAAAAAAAATCAAAATCACCTGTTCTATTGTTATTTAGCATTGTTATTATCAATGTTGTTATTTTCAATAAAAAGTTATTTCGTAATCATTTACATAATAACGATGTATTTGTCTATATCAAATCCAAGCTACAATCGATGAGAAGTTTCCAGTGGGTTTTCTCTCAACTTAGTTATCTATCACATTTAACTCGCTGTTCGTGTACACGATGCGCACTTGCGAGCATTGTATATCTAAATGTAAATGTAAAAACGCGTATATTTGACATTATATTAAAAAGTTATAATAATATTTAATAAATGTACCGGAACAAATGCCCTCTCCATTTATGAAAGTAAAAATTCTAATAATATAAACTGGTAAATAATAAATATACAAGATATAAATAGTATTGATGGAAAAATCAGACAAAAAACCATCACAAATGAAAAGCGGTAATTTAAAAATAATAAATGTAAGTTTAATTATATAACGAATACGTAATATCACTTATAAGTAATGGAAATGAAGGCAAACAAATTATAACGTTACGAGAATAATACATTATGTTTAATGTGTCAATGCTTATACTTAGTATATTTGATACTTAGTTTCCTGGAATCGTAATTTCCTATTGCTGGAAGTAAATTATTACGGTGCGCACTACAACTGAGAAAAAATTTTTGGGAAAGTTTGAGGATATAGTCTTTTACATATGATACCTGCAGAGCACTATGCATATATGAAATTTTAATACGGGGACAAATACATCTAAGACATCGATTTTAGACTAATTGCAGTCTATTAAAACTAGCATTTGAGACTGAAGACCAAACTGGACAAGAATATGTTAAAATAGGCCTAATGATTGACTCGTAGATTATTAGTTTATTATTAATATTTAAGTGAGATTTACGATTGAAAATGGTGTAGATTGAACAGATTGCTGTTTATCTTCAATGATGCATGGTCACTATGATTGGAATAGCCTCTTGTCTAAAATGACACCAAGATAGCGTACCTGGTCAGATCATTCTATATCAACGCCACTAACGTGAAGTCTGATCGGTAAAAACAGTCTTCGACGAGTGAAGAAAATTGCTTTCGTTTTGGAAGGATTAAGAGCAATTTGCCATTTAGAAAAATACTTAATTACACGATTAACACCGTGGCCTGTAGGAACTGCAGAACAACGCTGTGTCATCAGCGTAAGGCAACCTCAATGTTATTTATACGCGGGAAATCATGCATGAAAAATGTAAACAAGAATGGCCCCAGCATGCTACCCTGAGGTACGCCGGCAGAACGGGATTTACTACTTGATTTCGCATTATTTATAATGGTATAAAATGATCTATTACTTAAGTAACTGTTAATCAGTTTAATTAGATAATTGGGAAACCTGGTAGCAATCATTTTGTAGATAATACCGTCGTGCCAGGTTGTGTCGAAAGCTTTTGCCACATCAAATAACACCATCCCAGTATGTTTATTGAAGTTAAAATTATCTGTGATGGAGTAAGCAACTCTTGCTATCGGTTGTGTTGTGGAATGCTTTGGTTGAAATCCAAATTGACTACTAGGTATTATGTTATTAGAATTCTTTTCAGAATTATTTTTTCAGCGATTTTGCTAAGATTGCTAAGCAAGCTGATTGGACGGATATTGTCTATCTGAGAGCAATCTTTACCGTGTTTTGGTCTGGAATTATTTTAGCCACATTCCAACTAGAAGGGAAGTATCCAAATTTAAACATTGCATTAATCCAATTAGTTAACTGGACGATGACTTTTTGAGGTAGCATTTTAATGACAGTAGATTGGATACCATCGTGACCTACCGAGTTTTTCTTCTTTGTTGATTTTATAAAAACTTCTTTGGGAGAAGTTAATTTAATATTAGTTGTTATCTGAGGTGATGCGATAAATCTATTGACAACTTTATGTACTTTGTTCTTCTGATAGGCTTGAAGCTAAATGGATATTTCTGCTGTGGACCTGAAGGTAGCGTGCAGCAAGCAATTCTGCTTTATGGGTATTATTATATGCATATGTGTTAGTATGAGGATCATGAATTTCATGATGTTGTGTATATTGTTTACATATCTTCCAAAGGCTATCATTTTTAACAGAAAGATTAGAAAGTATTTTTCTAAACTTTTCTTTATTATGTTTACTTAGTAAATATCGAACTAAAATCGAAAGTTGATTCAATAATTTCTTAATATTTTGTGAATCAGTACGTGAACGACTTTTAATATAGGATCGGTCAATGTTGTCAGTATCAGAACTAGGTAGGTTTAAGTTTATATTGTCAGAAATATATTCCAGTTCGCATTTTTAAAATTAAATGTTTTACGTACTGGTTGTTGCAGTATGTTGCCAGTTTTGACGATTATAAATATTGGGTTATGATCGGAGGATAAACAGTTGACTGAAATGGGCAGCGTTGTATTGATATTTTTGACTAGAACTAAATCAATAATACTAGGTCGAGAGCCAGGTGGTGGGAAGTATGTAGGTTCTCGTGGTGCTAATATTTGTATATTATTTTGTAGAGAAGTTCTAAGTAAGACGTATGATTAAAATAATTTTTTTACTTGTTTTCATCAAGAATAAAAAATATCTTCCCTATACTTAGTCAATCGACTAGGCGGTTTATAAACAGCAAAAATAGGTGCAACTTCTACATTGCGATTTACATTTTGTATATTACCAGCAGTGGTTAAATAAATGTTTATGCCAACAGCCTGAATACTATGTAATGGGGGCGTTGACACAAGATAATACTTTAGTCGTTGATTAATCAACAATGATACTCCTCCACTATAACGCGTCCCATGTTTTCTACAAATATCAAAGCCACAAAATTTAACTGTGAGGTTACTGGTTCAATTTAGTCTCGGATAAAGTATTGATATCAATTGTAAATAGCAAATTCATGAAGCTTAACTAGTTTGTGTACTATAGAATTACAATTTCAGGTAACTAACTTAATCATATTACATAAAAAAAAATTACATATAATTTACTACAATTATTTCTAAAATAGCCGCTACTTTTGTGAAAATATCTCTGCATTCGCGAGTGCATTTAGTTTTGCAATTATAGTTTTAATAACAATCATTTATTTATTAAAATTAGCGCCTTTAAATAATGATAAAGATGATAGGTCTGAAGAGTCGGTGTGATTTAATGAGTCATTAACATGGGATGAATTACTATTACATCGAGTTATTCCAGAGTAGCCTTGCTGTCGGGTTTTGATATTATTATTATTATTATTACTATTATTTGTTAAGTTATTATTAGTAGTATTAAAGTTACGATTTATTATTAAGTATGTTATTTATATGGGGAATAGTGAACGACGGAACCCTCCTATTTTTTTCTAGATTCGTTTTACGTAGTCTGTCGATATATATATATATATATATATATATATATATATATATATATATATATATATATATATATAGGGCATGTTTTAGAGTTGGAAGCGTGGTTTCCCTTGCAGTTAGCACAAAAAAAACTTTCGGAAGTTACAGCTGTGCAATGGCTGCTAAGGTGTGACGCACTACATTTCAAACGTGTGATAGATTTATTACAGTTTAATGAAATATGTCCGAATTTTTGACAGCTATGACATTGAACAATAGGTTGTTTCGATTTGTATTTCTCCCATCTAATAAGACAAAAACACAGACTTTTAATATTCATAACTTGTTACGAGGTAAGCTGGGAAGAAGGAAAAGTAAGGAGATAGATGGGAAGTAGGGTAATCGTAGAATCGGGATTTTCAAATTAAATAATTTTATCTACATCGATTTTGGTCTTTAATTCAGCGTATATTTCACGAATTGATATATTGTTTGGTAGACCCTTCAGTATCATCTTGAACGGTCTACGTTCTTTAGGAGTATAAGAACAAAATTAGGCTTTTTGTTCTTTTAATATATTCTTAAGTTTATCAGAGTCATTAATATTATGTGTATAAAATATAGTTTTATTAGGCTTTGACTTTAATATTACGTTAGAACTTAATTCTTTATTTATTATATTTACCGTCTGATTATGATTCGTTAACTGACCATCGACAATAATCGGCGGAATGGTTTTATTATATTTACCATTACGTATATCTGAAATGTTGGCGAAGATAGACGAAATGTTTGTTAGTAGACGCCTGCGTATCAGCGTGAATAGCATCGTGGATGATTCGATTTGAATGGGGGAAAACCGATTTACTATCAATACCCCCAGTTTTCAACTTTTTAGGTTTACTACCGCTGTTATGACGATTAGCGTGTAGCCGTACATTCTGAACAGTTGTAGTAGTAGTCTGGTCAGTTGACATTTCCGTTACTAATTCATTATCAGCGTCGTCGTTATCATCCGATGTCGATACAGCGTCTTTAGTGATCGCGTATATGTTTCTACGCGACTTCGATCGGTCTGCGGGGTGAAGAAGGGGTTTCTTCGCCTCTCGTGGACTATTTGTAGTCACACAAACAACAGCGAGAAATAAAAACAAGAAAAATAAGCGAACACAATAATAGAATATGAACGAGAAACAAACGCACAAAAACGTGTTGCAGCGATTCGTGTGCATTGTATATGTTAATACTTGTATAGCTCTATTTTCGTGAAATATATTAATTGATCGATTGATTGATTGATTGATTATTTATTATTTTTAAAAATTATTATGACTATTATTATTAAAATTATTATTACGATAACAATTTTGATTATAACGATAATTATTATAATTATAAAAAAAGAAATGATAAAGTTAAAATAAACATGAATTAAAATAAATAATAATAAATACTAGATGCGCTAGATGTTAGTTGTTTTTAAAGCTAAGTATACGTAAACTTTTAAATATATTACTTTTCTGTTAGTTATTTATGATTATCTATTTTTATTTTAACTTGAAAATTGCGGTGGTTTGTGAATGTGATTTCGTCGGTAATCGAATATAAATTTTTATTGTTTAACGAGGAGACTTTTTTTTTAATGCTGAAAGCGAGTCGGTGCTTATGGTAAAATTTGTATTTCCGTTAGCATCTACGTATTTCATACTGCGAATCAAATTGCAGATAGTTCTGTTGATAACAAGTTCTGCTAGTTAGAACAGCGCTGATAGTACATTTTCAAGAGCTGTGTTCTAGTTAATACTTTATGTAATCCTTTCATTCTTGCGGTCACTCTATCTACGTCGTTATTTCTAATCTTCTGTCTGCGGTTTCCCCATCTCTTTCTTAGTTCGTTTTTCGTAGCCTTTGAATATTTCGATTTTCATTATTATTATTAATATTCTCGTCATCTTGTTTCGTTTTATATACGCATTATCACATCTTGTGATTTTATTTACTTCTATACGTATTCCTGGCAACTTTCTTTTAACCAGCTTTCGATAATTAGCAAAAAATTGAAGTAGGTTCTTAACATTTTGTTTATTTACTTTATCTAAATATTTGAACTTCTGGATTTTCAATACTTCTTTTTTACGCGTTTCCGACAGTTACTTTTGACTCTGAAATCTTAACTCTTATCTTATTTTCGTCCTGTATCTGTTTTATTATTACGTCATTTACATCGATCTCATCTGCGGAAGCGAAAAGAGTCTGATATATTTTTTTAGATGGTTTATTTTTTAATTCGACATTTTCGAATTGTTCCTTTCTGTTTTGTATAATATCCAGTAATAAGGACGATTTTTTTCCGTTTTTATTTAAAATAGCTATGTATTCGAAATATTATTTTAACATACTGTATCAGAACGAGCATGAATTTATTATGCATTCTCAACTAAACCTCGAGCTGGTATTTTTCTATATCAACAAGCTTGCTAAAATTTTTTTTTTATGATAATTATAAAACTCACGAAAATAAATTAATAAATTAAGGTTATAAGGCGACTATAATATGGCCAGCTTACGTAATATATGCGCTACAAATATCGCCGTCTAAAACACCGATTTTTAACATAATTATGTTATTTTAAATATTTGTTTATTTATTTATTAAGCAAATTGTAATCAATTTTTTTTTTAATTTAATTTATACTATTTGTATTTATTTTTATTTTTCTCTTTTTTGTAGCGGATTTTTTTTTCATCGTTGCTTTTATATCTTTATTGATTGTGGAATGTAGTGATTTTTATTTATACTTGATTACTAAAAATAGTTAAAATCACTAAATTTATTTTTAATTATGCGAAGCTTTTCGGCAATTACGCCATTGTCAAGCTATATACAGTTAAAATTAATTAATATAAAATCATAACATATTAATTTAAAACTAAGTTTACAATTTTACACAAAATGAACCTTAAAATTGTAAACTTAGTTTTAAATTAATATGTTATGATTTTATATTAATTAATTTTAACTGTATATAGCTTGACAATGGCGTAATTGCCGAAAAGCTTCGCATAATTAAAAATAAATTTAGTGATTTTAACTATTTTTAGTAATCAAGTATTTTATATCTTGTTATTGTTATTATTATTGTATTAGCTACTAAGGGTGGTACTACTTGTATTTCATGTTTACAATTTAAATAAATGATATTTCTTCCTCTTTTTATATTTTTGTAATTATAGACCTATAAATATTACCAAACATATTCTTTCGTCTAATTCTTCTGTATTCAAGTAGAGTGAACATACTGAAATATTTGTTGCGTTAAAAGAATTTTATGTTAAACGATATTTAAAAAAAAAAACGACAAAATTACGTTTATTAGTGTACATTTTATATTCAATAGATTTGTGTGTATGCGTGTATTTAATAAAAATCAATAAAACAACAGTATTATTAACAAAAACTTAAATTAATGACATTTAATACACAAATAATATTAATTTTTTTTTCGTTAAAACAAAAATAAAACATTTATCGATTTTTTAGAAAATAATCTGATATTTTTTTGGCATTCAAATTGCCTAATTCGTCCTTTGGAATCGGCCATAGGCCATGGTGCAACTGACCTTATCAACCGAAAATAAATGGTTAAGAATCGGCTTTTAACTTCGGTATCTAGATCTAGTTTCTCCGTTATCGTACATCCGAATTATTTCAATTTCCACTGTTCACTATTTCATGAGTAATTGTCATTGAAATCGGGTCGAGTTTTTTTTATTTCTGCTTGCTAACCTCGTTGTCCTTTAACCGTTAATATGTTCAAATAATTTTTTTTCAATATAAATACGTTTTTACCTGTTATATCAATCACTTCTTTATATAGGAATGTAATTTAAATAAATTATTAGAATACTCGCATTTTCGTAATTTAAAAGAAAAATCCTAAATATTATGATTTAATGCCAGCCGCAATTCTCCTTGTTTCTTTTATTTATTTATTTTTCTATTTACAAGGTGACGGATTATTCGATTTAAAATATTTTAATTCGAGCATTCAAATATCTTAAAAACATTTTAATTCATGTTTTTATCTCGAATCTTTGGTAGTTTGTGTTCTAAATTTCTCTCCCATTTATTTATATGTAATATACATGTATACATTACGAATTTTCATTTTTATAATCAAAACGTTTAATATTTACCGGTATTTTATTTACGCGTTAAGAAACTCAAAGTTTGACTGTACACGTTACGTCGAGTGTTAAAATCTTGGAGCCTAATTTGATATTGGATTTTCTTTTTTTTTTTAAAATACATGTTGAAATATTTTACTTTTTACCGATATTACAGGTGCAAAATGCACGTATTACATAATTTTTAACATTAACTAGAGGAAGAAAAAGAAATTATATATATATATATATATATATATATATATGTATATAGATATAGATATAAAAGCTCTCAACTCTTGCCGTCTAAAAATTGCACCCTAGTGTATCACACGCATTTTAATTATCATTAGAACGACGATATTTTAAATAATGTATTAAAAAAAAAAAGAGAGAGAAAATGACCTCGTGACATTATAACGGAAGAAAGCTTCTTAGTACGGTTTGATTTAATAGCTGCAAAGGACAGGTCGTTGACTGTTGCTAAGTACTTCTTACTAGTCTCACTGATGCGTTACGATATCTGATTTTGTCTTAATTCGCCTTATTAATTTATTACGCGGCTAAAATCAGTCGTAATTATTCAGATTTTCTCCTTTTTAAATGCAAACGATTATTCAACCGATTGAATAATAACTGGTAGTAGAATTTAAAGTGAAAATATAATTAATATAAAAAAACCGATAAACAATCACCCGCTAATATACACATATTTAAGGCGATATATATATATATAACGTTGACATTGTCGTTCACGATGAAACTAGGTTAGCTGTTGAAGGACAGCTTACAAAAAATGAGATGTTACATTTTTTATTGGAAAGACAGTGAAAATCTCAGTCAAGAATGCACGGCATGGGTTTTGGAATTAAAAATAACTCGATTGGTAAAAAAAGTCTCCAAATACGGTGAATAATAAGATAATTGCATTCTGCTTACAATTGGATAAAATATTAACGATGATATCTGTGTGCGTGATCCAGCTTTGAATGCGTATGTGAAAAGTAATTATTGCTATAAATTAAGAAACAGGCTAAAAAAATTAATATTAATTGGATATTCCCGTGTTGAAAATAATTATTTACTCTGGTCTGGGTTAATGAAAATGGTCGAGAACTGTGCATATAGCCTTACAAATGTATTATTTCAACTGAAAATGAAATATAAAACGAACTAATATAATAAAATTAAATATTTCATCCCTAAAACAAAAAATAGAAACAAATATAGAGACTTTCTGGAAAAAATTAATAAAAAAAAATATATAATGAATTATAATATTGAAAACTTTGGATCTATACCAAAGAACTGTTTTTAATTGCTTGCAAAGAAATCTATTGGCACGAAAGAAATTAAATACTCCGATTGGTTTCCCGAATACCAAAATGAAATGTTGAAACTATTTGAACAGATTAAAAGATACCTGCGATAGAAAATCGGAGAATTAAAAAAGAAAAAATATGAAGAACTGAACCTTTATAACGATATAAACGATTATTAGAAATTCTACTATAAATGTGTTTTGTCAGCAAGTCTACATGTTTTACAACAGCGTTCATGATACTCGTAGATTAACAACTAACAAACCTACTACAAATAATCGGGTTTGCAATTAAATTCCAGACAGCGTGTTCAGCACTTTCTGTACGTTGGAAGTTATATTTCTTCTATAGGGAAATAATATGTCGAAATGAACTATAGATGTAACTATGCATCAGCAGAAATTTCTAAATTAAAACTAATAAACGAAATATCGGTATACAAATCGGTTATTTCACATCATCTTTTGGAAACGAAACCTGTATATCATACAAAAAACCTATAAGAAATCTAAAATACTTTCAACAACATTTAAACGGGTTGGTTAACAAAATTTATATGATATCATTGTCTTTCGAAGATTTTCTCCTCCCTCCCGCTTCAAAAAAAAAAAAAATAAAAAAAAAAACGAAAAAATGAAATTTGTCATATTTTCAAAAAATGTTATTTCTGCAAGTATTTCAAACCTATATTTTTTCTTAATAATAAATATATAGATCTAACGAACACCTCGTCTATAATATTTTATTTTCCTTTTCATCCATTTCGATTCTGAACTGTGTTAACCGTAGTGATATCGAAAACAGAGTTAAATCTCGCGTATAATTGATTTTACATTGTATTTATTCGGTTTAAATGTATCTAATAATTAAATTATTCTTTGCACGTGTTATCTAGAGTTAATAGTTAAGTAAATATTTGAAAATACTAACCGTCGAATAAGCATAGGAGAACAATTAAAAACTATAAAATTTGGGAATGACCGGATAATACGCGGATATGCTTCAAAAGATTATACGACGTCCAAATAACGCAAGGTACTAAGTATGGTGATAAATGTGGGAAAAACAAAAGTAACGACCGGAAGGAAACCGCGCCAATCTTGCATAAAAATTTACGAAGAAATAGTTGAGCGAGCCTAGAGGTTTACTAAATACCTTCGCCAGATTATAACCGAAGATTTCTATATTAAAACCATAGTCAATAACGTTGAAGCTCCGGAAAAGAATATTGAAAATGTACGCGTGGGTGTTGAAACTAGGATATTAAATAAAGTTAATTTAGAAGCGTTCGAGATGTGGGCTCAGAGGAAAATAGAACGGATAAGTTGGGTAGAAATAATCATTACCGAATATACGGACAAATTGAAAAGATCATTTTAAAATCTGGTAAGAAAAATAGATTAACTTGGATGGGCCAACTTCGGTGTGGGTAATTACTTCGAAATATTCTTATAAAACTCAAGGAAAATGAACTCATCGAGAAATACATTATAACGACCATTTTAAAAGTCATACCGAAATAAAGAGCGGCGGAAGACTGGGAAAGTGGAAACTTACTATCGTATCAATGGACTAGTCTTAGGACTGTACTAATGGTAATGATGATGGAGGTGGCGGTGGTGGTAGTGGTAGTGTGTTTATTCGAATTTCAACCTTAGGTGTAACGGTGTTTAATTTAAAATTCGCTTTTACTTGAGTTTCCCTCGCGATACACGTCTATTTAAAAGCTGTTTAAACGCCAACTTCTTGATAATATTATCTATTTTTCTGTTATTTTTATTTTACAGTTACTAGCCGGATTAGGCTATGTTATCTTCCAAGCATTTGATTTCGGCATTGAAGAAGATGAAGAAAGAGCTATCAGTCCGCAGTTGGAAAAAGTGCTTAATTGCATGATTCAAAAAGGTAATTTTTTGATGACTTTTTTTTTAATGTATTTTAATATATAATGTTGATTTATTGGAGAGTAGTGATTTTATGAATTAACAAAACAAAATAAAATCATAGCTTGATAATGACTTAATAGTCAAAAAGCTTCGTGTACGTATTTGTGTAATAAAAAAAAATTTTTTAGTGATTAACTTTGATTTTATTTTGTTTGTTAATTTTAAAATATATATATATATATATATATATATATATATATATATATATATATATATATATATATATATATATATATATATATATATATATATATATATATATATATATATATATATATATATATATATATATATATATATATATATATATATATATATATATATATATATATATATATATATATATATATATATATATATATATATATATATATATATATATATATATATATATATATATATATATATATATATATATATATATATATATATATATATATATATATATATATATATATATATATATATATATATATATATATATATATATATATATATATATATATATATATATATATATATATATATATATATATATATATATATATATATATATATATATATATATATATATATATATATATATATATATATATATATATATATATATATATATATATATATATATATATATATATATATATATATATATATATATATATATATATATATATATATATATATATATATATATATATATATATATATATATATATATATATATATATATATATATATATATATATATATATATATATATATATATATATATATATATATATATATATATATATATCGTCGTCGTCGTATTCGTTGCCAAACGTCGTGACTAACCGTCGTACGTTTATTTTTTACGTACAAAATTGACTAGCATTCAAGGCGCTATTTATGTGTGACGCAGATGTGCGCGCATATGATGTTACACGGAGTGGGGTGCCACTGCCTTCTCCGTAATAATTAAGAATTATATAATGATTAAAAACTTGCTATGTTACGTTTAGGTTTCGAACCTCCGACCATCGAGTACTCTAGCAACTACGCCACCACTACATATTATATATATATATATATATATATATATATATAATGCGTGTGTAATGTATACTTTGGATTAATATCTTTAAATTTTATTTTTGCTCCTCCATATATTCGTAATCACATCTTCGAATTACTTTTATGTGTCCGCGTAGATGACGAACGACTATTTACTTGTATTTTACTTTTCGTAATTTTTACTATCTCTACGATTGTTTACATCGTTAAACGACCAATATTGTAGTACTTCGGTACTAAAGTACGATTTGCTTCTTATTACTAGTCTAATTAACGTGTCGCGTACAACGATTAGTGACTGGAAGGAGTCAGTTTTATTCGGGAATAGGGTAAGTTTGGATATTTTAAACGCGTTTTCATTGCGTCGGAACTTCGGCGTAAATTATTGTAGACCAGATTACTATTAGGATGTGCATATTGCACGTGGAGGATCTTCACTAAAAAATGCGCAAGTGACAATTTGGTATGATTCAACTATGTACCAAGTTGTATACATATCCTGAAAACAAGAGTCTAAAAATTTTTTGTTAGACTTTATTAACAATGGCATGGTGAAATTTAAATAATGGAATAGAGGATGTT
This sequence comes from Coronaproctus castanopsis, assembly GCA_032883995.1. Lineage (NCBI taxonomy): Eukaryota > Metazoa > Arthropoda > Insecta > Hemiptera > Monophlebidae > Coronaproctus > Coronaproctus castanopsis. The sequence goes on along the minus strand of CM065052.1, from coordinate 21,467,590 downwards.
GATGATCATGAGAAATGACGATGAATGTGTGTCCTCAAGCGAACCCTATGCCGGAAATACATTCTGAAAAAAATATGAAAATAAAATATATGTATAAAAAACAATATCAATATACTTAGTTTTTCATAAAAAAATATCTTTCAACATTCGACATCCGTGTTTATTACTCATTAATCTGTGTACTATATCTCGGTATTTTTTAAAAATCATCATTTTATTTCATACTAGCTGACCCGGCGAACTTTGTTCCGCCTTAATGGCAATAAATAAGCAGATTGTTTTTTATTGGAAAAAATACAAAAAAATTAAATACCTACATTAATCATTCATTATTATTTCTGTATTTTAGTACATAGGTTGCTCTTCACTTAAGTACCTTATGATACACGACATTTTTTGTTTTATTATCAGGCGCAAAAACAAACAACGCAGATGGTCTTCCGACCCGTGAACATGCCACGTATAATTGACCATGGGAAAAACATGAATGTTCTAGATTTAAACCACAAACTTTTAAGGATTGGCCTTGTGATTTGTTGATGGTCATGGCAAATGCAAGACGTATCGGAAATTGAAGTTTTTTAAATTCAAACGGCATATCGGTTGGGATCATCGGGATCCTCGGAATGAGAACTTCCTCACCTTTGAATTTTCCTATCATTATCGTAGCGTAAATTACATTGTTCATCAATTTTCTAACCACCAAACGCGTACCGTTGCACAGTTTTGGTTGGTTTATGTTTCGAAGCATGATTACTACGGAGCCAACCTTTAGGCGTAAATTGTGCGGTGGTAAGCCAGGCACGTCCAAAGAGTTTAAAAATTCAATTGGATAGTTGGTGGCTTCATCTTCATTTGTGACGCAGTCAATAGATTTGAATGAATGCATTGTTCCAATGATCTTATTTTGAATTATGTAGTTCAGGTCATCTACATCTTTATTCTTAGCCGCTAAAATTGCTCGCTCACTCAACCATTCATTATTTTTGTAGTTAGAAATAATGTTTGGAAATACATTGTTGATAAGTTCGTCTTTTGATGAGACAAAATTACAGAAATTATTTGGAAATGATATTAATCCGCTCGATTCATCGACAGGTACTTGACCATTACCGATAGTCAGCAATTGCTCCGAGAAATCTTCAGCAGATGTATCATTAAGCAATGCAACTCTCATGTTTGTTGTCAGCTGCAGTTTCTTCACATAGCGCCATAGATTTGACGATTTGAGGCAAGCGTTTATTTCGTCGGCAGCCGTAGATCTTGGAATTACTGGCAGTATTTGGCGGAAATCGCCAGACAGTAAAATCATTGCTCCTCCAAAACATCTCGAGTCATTGCGTAAATCTTTTAATGTTCGGTTAAGTGCTTCTAATGCACGTTTATGCGCCATTGTGCATTCATCCCAGATGATGATTTTCGATACCGCTAAAACTTTGGCCATTGCTGAGTGTTTTGCAATATTACACGTTGGTTCTTCAATAGTTTGAAGATTTAACGGTAATTTTAATGCTGAATGAATATGGCTGCTATTCCAGAAGAAGCAACTGCAACCGCTATGTTGGATCTCGCCCGAACAGTTGCTAAAACTAATGACATGAGGAATGTCTTGCCAGTTCCACCAGGGGCATCTAGGAAATATAAACCACCATTTTCATCATCGATTGCCTTCATTAAAGTATCATAAACTTCCTTTTGTAGGTAATTCAACAGGGGTACATTCGTTTGAACTACTAAATCTAATTCCTGGTGATCATATTCACGTTCCCGTTCCAATTCTCGATTAAATGCGTCATTCATTTCACGATTTGGCGCTGGCATTCCTAACCTGATTAATAAATTACCGCACATGAGGTAACACATATCTTCGATCAAGAGTAAAGCACGATTATGTATCTCCTCATTCATCTCAATATCGTGATTTCTGGAACTGACACGAATTTGATGTAAAATATCTTCTGACATATTATCCTTGTATTTGTGCCACAGATTACATGGGTTTGATGGAAAACATGTCGAAATTATGATAGCGAATAATGTGCGTATCTGACTTGGAGATGCAGAGATAATGACTTCAGCGATTGTCGTATCCCAATGGGTATCGTTTTCTAATAAGTTCAATTCTTCACATGCAGCACGATATGTTGGGAATATTACACCATTAACAGTTCGTAGTGTCTCAAATGACGTTTGCCCACGCACATTTACCAGCAACAGCCGCAAATAGAAACATTCATCATTCTTTGGATGAACTGTATACATACGACCAAGAGCATCAGTAGAACGCACATCTGGATACCCAGGAACCGAATCGCCTTGCTTCCGTCTTTGAAAATTCTTCGATGAAGCATTCCAAGTATAATAACGTGGCATCTCCGAGTAAAGCAAAGTTCGTGCAAACTGATCGCTTTGGCAGATTGCAAAAAAACTGGTCAATGTAGTTGCTGGAGGTGTTTCAGCACGTTGCGTAGCATTCGAAGCCGTGAAATATACTCGTTGACCATTCTCCAGATGCACCGCCAAATGCATAACAGTAGGATGACGTTCGTAAATGGGAAATGCGAATATACGCCAAATCGCTTCATTACAGTTCACATAACGACCAACTTGATAGCGTGAAATTTCATCGTTGGTATTCGAGGATTGCAATCCAAAAACCGCCATATCACTGCCTTTCGTGACATATTTGCAAATATATTTTATGGACTTAACTGAATTGCACTATTCAACGTTGCAATGTGTCTTGAACGTTTTAGAAATAAGTGGCGAATATGGAACAATCCAACTGTTGTCGACAACGAAATCCATTCTTTTCACTTTCGTTGTGACAGTTCGAGCGTTGTCATCTGGTGATCGACGCCGATACAGCGGATAACCATCATTGCCACTGACAGTCTCCGCCGTTAATTTCCGTGGATATCGTTTAGAGCACTTTCCATCGACCATGCAAGGTGATTGGGGATTGATGGCACCACACGGTCCATGAATCATATTAGTAGTAACAACATCATGTAGGTCTGGATCGACTTCATAATCAGGAATCTCGACACATATGATATCATCTATTTGGTCAGGCTGAATTCTTTCCACTAACCAAATAAGAATGTGTGCGTGCGGCAGGCCTCGCTTTTGCAATTCGATTGAATACATCCAGCATCGGGTATCTCCAAAGACGCGTTGTTTAACAATAAGGTTCATCAGGGACCGAATTTTTTGCCTGAATATACGTGCTGTGATGTCGTGTCTATCACTTAATGTTTGTCCGGGAAGCAGCAATTGAGTAATTTCTATCCATTTTGGATTACAGGTAAAAGTAATAAAGAGATCTGGCCGACCGTAATGACGAACATATGTCATTGCATCTTGTGCATATTCATGCATATGACGTGGACTACCAATGTACGTCGCCGGCAGAATAGTTAATCGACCAATATTAGCTGCATTTCCTTCAGTACTAACTGCATCACGTAAATGGATGTACTCCTCAGAACGCAGTTTGGCTTGGTTCAACCTAATGAATGTTAAACGTTCCGTTTCTATTTTTACATACATGTCAACGCAATACTGCTGAAACAATCGACGAAACCGCAGCAAATAGTTGTCAGCATTTTGACGAATCATCAAACGATATGCGTAATAATTCATTGAGCTAACTTTCTTTGTAGTCTCTTCACCTGAAATTAAAAATTTGATAATTAACCATTTCAAAGGCAAATTTTAAAGGCAAACAATACAAACATTAACCATTTTTTTAATAAACATCATTTTAAATCAGTGTCTTTCACAAATAAATGAAATAAATTATGATACTGATACTCACCATTCAAAGGATTTATAATTTTAATATTAAAATAATATCCATCTTCTCCTTGTCAAAACATCAGCGGGTATTGCAATGCGTCATATGATCGATGAGTTTCAGATATTTGTTGCAGTTGTCCAGTATCGCGACGTGTAAGCACAATATCGCGTTTTTCCAATTGTTCACCAACAATCAGGATGGCAACTTCGTCTACTGTTGGAGCATTAAATGTCCTTTCGTGTGTTCCAGATGGTCGTTTATCTGCTTTGATGACAACTTTATAGTCATCACTTGGCATGCGCTCTAAAGCACTCTTAAACAACCTGACCAACGCATGATGTTCATGAAGCAGACACTGCAAGTCTTGAAGAATTGCTCGCTTCATTCCTGCATTGATCCCTTGGCGTCGATCAAGTTGTTCTTCCATGTTGCCCATGAAATATATTTGTAAAAATTTATTCTGTGTATCTTCGAAAGGTAGTAATGATCCAATTCGGTGGTGAATCTGTCCTTGTATCTACAAAATAAAAACCAGACAGTATTAACTGGGTTACACTTTTTTCGGTGGGAGAGTAGAGTTCAGAATTAGCAAATATAACACATACCAATAGATAAAGTAAGTTATTCTTTAACTACATTCTATGTAAGTACAAAAATAAATACCTTAAATGTCGGATTAAATCCTCGTTCTACGATAATATCTGCCCAAAATGACGTCATTTGGAAACAACCATTGTATTTTTGAGTACTTGCAAGAAAGTGGCGTGATTCTTGTGTTTCGCCACAAAGCAATGAATACAATGGCTCATGTGGCGGAGTCAACAATGGCAATTTCACTTTACCATTAAGGCAGCATAATCCAGGCGTTTCTCCGGAAAACTTTAATGCACCACAATACTCGCAAACAACGTCCATTTGCCCAATGCAAACGCTAGGATTCAAGCTGTAATCATTGCTGCAATCGTATTGAAACGCTGCTCGATTCAAATCAGCACTCGATAAATATCTTGTTCTGCGTCGCAAATTATCTATTTGTTGACCTCTGTTGTTCGCTCGATGATTCTGCATTGCCAACCGAGCTGTTTCACGGGCTGCTTCACTTTGCTCTCGTGATTGAGAAGCACGAAGTCGAGCCATACTATCGCGGCGCTGTTCACGTGCAATTTCTTGTTCTTCTTTAGTCCTTTCATTTGCAGTATTTCGTATTCTTCTTGCATTACGGCTTTGCCGGGAAAGATTCGATCATCTTGGTCGCGGCATTATTAATTAAACTTCACTTCAATTCACCTAAAATTTTTATTTAATAGAAATAGTTTTAATATTGATTTCTTACAAATATCAAATTGTCATCCATACGTCATTACATAGCTGTCATTATACGTCAATTACATAGCTGTCATTTGCGTTTTGTTATTCCAAGTCTGATTCTTTTTTGTTATACCATGTTTTATAGTGACTGACGTTTCATGTCAAGTCACACGGGAACGCTGTCGAACGGGATAAAAAGTATCTTATGTCCGTCTCCTGGCTCTAAGCTACCTCCCTACCAATTTTCAGCCAAATCTGTTCTGCCGTTCTTGAGTTATATGTGGTGCAACTAACACGACTTTCTTTTATATATGTAGATACGGTCGTGGTTCCGCTTCTAATCTATCTTTAGACATGACATCGAAAAGAATGGGAAAATATCATTTGCGATGTACTACCACTCGACCCATTAGTGAAAAGCCGAGCTGTTATATTTGTAATAATGAATAACTAATTTGAGTTTGTTAATGAAAATCTAAATCAAGAACTAAGCTATCTACTACCGATGATACAAACCGTTTACTTAGCTCCTACAGTATTCTATAGAGAAGGAATTTAAAAAAAAATTACTATAGCCAATTTCGAAATTCAAGTGGGAGAAGATAATCTTTGAAATGTTCCTTAACTAGTTTTTAGATAGACGTAACTTAAATTTTCGCCGGAATTTTATACTACCCAACTATTAATGGGGCATGGGAAAATTGCTGAGTACTTGTATCGTTTTGGCTTCAGCGAAATAATAAGCGCTCCTGCGGGGTTAAGGGAAACGATAGAATATATTATTTTCGAACGCCCCCAAAAGTTCAACAAAACAAATCTAAAACTCGATGAATAATCGCTCGGCATTTCCAAAAATTTGGTTCCACTTATTTCGTCCTAGATTTCAGAATACAAGCGTCGTCACGTAATGGTCCATCCACATGTATTTTGTGTCTCCGTCTGAATCCGCGTGTATCTTTGTGTTATGAGCGCGTAAGATCAAGGTGTCTAGTTATGTAAATAGATAATTATCATAGATATGTACATATTCTGTACACGATTCTCCCAAACGCGAGTATTTTGTAAATGTTAAATCATTATATATAACTGCCACCTTTTACCTTAAATGTAATTCTAATGCATGTAACAAAATATTACAGAACCCAGATAAATGTGAGTGTATGTGAGAATTTTCTGATTATTAATTATAAGAAATTATAAGGGGTAGCCTCTCCAGATTAATGTTAAACGGCAGTGTAGGTGAGATAGCTCCAATATAAATGTAAAAAAAAAATTGTAATTTACATCGTAAATTTTGACAGATAGTATTTAATCAGTGTATATATATATATATATATATATATATATATATATATATATATATATATATATATATATATATATCTGCGAACTTACTAAATAACTTAATATCAATATAATAAAAATCAAGGTTTACTATAGGTCCTTTAGATTAAGGATGTGTATTCCTTTTTTGTTATTCATTATTCTCAGTACTGCATTTATACTTCCCAGGACCTTTATTAAATCGTCATGTTACATCATCATTAAGTGCCGTCTCCGTATCGGAGGTAGGCGACTACTTACCCATACATATTTTGCCGTACACTGTAAATAGTGTACAAGGCAATGAATTGATTGTAATCGCTTTGTTGTCACAACACAATGAAGCCCCCTGTGTTTTGTAGTGTACCATATTGTTACTACTAGCGCGCATATGGTGCTGTGCGTGGTGGTCTGCCATTGTCTTAGGCGCGATAATCGTGGATCGTATTCGAACTCGGTACGTTCCGTGTAGAAGTCCGTGCTCTAGCCACTAGGCTATTCCCACGAACATGTTACATATACGGCTTTAATTTTTTTTCATTTCGATATATTAAAAACCATTGCGTTATTATTCTGGTTAATCGATCGTCTGTGCATCTTTCGACACATATGTTCTACTTCTGATGAAAGGCCCGAATGGCTAAGTTCGAGAATAATGTGATTCGTACCTTGAAGTGTGACTGATGGATGTGTATCGTAAATTACAATAGACGTTTCAGGATAATTTTAATACGTGGAAACGGAAACAATCACCATACAGGAGATGGATTTATTATTTTAAGATATATCCGGAATGCAGAAATTCGGTATAGGAAATATAGATTTATAATGTTTCGAACGATATTTCTTCTCCGAAGAATTTCGTAAAACAATTATTTTCTATTATTACGTCGTCTTTAATAATAACAAAATTTTATAAGTTAGTATTATGCTAAATCAAAACTATTCACAGTTCACACACGCGTACATTATTTTATATATATTCACGCCTTGAAAAGTGGATGATTCATTATCTGTTATCAAAATATTACCAAATAATAAGCATTATTATGATTATTTCGATTTTATACTTCGTAATAACGAATACGATCGATAATCCGAAATTTCCTTACAAGTCTCGCAAAATTTAGTTTTACGTTAACGAACCGTTTAAAAATTTAATTTCGCAATTCGCGAGCGCAGCCATTTTGTTTGTTTATTACGTTTGAATTTCGATCAGTGGCAATTTTAACGTTATTGACGATTTGATATAATTACGGTTGAATCACCACATACTCGGTTAATTAACGACAAGACGGCGCGTGTTTTCCATTTAAAGTTCTACCGGAAATCCGCCTAGAGGAAATAAATTAATAAAAGATATTTTAGACGTCCGGACGAGCAAATTTGAAAGCGAATACGAACTTGCCTAAGAATAGTTTTGTCGAATACGTCCATTTTTATAATATTATCGCGGGGTTGAAAAATAAATTTATTCTTTAAAATAACTGCGATAAAATTGATATCGTTCACTCAATACAGCTATAAGGATTATTAAGAACTGGTGTACACCGAGAGCATTAGTCGATCACATCTCGCCAGTTACTATCAACTTCAACTATCTCTACATCCGTGGTTCTGTCTCTTTAAGAAGATTCATCGCAAAGGAATTGTACTCGTCAGTATATTATACGATTTAGGTATCATTCGTTGCCTAATCGTCTGTTCCATATGCAACTTAGAGAAAGTATCTTCTGTCCCGTTCATTCTGAACAGATAATCTGCAATCCGGATCAAGGGTTTTTTTTTAATGCTCTGCCGTGGCGCCGTACCTTATCTTACTACGCTCCCCACGTATTACATTTTCGTATAATCTATCGTCCCTCCTCCAGCTGTATAATCTACAATCATTCCCCTCGCATGGAGCAACATTTCTGAGAAGTTCGCATATTTGATTTATAAACATTCTCCTACAGCATCACATTGGATAAGTTGTAAAGGCCATCTCATAAAAATAAACGTAAAAAAAAATAAAAATTCTAAATTTGAATGGAACTTAAGAAAATCGCTAATAATAATTTAATTATAAACGCAAAACGCTCTTTTCAATCGTTAAATTCAGTTTACGATTATAATGACTCGCTGAAAAAGTTTTTTCTTTAAGTTTAACTTTAATTAAACAATCATAATACTAGGTGTTGGTCGTTTCAAAATAAATCACTGCTTTTAATTTTTTGATTTCCAACAAATATAATTTGAACCAATTAACACGTTGATCTCATCGGCGTAGAATAAACATAAATCAAAGTGCATCAATATCTTATTTACATTGAAAACTGCAGCTACCAGAGTCTATTGCCCTTAAACAACAATCCCATCCGACATTATGCAGGGCAAAGTATCTTGGTCTACATTTGACTTAGAAGATAAATGTTTGCAAATCAGGAGTTAAAGTTGAAAAACATAGATTGACTTATTGAACGGAATTATACTATTTATGAGCAAACAATGCGCTACTTTATGAAAACGGAATAATTTAGTATTAATAGAAAGGAAGTGTACGCGATGGTTCGTACGGAACGATGACATATCTAAAGAGTTAAACATAAATAATGTCGAAGATGAAATTGGTATCTTTCAGATGTAAGATACAAGTTGATGTTAACGAAGAACTTGTCCATAAAGAACGTAAAAAATTCCACGTCATTTTCAGATGCGATGTAATTAATCTCCTGCACCGAAAGTAACTGTTTTAAAGTTACGATAAAAATGTAGATAAATAAAATTCGTAATAATTACGTCAAATCGATCAGCGACCATTGAGAAGTTATACCCGTGCCGATTTTTTAATAATATTTCATTATTGCTGCTTATTGTCCCACAGACACATCGAGTGCAATATATTATATATGTACGTATAAGAATATCGTTGGAAAGAGATAGAGAGGAAGACGTCACAAATTTTACGGTTGGACAATTTCAGCGAATGATTAAAATACTAATCGAAAGAAGTTTTACAGTCAGTCGTTCATAGGGAGCAATTCCGATTACGGATCACCAGCCTTCAAAATGAAAACGAAGGTTGAAGAAGAAATTTCGAATTTATTTCAGATTTTTTAAAAATTAATTTTCGAAATTTAATGCGATAAAAATAGTAATTTCAATCTAAATATAGTTTTCAATTTACTAAACGGCTACGATTTGATTCATTTTTTCGTTAAATACCTACCGTATCGAACTGTTTCCTAGACATTGGCCTATTATATTTTCGATATTGAATATTTCATACATCGATGATTTACGAGTAAAATGCTAACATTCGTTTCAAAATCAGATCTCGTAATTCGTCGCATAAATAATTAAATATCTAACAGTTTGTCCAGCTTATTACAGCTTTTTCGTCGAAATAGTTTCCACTATTTCCAAAATAATTTATTTAAAAAATAAAAAATCTCAGATTTGCACATCTCAACAGGGGTGCAAGCCCACATGACGACCCAGCCCCTGGTATTGTCTGCTTAGAGCCTTTGGCTAAAATTAAAAAACAGAGAGTCACCTGCTGAATATCTCTTTTTCTGTATATATATATCTCAATCATCAAAAATATTTTGTCTGTTGACAGGGTTTTAACTTCTATTAAATGATCATTTGACTAGTTGACTAGGAACGTCCACTGCATTTCCATTGTCCTGGATTTTTTTCTTTCAGTTCTTGGTATTCTTCGTACAGTTTATTTTTTGGATTATCGATTAGTTTTATTCTTCGTCTTCCCCTTTATTTTTTCATAGAATTCTGTCTTCCATGATTACTTTAATTAAGCAGTTTCTTCTTAAATCGTGTCCTATTCATACATCTTTTCTTCTCCAGTTTATATTTAATATTTGTATTTCTTTCTCCCGTTCTTCTTAAATCTTGTACGTTTGTAACTTTATCCCATCACTTAATATTTTGTATTTTCCTACGTGTCTACATTTCAAAGCTTTCCACACACTTCTGTTTCTTTTTCCGGGTTGACCATATTGTTGATTATAGTGTTATACTCCATATGTAATAGTCTCTGTTTTTTGATTATTTATATATATATATATAAAATTTTTGTATTCTCCCATAATGTTTTAGTGGGCACCTTTCGCAAAACAGTACCTCTGCGTCACACCATGGAGTTCTACTTCAGTATAATATATTTGATTAGTTAGGTCAAGGCTAAAGTAGAGTCGCTAGTTATTAAATATCCGTTACAGAAAAGAAGACGATGACCAAATTTTTTCTTGTTTTTTTTCCCCGTATCCAGTACACCGTGAAAAATAGATTAAATTTATTTGCACATAATACGGAGATTCTTCCCAGAAGAACTGGATAAATTTATACTTGTACGAATATCATATTTGGAAATAAATTTTATATAGTTACTCTATTGTATGTAATAAACTAACTAATAAATTATCTTTGATTACTTTATATATATATATATATTTCTAATTTCTTCCACAACTGACGGTTTTCTGTTTTCCTCTTCATATTCGTATATCTAGTGCTACCAGTGTCTTCTATTAGTTGCTGTGTATATTGATTTCTTGGTCTAACCTTTCCGCGTTTCCCATTCATCTGTCCTATAATTATCTTTAATAATCTTTCATGTCTTAAAATGTGTGACCGATCATATCAGTTCTTCGTTTTATATATATATATATATATATATATATAATATTAAAACTAGGATTTAGCGAAAAGATTAAAAGCAGGAAATGTACCTAAAGCGATAGAATTTTGTTATCATCATATCCGATCAGACCCTGATAGGTAAAAAAAGTTTTTTTGGTTCTATTTTGAATGTATACGCCGAAGATGTGTAATATCGACCGTAGATTTAGTTGTAGCAAATCTCGGTTTTATTTTCGAACAAGGATTTTATCACGACCGTGTTCTATGTAGCTATTTGATACTAGCGTGTATACACAATTTCGCCAGGTTTGCTAGGATTCGAAATACACAAACTCAACTAAATCTTGGGCTTTTATGTTTTTATATTAACAAGCTTGCCAAAAAATTTTACGAAAATTTCAAAATGCACGTTAATGAATTAATTAAAGTCATCATCTTAATCCATTGTCCTACAAAAGGGTCATGGTGACATCATTTACGAAATTTACATTGCAATTATTCCCCGAAATTTTTTATTATCGGCCATCTGAAAATCTTCCGACCGATAGCGCCTTAACTCGTGTTGAGCATCCTGCTTGCAGCCGTTTACCACCTACTCTAGGTATAACCTGGTGATGATCACATCATATCTGCCGTTTGGAAGTGAAGTTATCCAGGGGTCGATCGAATGTTAGATTAGCCTGTAGTTTGTTGTTTTCCGAAGTCCTTTGCCATAGTGCCAGAAGCTAATTTATGAAGCTTCCCTGGCTGCTTTATCAGCTTATTCTAGGTGTTTAATTTTGTGTACACAACGTATTTAATGAAATGTTTCTTCCTCTTCTTCTTCAGAACGGGATTTCGGAAAAATTTTTCTTTTTAAAAAATAAATAAAAATATTAAGTGTCGAAAATTTTTTAATTCTTCTATTTAGGAAATCCTTTTAGAGGAAAATCGATAGTTACAATAAACTGTAATGTTAAATACGACCGTGGCACTATCATCATCATTCGGCATTCGAAATAATAATAATTGCGTCGCTTCATACCCCCCCGTTAGTGATTTTCACCTTGTTTTTTATTTTTATTTAATTCGATTTTTTATTTTTTCGGTTAATTTATCGAACATTTCGAAAGAATTATTAATTAGGCGGGCGATTTTAAAACTGAAAACGCGTCAGCCTAATAGATTGTGAATATTATAATCAGTAAAAGTAGTGAATGAGAAAGAGATAGAGCTAAATGAAATAATTTTTCACAATTTATTTTAGTAACCTTGAATTTTGAACTAGATTATTTACTTCTTTAATGATTTTTAAAAATGTACGCATTATTTTGTTAATGTATGCCTGTATATATACTTATAATATATATATATATATATATATATATATATATATATATATATATATATATATATATATATAATATCATTTGTCCATTCATAAGTCGTGCCCAATTTTTGGTACATTCCATTGTAACTACTGTTATTACGTCTTTATGATTTATGATTTATTTATTGTGTACGCTTGAAAATGACGTAATTGTCGAAAAGCTTTTTGCGCAATAAAAAAGCTTAATAGTGATTAAATATTTTGTTTGGTTCATAATTTATAAAATCACTACTCTCCAATATATTCAACAGAAAAAGGATCTAACTGAAACAAATGTACATAACAAAAATTACGTATTAGCTGTATACAGAAAAAGACAAAAGTCAACTTTTCGAGAACTATTAATTGGAATAGTATCGATATCAAAAAGTAAAGAAATGAAAATTTGAACAAAAAAAAAAAAAAAAACAAACTAAAAAGCAAAAATAATTAGAAATTCGATTAGATGGTCTTAAAAATTTGTTGAAGGCAAGTGTGATCACTGAATTTTACAATGCTAAACCGGAATAATACTAGATTTAAAAAATATATATATTTATATCGGAAAGCTATATTAAAATAAAAGATTACTATTGTTACAGTACATCGACGTAGTTAATACTAGAGGAAATCAAGAATTTGTGAAATCAACTTAGAAACGAATTATTCTTATTTATAGTTAATTATTATTATTTTTTATCGACTTCGGCCATCTATGAACCACGGAAATATTATTCGCATAAAGACAGTCGCACATCATCCAACTACGGAAAAAGATCTACTCTTAGACAGGTTAAACGACAACCCTTGAAAAACTATATTATATGGAATAGGATTAAAAATATCGAAAAAATAACATCGTTCTACGTACCAGCGTGCATCGGATTTAATGGACTTACAGGAAATACACTATTCGCGAATTATTTTGCATTATCTTCAAACGATAGTAAAACGATTATTATTCAGATTTTGGTATATCAACAATCGGAAATACCGCTTATTTAACTTCGATCGCGATAACGGTACCAATAACCAACTTCGTACAGCCATAAAACATATAAAATCAAAACGGTTGGTGCATTGATCTTTAAAACACGCGTCAGAAAACATTTTAGATACGTTGCTTATAATCTTCCACAAAGTACGGTTCACATGTATTATTCCATCACGCTGGAAAACGGCATTTATGATACACCATTTTTAAAACGTCATAAAAGTTCCACACTATTATCGACCAGTGCCACGCGAATTTTTTTTATTATACTCGGAAAGATTGTAAACCGACGACTATTATGAGAAATTGAAAAATAAAAAACAGTATGTATTTCAATCACGATGTTATGTATAAAACAATGTATTTTAAAAGCTTTCTCAAATAAACATCGTCGGCTGGTCTTTTTCGAATTTTAATAAAGCTTTCGATACTATATGGAAAAATAAAATACTGTGTTCACACTACTCTCGTGAAACTTCATGTTTTCGAGTTTGGTCTTTCTTTGTCTGAAGTTCAACCGTTGAAAAATGGAATACCTCAACGATCAGTACTGAGTCCTACACTATTTAATATTAAACCAATACAATCATTTCTATACACGGATGACTAATGTGCTTCCACGCATAGACATGAAATTAGGAGAGTTAATTCTGCAGACACAACTACCAAACTACAATGCTAGTTTCAAACTAACGGCCTATACTTTTCAGCATCAAAAACAACAGCGATACACTTTTGCCGACGAAATAAATGCGAGCATTAAACACCCTCGAAGCTTTATAACAATAAAATACCATCGACAAAAGAAATGCGATACTTAGGGAATGATATTTGACTATAATCTTACATAGAAAGCACACATTAATTCATTAAAGATCGGTTCTCAAAAGAAATTAAATAACCCATTACATACAACATATGGTGCAGGCGGACATAGTTTACTAACGAGATATATCGCACTATAATAAGGCCGAAACTAGATTTTGGAATTTCTGCTTATGCTTGCGCGAGTTTGACATTATTGAAGTCTCTAAATACGATCCAAAATACAGGTCCGACATTGGCGACTGGAGCCTTAAGTATTTTATGCGAAGATTATGAATTGCCCTTGCTATTAAAAAGACGATATTTGACTATACCGGCGCTTGATACCCAGGAACTTCCCAGTCTGCATAAACTCATTCAAACTTCTAACGTCGAAACGTTTCGATAGTCAGTCTCCAAACAAAAGAATTATCGCTCCCTTACATCTCAGAAGAAACATGCTTGCAGACAGGTTTCGATTAAAATACTGTACATAGATATATTCCTCTTCCTCGAGATACATGGTTTAACAATAAACTTCACTCAACATTTCCTAATTATCAAAAAATCTTTACCGACGGTTCCGAATCTAATAAAATAGTAACGACCATCTTCTCTTTCCTTCAGTTTGAATCGTATCTTGGTAAACTACGGACGTACAATTTCAAAAACTATGACAGATTTGTGTTTTCTATGTAATAAGTCAGATTCGGGAGGTGAATCGCATGTTGAAGTAGTGCGCGGTATGAAAACTCTACGAACTGCAAGTCTCGAACGAAACGACGGAAAAATTGATTATTTAAAATCAGTAACCTCTGTTAAAGTGCATGAAAAGTGCCGAAGTGTTTACATTAGTAAAAACTGTATCCAAGCAGCAAAACGGAAACAAGAAGAAGGAGAAACTATAACTTCTCCATTAGTACCCCGTAAAAAACGAGGTGAAGTGTTTGATTTTAAGAATCAATGTTTATTTTGTGGTGAAGTTGCTGATGAGACTGCAGAGAAAAAGAAAAGTCTAAAATACAGGCGGAAGGTAAAAAATGTGAGTACTCTTGAATTCAAAGATACTGTTATCAAAAAAGCAGAAGAACGTGGGGATGATTTTGGAGAATTGGTGAAAAGTCGTATAATTTTACAATTTGATTTGATCGCTGCTGAAGCGAAGTACCATGCTGCTTGCTTGACAAACTTTTCAAATAAATCATCACCATCATCGCCTCTTGAGAAACCTCGTCAAGATAATCAAGTTACAGAAGCTATGCTAGAGATTTTCAATTACATCGAAAATAATAATGATTCTCAATTCACACTAAAAGAGCTTAAAGATGTCTTGACAGGGTATGTGCCAGATGATAAAACTATCATTACAAAACTACAACAGAAGTACTTAACCGACATCGTAATTACGAAGAAAGTTGGAGCTTTCACAATCATTTCTTTCCGTGATGCACAAGCTAATATTCTATCAAAAGCTTAGTACGAAAGTAAAAAAATAGATCCTGAAGCAGAAAGGCTAAGAATTGTAGAAGCTGCAGCAGCAATTATTAGAGAAGATATCCGAACATCTATAGTTGAAACTAAATCTTATCCACCTCCTAGTAAAATGTTGGATAATGTTAATCAAGAAATTCCAAAAACTTTATTACATTTCTTAGAAGAAGTCATCATCAAAAACAGGAAAGGACAAATTGATCATTTAAAAACAAAATGTACTTCAATAAGCCATGCAATTATGGCTGCTGTACGGGAACGTTCTTTTTCATCACAGTTACTTTTGAGCCTTTCTGTATTTCTTCACAGAAGATATGGATCTAAAAGACTATTGGATATTTTATCTAGTTTGGGATTTGCAGCTTCTTATAGTAATACAGTACAGTATAAAGTTTCAGCAGTTTATCACCCACAGCCTCGTATTTTATCATCAGAGTCAGGTGCACTTGTACAATATGTTGGAGACAATGCCGATATAAATGTCCAGACTCTTGATGGTAATAATACTCTTCATGTTATGGGGATTATTAAGATAGTAACTCCAAAAAATGCTGTTCTCTACGATGAACGGATAGAAAAATGTACAACCAAACCAAAAGCGAAAGAGTTGGCAGCCACATCACATGTATCTTTACAAGTTTACGATAAACCAGTCGTACCTGGATACAGTAAAGTTCAAGTTAAAAATCTGCATGACGGTCGAGCACTAACAGAAAAAACAATCAACGGAACTGATTTTTTGTGGTTATACGGAAAATCGAGGGATATTGTATCGTTGCCAGGGTGGAACGGTTATTTTGAGCAGCTCGCTAAAAATGAAATGAATTTTTCAACATCTCAGGTTATGTTTCTTCCTTTTATCGATCATCCCGCCAGTAATGTAGACACAATTTACACAACTTTACTTTGCGCTCTCGATATTGCTAAGTCACACGGACAAAAAACGCGTGTAATTACTTTAATAAATTAATACTGAATAAAAAGTGGATAGGTTAGGAAAAAAATGATAAAATATAATATAATAGTTAATAAAAATTGACAATTATTTATAATCATTGATTTATCGATAGTTCATCAACTATATATGGCGCGTTTTCGACCGGAGGCACTGGTTGACCTGAAGTGATGGTGTGACCGCGCCCTCTCCGCCCTCTATCTCGAAAACGGTTCATCGTATAAAAAATTTTTTTAAACAAAATTTGTAGAGAATTTTGTATTTTACAAAACTGATAATAAATACTAATAGCAAAAAATCCATAGGAAATGAGATATTTCCAAAAAAAGCGCAAAAAACCGATTTTTGTGACCTTTGACCCTGAAATTTAATAGTTGCTTACACTCTACCATATGTAGGTTTTCAGACAACTTTTAGGGTGTCAATATTCAAGTATTTACAGACTTACAGCTGGGTATCTCGAATTCCGAGGTGAACTTACTATAATGACTGGACTAGTTTAACTTTTGATTTATGTTTATACGTCGTTTTTGAAAAGAGTTATAATCATTTAAAGCAATACAAAAACGATTACTATTTACAACAAAAGCAATTAAAATCACTATTTTATTTTTTAAACGAAAAATCACAAAGCTTTTCGGCTGTTAAGCCATTATCGAGCGAACATAAAAATAAAATATATAAATGTATATGCAATATAAAAAATGTAAAAAATGACTAATTTAATAAGATATATGTAATTTACAAAAATTAGCGACGTGAAAAAATAGTATTTTTAATCAAATAATACGATATGTCGATTCGTTATCAAATTATTTTATAAATACTGTTTATCTCTAAATTTGTAATATATTTTATATTTCGTATAAATTGTATATATTTCTATATTTCACGTTTACGTTCACTTGATGATGTCTTAATAGCCGAAAAGCTTCGCGATTTTTCATTAAGAAAGTTTAGTGAATTTAACTGGTTTTTCGTTATTTTTTTTTAACATTCCGCACTTTCGAAGAAAAAACCATTACTCATTTTGTTCTTATTAGGAAATCCGCATTTTTTGTTTACTAACGAGCGGATTTTTTTCACTCGGCTTGTATTTAAATTTTATACTTAGTTGATTTAGATTGAAGTTGTTTACGATATTGCTCCACGTGTTTAGGCGATACGTCGTGAGCATCGTATTTAAACGTATTTAAAAATAGCTTTTTATAAATATTTAATTTTGATTACAATTAAATTATAAACGAGGCTGTCAAATCGGATTATATAAAAAAACAGTAGCAGATAGATTAAATATATATATATATATGTAAGAACGACATTTTGAAAACAATTTGTATGATTATTTGAACCGTGTATATAATTCGTTCGTCGACGGGTAATAAATATCGGATGAAAGTGAGATATTAGTACATGTTTATAGAAGACTCCGTGTTGAATGTTAATCGTTTCGAAGGAGCATTCGGTTAATCGACTATCGATCATTTTCTTCGTACGCGCTTTTAATTGGAACTAGTGAAACAGACGGTGAAACTCTATCTGACCCTTACGTGAACGTATATAGTTGAAGATTAATAAACCGTCTAGGTCAAGGGTAACGTATACGAATATTCTCTGTTACTTCTTCAAAACTTGTTCGTCTTAACAGGCTGTTGTTATAATTTTATTTTTCCCAGATACTACTCTAGTACCACCTGTCAATCTACGTGTACTATTCGAAGTATATACTGTTGATGACTCGGAATTTGACCTAATAAAAATTATAATTAAACTTGATTTTAACGATTATTATCGTCTATAGGTTCGATCGTTCGGAATTATAATTTCGAGTTTCGTTTTTTAAAAGTTGTCCGTAAATATTAAATGTGGAAACGTCTGTAATTTGAAAATTAAACTTCTCTTTATAATATATATAATAATAATAATAATACTACTGACACTCGTATCCGAGTTAAGTCGTCTGCATAAGAAAAATAATAAAGGAAAGGGAACGAGGTTAAGAGAATTGAAAGGAAACAATGGAAAGAAGAGAAATATGCAGAAAGTTGTGCGTGAATTGATGATGTAGAAGCAGGAGCACAAAACCATGCAAACACATTTCAACAACCAAATATATTTTTATCTAGTTGCAACCAGAGGAAGGCGACCAGAAACATAATGCGGCTTATGCTGAGAAATAAGGAGATGAATCATAAGAGAAAAGGAGATAAGAAGTAAGAAGGAAGGAAAACGAAAAGTAAATACCACTATTCTGGGCGGCACTCTAGCCTTTGGATAAACATCCTAACCGATAGGCAGCGATGGTTTGTTACTGAGGAGGTAACGGTGTAGGGTTTTTACGGCGACTAAATTCGCCGAAGGAGAGACAGTCATAGGATTTATGCAGACTTTTAGTAGACAGTTCCTCAAGCTTCTGCATCTTCGTGTCTCCTTACCCTGTCACTACTGGAATTACCTACATGAGACTTTCCGCCAGTAGCCGCTGTTGATCTGCGACTGCTTATTCGACTGACGTCTTATTCGCAGCTAACCTACATATCTGTAGGCCGTTCCACTATCCGCCACCTGTGGACGCACCCCATTCCGGTTGCAGCTCCGGATTCTTGAGAGCAACTGTATAAGTACACGTGCCCTCAAGGGATATATATATATATATATATATATATATATATGATATTATTAAATCGAAGAATTGTTTTATAACTATGAATTAAAGGGTCGTTTCTCATAACGCGCATTTTTAGAATTTATCAAAAGAAGCCCGGTTATGGTTTATTTTTTCGTTTTAACACTCTATTAATTTTTTATTAAATATATTGTAGTAAACGTAACAATTACCATTTTTAAGACATCCTTATTATTATAGTTACAGTTACAAATACAATAATCTTTATTTTCATGTTTCGAAGACATACATTTATAATATTACACATACGAGTTACTTAATGTTAATTTGCTGCACTAAATATGATAAAAATTATATTTATATTTGAGGAAAATGAAACCAGTTGTCGAGCATTGGCCTCTTCCAGTCTGTAGACGTTCGCATATTTTTTTCCATTCCAGACGATTCTGTGTTTTATGCATCCAGAACTTTCCGGTTTGTTCGTCAATGTCATCCCTCCATCTCTTTTTCGGTCTTTTCCTCAACCTTTTCCTGTCTAGTAGAAACCATTCAGTACATCTCTTGGTCCGTCTGTTGGTTTTCATTCGAATGCCATGTCTAGCCCAATTTCACATCATTTCACGTATTTTTTGCAGGACATCTGTTTTCGATTTTTCTCCGTAGTATTTTATTATTTATTTTGTACAACCTTGTTACCCCAATGATTATTCTTTCCACTATAAAGCAACTTATATAACATAGCCGCATACAATAGATTATATATGTTATAATTTATTTGAAATGTGTAATATGTAAAATTATATGGAAATAATATATAAGTATATGCAATTTATGAAAGATCAAATTAATAATGTATAATAGCTATATATATATATATATATATTAAGGATTCCGATCTTTGGTAATATACTTAAAAGTCTTAATTTTAAAACTTGTAGAATGTTCACTTTTTTTTTTTTTTTTTTTTTTTGAAGCGGAAGGGGGAAAATTTTCAAAAGACACTGATATCACATAAATTTTTGTTTTTATTCACGCAGTGCATTATATGCACTGCTGGGAAACTAAAACCAGTGTGTGGGATTTTTACCCACTAAAAACCCCCTCCCTCTATTGAGAAAAAAATAATAATAATAATGAAGGCAATTGCACAAAGCAAAGACCTCCACACTTACAATTAACTTAAAGATAGTCCCTTCTTCCATCAAATAAAGAATAATGAGTTTGTACAAAAATTAACTTCTACCAGAAAAATAAAATAAATAATAAATTAAGAGTTAAAATAAAACCTTCTAACAGAAAGATTTAAACAAATAAACTTATAATTAAAAAGCTATTATTCATACTTAATAAAAATAACATGAAATACGAGGCAAAAATTAAATGAAATGGAATTTAACTTTATATCCATAAAAAAAAATCTTAAAATAAAAATAATAAAAATAAGGACTCTCAAAGAAAAAGTAAAAGGCAATTAAGTAATAAAATAATCAAATATTAAAAGATTAACTAATGTAAATAGAAAGATAAACAGATAAATTACCACGCTACGAACAAAGCAACGATATTGGTGTCACGGTTGATTTAGGCGTCAGTTGCGAGTAATAGAATTTTGTATTTTAAATTTTGAACGCATGACCTGTTCGGCCAGCAAAAGAAAAGTTCCAACTTTCCTACTAAGAGGATATACATCCGTACAGTCGATACCAACTTGGCGACGAAGGGCGGTAAATGCAGGACAAGTGAACAACGTATGATGTACATCGTCTACCTCACCTACAGTACAACACGTGCAGACAGGATCATTAGCAAGCCGTAACCTATGAAGATAGGAACCAAACCTGCCGTGACCTGACAACACCTGAGCACTCTAGAAGTTGACGTCAAACTTAAGCATTTCAAACGTAAAGAAATATCAGGAAGAAAAGCATATGCCAGTTTCAGCTGTATCCCACCGGTCCTGCCACTTCTCAACCAACAAAGACATTATCTGTTTTTTAAATTTCAAATACGGAACAGACTGTACAGCAATACCTCCTAGCAGGCTCGAATGTTTCATCTCAGCAACCCCCCCCTCCGAGCCTATGCTCGCCAGTGAGAGCCCTACCGATAAGAAATAGATCGAGCGGCAAGACACCACAGACAACACAAGCTGCAGAGGTCGGGCTAGTTCGATATAAAGAAGCCATCCGAAGCAGAAATTTCCTCTGCTGCTTGCTGGCTAGACCAAGAATTCTTTGATTAACGTAAACGGCAGCACCATACCCAAAACGGGCCTGAATGAGGCCTTTATATAAAATCGCACGTTCCTTAAATTCAAGACCCGATGAATTTTTTTGTAAACGCAGTAATTTATTATATATGTCCGTACACTTGGAAGAAATGTACTGGAAATGAGAAACGAACGATAATTTACTGTGAATAATTATACCTAAGTATTTCAAAGATGCGGAAAAAGAAATGCTTGAATCAGATAATAATTCAAGCTCGTTGATCCTGCCAACAAGAGATACATTCCCAAAACACAGAAAATCTGCATTTGGTAGGGGAAAAAGTTAATCCTACATCTACCACCACACTCTCCAGGTATTTGGAAATACAAGTAAGAAGCGGTAATGTGATTCTTAGCTTTAAACACTAAACATAGATCGTCGGCATAGGAAACAAGCTGACATGTAGCATTAATATAAGAATAGAAATTTTCAACTTTAAAGTGCACAGTGGAGTACAGTATGTTCCACAAAGTAGGTCCGTGTACCGAACCCTGAGGAACTCCACAAGAAGGTGCTCTAACTCCAGCCGACAATCGAAGTTTAAGTGTAGCGGAACGATTCTTAAAGTAATCTATAATAATATTAACTATAAAAGGATTCAATGAATTATCCTTAAGAACATCAACAATTGTAGACCAACGACAATTGTCGAAAGCCCCTTTAATATCATATGAAATAACAACAGCCGAGCAACCATCTGAAATGTACTGCTCGACTATTGAAACTAAAGAATGAACAGCATGCTCAGCTGATACACCTAAACGAAAACCAAATTGAAGGTGGTGCAACGTGTTCCGAGCAGCGATCTCCTGTACCAGCATCTCATTGACGACTTTTTCATAAGCCTTCCCCATACAATTCAGTAAGGAGATAGGCCTATACGCTGACAACTCGGACGGATCTTTGCCCGGCTTGGAAAGAAGCCTCAAAGAAGCTACCTTCCAACAATCTGGGAAGAGACCAAGTTTAATACATTTATCCATAATAGTATGCAACAAAACTGGATACAGAGAATGAATTTTTTTAACGATGATGTTGCTGACCCTATCATCAGCAGGCGCCTTTTTATTGCGTAAGTTATTAATAATGGACGTAATGTTGTCCGAATTTACCACAGGAGGAACACAGCCATCAACAGGAAGCACCACCAAGGGAATATCAACTTTGGAGGGGAAGAAGTGGTCTAATAAAGCAGCCACTTTTTCATTGTCGGAAACCATAATCTGATCGCCAACCTTCAAATCAGGTAAAGACGAATCACATCTCTGCTTGAATAGCATTTTATATGGCCTACCCCAAGCAGAACTCGAACTAACAAAGGCCTTCCAATGTTGGAATTTGGCCCTTACTACCTCGAATTTATATGACCTATTTAACTCCTTCAGCACATTCTTATAAATAAATACACTGAAGGAGTTTTTACATTTAGATAGCTTTTTCCTAATGAAATTAATCTTATTCTTAAAAAATTGAAGACTGTCGTTCCACCAGTCTATTTGTGGAAAATCGACAGTATATAAACATTGACCAATCAGCTCAACCAGATACTTGTTGAACTGATTGATCAGGGAGTTCAGCCGTCCACTAGACGGACAATTATTTACGTTAAAAATAAGATTATTAATATAGGTCGTTTGGATTATGTTGTAAATGTAATTATTACATTTTATTCATCCCATAAGGACATGGAGTAGAGTAAAAGTGAGGTTTAATCGGATACACGAGAGACAATCGTTGGGTACTCTGTTTTGAGTGATTTATCTGATACATTTTTCTACATTATCTGCCACTTAGCATATATTTATTTATTAATTCTCAAATCTTTTTGTGGGCGCATTGTCAAAGTAGATCATAAAACATCATTCACCGGTAAGTAGCCGTCTAAGTATGGCAGACCATGTTTCATTGAGAACTTTCAGTCAATATGTGACACGGTTCGATATGCGTTAATGAGATGGAGTGATAAAAGTCTGTGGTGGATATGTCTCAGTCGGACAATATTTTTTTTTTTTTTATCTCAATTTATGGAAACATACAGTAGAATCATTCATGATAATTTTATAATTATTGTATATTTATGTATATCGTTTTAAATTTTGTGAGATAGTCCCGGCCTTTGAGTCTGTTGAGTTTATTCGCAGCAATATTTTCAATGTATCTTAACTGAAAATTGGAAGTAAAAGAATCATCGAAATAGACACCGAACATCTTGTAACTTGTTGGATATCATTGAAACCGATTTTAATCTTGAGATCGAACTGTCTACGTCCGTAGAAAATTAGAACAACGACCGATTACCATTCTTCATCTAATGTTTGGTAGTATTACGATCGCATCCTTCGTGGTGGATCTTCTCCTAAACCATATTGTGCAGCATCAATGTGAGATTCGATATGTGTCTATTTATTTTCGTGGTGTGTGTTACGAAACTAATTATCCTCTGTTCCTCGCAAGATTATTCAAATCGGTTCTTAAAAATGTATTATCTTTATATTATATATATATATATATGTATAACAGAATAGGAGATAGAAAACATCCTTAAGTAAAACCTTGCTAGCATGGATTTTATCAGCACAATTATGCGGTAATATTTTTTTAAATTTTTTTTGGAACCAATCTTGTATATAGGCACGTAAATGATTTGAACCTAATCCTCCGGCTATTGACCTGTTTTGGATATTTTTTGGCATTTCTTGCGCAAGACTCCGCTACTACTTTTCCACTACTATATAATCCAATCAAGAAGATCTATTGTCTTTCAGCTTACTGATTGCTTGTTCAAGTTCGGTTCTTAAAAGGCGATGTTTTATATCTGTATATGACTTAATGCTCGTTTCCTTTCTGACAGGTATTAAGCCAGGGCACCACTATCTATTTAGTATTTACGTGCGTGGTTAGTTCCATATCGCTATTGTCTTCTACTATGTAGAAGACTTACTTTAAATGTGCACGTCGGTTTTCCACTTTCCTGTATAAATCCTTAGATTATTTGTTCATAGAATGATGTTCGGTTTCATTACATGTTTTTTGCACTAATTAATTATTCTTATCCTGTTGTTGTATATATATTATATATAGTAGAGAGAGAGAGAGGAAAAAAACCGACAGGACAGAGGTATTTTACAAGAAATGATATGCATCTCATATTAAACGCCGCTACATGAAATATGATTATGACGAATTAGTGTAAAATTTAAATCTTCAGTATGGTAACGTTTAGTGTTTACGTATCTTGTTGCACTTTTGTTTTCAACGGCTTACCTTATTCAACCCTCTGTATATTCTTGTATCCGCGAAATAATTTACATCCTTAAACGTAATTCGTACATATGTTCTGAAATTTGTTAATTATATTAAAAAAAAATAAAAGAGGCGAATTAAATTCTTTAGGTAGAATGTTTTCTAATAACGGACATCTAGCACGAGGGGCCAGCATAGGTAATAGAATAAGTTTTGCTAAGCCCGGAAACTTATTACGTGTAATATACATATACATATGTTTTCAACGGGTTTACAATTTACTCAGAGTAGAATTGAAATCACAATAGCCGGTTCTTTTTCGAGGTCAACGTAAAAATGTTCTCCCGTTCGAATAGTAAAACGGATGAATTAGAACGAGGACTTAATGCGAAAGAATAACAAAACGCCGGATGGAGTTTGAGAAAAAGTTTCGAAAGAACTCTAATTAATGACGAAACTAAAGAAGACGCCTAAGAAAAAAAAAAATATTAACAATTAATAAAAGAAAAGCGGTAAGGAAAGCGGATAGTGCGGAGTATTTTCGCGAACAAAATGATATATCGACTAAGCTTTCGTTTGACAAACGCTCGGACCGATTAATAATAATAATAATAATGACCATGATAATGATGATAATAATACAGGTATGGGGTTACGCGTTCCATCGATTATGTCGGACTAATTCAGTGGCGGAGGGAACGTTTTTCGCGTGTGTATTTTAATTCGTTAGACGTTGAGGATTATCGTTATCGGACGGTTGACCAGCGGTCGAAGAAGAAAATACTGTGTAAGTATTTCCAGAAGAGTTGGTCACGATGAACGAACTGATCGTGAACCTCCTTCATTTTCTTCGAAACAATTTACATCAAGACTACCAACAGCGTGGTTTACGATAATGGATATATACGTATATAATCACGAACGAATCGACTGTCTGAGGCCGGAGATGGTTTATAGTATGGTTTAACTTTAA
This sequence comes from Coronaproctus castanopsis, assembly GCA_032883995.1. Classification (NCBI taxonomy): domain Eukaryota; kingdom Metazoa; phylum Arthropoda; class Insecta; order Hemiptera; family Monophlebidae; genus Coronaproctus; species Coronaproctus castanopsis. The sequence continues at coordinate 21,441,812 of CM065052.1, read as the reverse complement.
CGTATGTACGAATGTGTACCCGGCATTGTTTTATTATTATTATTTGCAGTTGATACATGGAGAAAAGTAACGCAAGATAAAGAAAAGTACTATATATATATATACGTTTATTTAGAAGGCTGAACAATAATCATAATAATTATTTACTAAGACCTGGCTAATCTGAAAAGACAAAACATCCTATTTTGAAAGTAATTTCCAGATTTTGAAGCTATTATTCGTGTTCTTTCTAGTTCTTTCATACGTTTATTAATGCGACCGACTTTTATTCCGGCTATTGGTACAATTCCGTGAATTTTCTCGTGACTTTACATTATTTTTTTTATTCAAGATCAATATTGGCGAAAGTTGATTTTGTGTTAATGTACGCATGATTTATTTATTCTATATAGAATGCCGATTATTTTGAAATTCGTAAAAAAAAATTAACGACAAAATAGGAACGGTTATATTTTCTCTCTCTTTGAATTCTTCCAGTTATAAATCTCTTCTTAGCAGACGTCATTCGACGAATCCTTTTCAACTCCCTCGTCATCAATTTGAACTAGTCGATGTTGATCTTGCGAATGAAGTAGTTGATGATTACGAATTTCAGGTTGTTGTTGTTGTTGTTGTTGCAACGACAATTGTGAAGATTTTAATTCGGAGAGTTCTTATAAATACGGCGATTGTGTCCGTTTGATATTTATTCGTCGCATCGATCAAAAATATATTTAATTAATTCAATTAGTACTTACTTAGGCAATATATCTTTTATGTGTCTGCCTTATTATCTCATAAAACTTGTTCTACGGGTATTCCGCAAGGCAGTCTAATACCTTTGTTTACTCTGTATCCCTACGATTGTTCGAACCCACCCAACAGGCAAACTTTTTTTTTTTTGCCGACGACGCTGCAATATTCTGCAGCTGCTATAGATCTAGCACGATCCGTAATAGACTACAGTACGAAATATCGCGACTACTTAAATATTACGATAAATAACAAATTAGCACGAACAAAACCGAAGCTATATTCTTCACCCGTAGGAGTCCAACTCTACCCGGCAATCTGATGGTGCAAGGAAATATATTAGAGCGATGTGATCGGTGTGTGATCCTCGACAATAGGCTTTCACTAAACACATAAATAATATCGCAATCGAGACAAATAATGCCTTCTGTTATCCTATCGTTAATCACAAGTCCTTCCTCAACATTAACAACAAGATAATCCTTTATGAAGCACTAATCCGTCCAATACTTTGTTACGCTTGTCCTGCCTGGAGCTCGATATTTTCATAAATTACAAGTCATTCGAAGTAGATGCCTCAGATGTATTCTCAATGAAATTCGGAACCTCAGAACTGACAGCATATGCGAAGCTACTCCTATATTAGAGATCTAGAGAACTATCGACTGACTTTTTTTTTATTAAATGCTCGTACCGAAACAATGATTTCGTCTCCTCGATTGTCAGTTACGATTCCAGGCGACTTCGTTTCATGTATTCCAAATATAAACATAGACGACTGATAACATAATGTAGTAATAAATTATAATTAATTAATTTATTAGTATTAACCCATTTACTTAGTAAGTACTCTCGACACCCGTGTCATCTACTTTTGTATTTATTTTTTTAAACGTAGTATTTATTTAAGAACTCACAACGTAATAAGCAATATATTTTAGCAGATTAAACTTAAGTTCCTGTATTAACATGTATTGTTAATAATTAGAGAACATGTGTGTATTTTGTAGTCGCAGGTCTTTATTTGCTTTTTTCCCCGTTAGTATTTAACGTCTTGTTTTCTTTTATTCTGTATATTCTTACTGCGGTAATCCCCGGTATACGATGTTTGCAAAACCTGTGTTATATTTTTCTTTTGTCTTTATAACTTATGCAAATATACTTTTGTTGTTTCTCGTCATAAGTGTATATTTATTGAAACCGAACAAGTGGTAAAATGGTAATAGTTATATTATCGTGTAAACTATTAATCGGATTTTAACTGTTGAAACTGGTATAAACGGAGCGGTTTTTTTTTTATTAATAGAAGTTTTTCGTGGCGGATTACCAAGTTTGTCTAAGCAACGAAAATGATGTTCGCAAGACAATTTCCCGCATTCCAGATCTCGGCGCTATTTTTTTATAAATAAATAAATTGAAGAAAATCTCGTGCATACATACACATGTATTTGTAAACTACACGAATATTATCATATGTTTCCTGTATTTGTAGAAATTTAAATATATTTTTTTTTATATATACATTGTACCGGTAACAAGAACCATTTGGGGTATTAAACTAACGTCTCCAATGAGGCATTACATTGCAATACAATAAAATAATTAATAAGTATGGATAAATAATAATTAAGATATAACGCGAGAGTAATATGTGAGATAAATATTGATTAAAGAACGCCTTTTAGAAATATTGAATTAATGTAAGTAATATAGTAAAGAAATGTAACGATCAGGAAGGATAATTCCGGTTACTAGGTAATCGGGAGAGCATCCCGGCACCACTTCCTTCTCAGTCTCCTAGTTGCCTGGAAGTTCTAATGAGTGCATTCTGAAAATATTGGTATTTTTCGCCAAGCTTCTTTTATATATATATATATATATATATATATATATATATATATATATATATATATAACACATATATATATATAAAACGGTTTTTAAAAAGTTAATTGAAGACGTCAAAAAAGATGGCGATTATTTAAAAAATAAATGACACAGTATTCCTCTGTTTCTTCGTGCTACTCGATTCGGTATAGCTTAACCACTTTTCATGTACTCCACCATTTATAAGGGTTGATTTCTCTCGCTATTTGGAATAATTTTCATGCTTCTGCTACTGCAGTCCTCGTCGTAATATTTTATTGTCAATAAATTCGCCTTCTTCCTAGTTCTCTTTTCCTTTAGTACGGCCTCCATCATTATTGCTTGTAGAACGTGTTGTGCTGGTCATCTCGTAAAATGTCTGAAAAAATCCATTTATTGTTTTTTTGTAATTATGTTCATCGCTTCCGAATCAGCTTTCATCAATGGTCCCATCTTTCATTATCCATTCCGTTCATTTTGTATTCAGTCAATTTTGACCGTTATAACCTGCGAATTCTCTTCGGGGATTCCGATTCTAAGCTTTATTGACCGCTTCTTTTGGAACCGGATGCATTACCAAATGGTAATATTTTTAATTTTTAATTCTCTTTTCATACGAATGTCCAAAAAAAAAAAGTGCCCAATCCGTCTTTCATACAATCTGTGTCTATCGGCTCGTTTACTTCCGTCCGTATTGAGAGATTTATTTTTATTTCGTCTTTCATTATGTATATTGTGAACTAAAATCAAGCGATCGTATTTCGAGTAAATAAACGAACTATTCAAATTTGTTACTCGTCTTTTCGTATTTTTAGAATGATTTTTTCGTTTGTTGTCATACCAATAGTAGGTGTGTTTTTCTGTTGTAATGTGTTATATTATTTATTCGCCGTCCCCATCACGAAGGTTAGCGATCAACATGGCGATGTATTTTCTTGACATGGCAGACCTGAACATTTCAACGGGCCGATGATGGAATCAACGATGAAAATCCCCTTCGACCACAAGTTTCGACGACGGCCTTTTAATCGTTTACCTAAGAGCTTTCCTTCCATAATGATACACAGAATTTCGTATTTATGCACTCTCACGATGTGACTCAAATATCGTACCTTTCTTTAATCAAATTGAATAATTCCGGGCGCTTAAATTGCATTCTATTAAGAACTTTTTCGTTGGTAATTTTTAGTATCCGCGAAATTTTTAAAGCGCGTCGGTACGAATATAATTCAAAAAACCTTTTTCCTTTTTTCCAAGGTAGCATCGAGCGTCCAACTCTCACTTCCCCCCTAAAGAAGGTTTGGACGGTAGGAATGTTTAAATATTAGAAAATCGATTTTCAAGTTAAACGCTTCGATGAATTCTAACGCCTAATAGTAGAGCATATTGAAAAATTAGCACTAACCAGCAGCGCTATATGTATATATATATATATGGTAACGAACGAACTATTACAATACAAAAAGTTAAAAAAAAAATTATAAAAATTTTAATAAAAACGAGGACAAAAATAGTTGTTGATTCACCCCAACACAATATTCCTCCATAAAATGTGGTTACTTTCTTCAAATCTGAATATTTCGTAAAACCCGTCTGCTTTAGCACCGTATCGAAAAATGTTACTTTCGGACGTCAACGTGGTTTTTTCCACATCAATATTGATAGTACAATGTTCGGACATTACATGTCCTAACCGACGAAAATGACCGTATCCTGTTTTGCATCGTTTTTTCCTCTCCTATTCGTTCTAGCACCTTTTTATTCGTAACTTTTTCGGTTCAGCTAATTCGTTGCAGTTTTCGCCAGCACCACATTTCAAATCCTTCGAGCCGGCTACAATCTACTTTTTTGAGTATCCCCGTTTCTGACACATACATCGTTATTGACCGGTCAAATGTTTTCATAAGTTTTTTACGTAATTCCAGAGATAATGAGCATTGTGTTTTCAACGAATATTTTTCTTTAAATGCTGCTTTGCGCGTCGCTATTCTTTTACGAATTTCTCGTGTACAATCGAGATTATATCTTATTATCTGACTCAAATATTTTAAAGATGTTACTTGTTCTATGTTTACATTGCTCAAATTAATCATTATTTGCTGTTGCTTATTACTTATGACGATGACTTTCGTTTTGGGTATGTTTATATACACCTCGTGATTCCTCATACGTTTAAATTTATTGATCATTGTTGCCGATTATTTCGGGCTTTCTGCTAGTAGCACTTGATCGTCTGCAAATGTTATCGAATTAATTCTCTTACCGCCACATTTTAATCGATATTTATTTCCACCGAATGTTTCTTCCACAATCATAAAACGATATTAAAAAAGTCAGGTGATAACAACGTTGCCTTACTCTATATTTATTCTATCCGATTCAATTCCATTAAAGCGAAACACTGCTTCTTGCTTCTTATATAAATTATATATTAACCTTATTAAGGTTTCTGAACATCCAAGTCTTTCCACTGTACTTTGTTGAAAGCTTTTTCGTAGTCAATAAAGGCTACATAGACACACCTGCTTTGATTTATTATACGCTCTCCTAGCAGTCGCAGTACCGTTATTGCATCCCATGTAGATCGGCCTTTTCTAAATCCACATTGCGTTTCTCCCACATTTTTTGCAATTAAATCTTCTAATCGTTTCTTTATTATTTTCAGCAGGATTTTCGACGCACGAGGTAATCAGCTGATAGTTCTGTAATCCGCGCAATTTTTGCGCACTTTGGTCTTTAGAATTGACACCATAACTGAAATACAGTGTTCTTTAGGCCATGTTCTTTCTACCATTATTTGACAAATCATTTTAAATAATAATTCCTCGATTTAAGGGCCACTTTTTTTCCACATCTCTATCGGAATGTTATCAATGCCAAACAACTTTGTCATTAGGTAAGAAATTACAGTGCCGCTTCATATAATATTATTATTGTTGCTGCTCAGGTTTCAAGAATGAACTGGCTGCTTATACATTCCCTATTAATGTTCGGGTTAATGAGAATTACCAACATTCCCTACCAACTTTCGATTTAGTAGAACCTTACCTTACTTATATATATAGATGTGTTGATATTATTGGAGAGTAGTAATTTTATTAATGGCAAATGAAACAGAACACAGTTAAATCACTATAAACTTTTATATTTCAACGTAACTTTTCGACTATTAACGTCATTATCAAACGTACGCAAATTATATATTATTGTGTTCATATATATATATATAATTCTGTATATACTAAATATCGGGACTAGTTTACGGTACAGCCTACTAGATATATAATATTTTTAAAATACTTAAGAAAGAAATGAATTGAAAAGTGATAATCTTATTATATATATATATATATAATGCTCATGTGCGTGGGTCTGTCAGATTTCTTAATGTATTTTTTTGCATTTTTATTCATGCGGGGATATATTTTCGTGAAAAACTGAAATTCTATCTCTCTCTCTCTCTCTCTCTCTCTATATATATATATATATATATATATATATATATATATATATATATATATATATATATGTTAGACCATATATATATAAATGAGGAAATCGGCGTTTTGTCTTTCGTGATAGGAATTAATGAAATTAATGGTCGCCTGGAAACAGGATATGATGTAATCTAACAATATTAATGCCACATACATTTTTAATTGTATTTATATTACGAACTCTGTACATGTGAGCAGACTTACGTGTATCGTCTGACAATGTCGCAGATTCTAGATGTTGTTTTCTTTGTTGGAATGTTTGTAGCATAAAAAAGTACTTCGTAAATATGAACATAATCAACGTTATTAGTGTGTATTTATGTATGAAATAAGCGAAATGTTTAAATGTTTTGTAATTTGAAAATAAAAGAATAGAGTTCATATTTTTTTAGCTTTACGCACGATATGTTCGACAATATTATTATTAATAAAGCTAAGTTATCTTAAAAGTATTAATGATCATTTTAAAAAGGAAATAAAATTAAATATATAAATAAATGAACAGTTTAAAAATGAAATAAAATTAAATATATAAATAAATGAATAATATATGTGTCAACGTATGTGCATTAAATGTTATTTGCATATATATGTATATTTTAATGTTTTGATCCCATTTTTATTACGGAATATATAAAATGGTATAAATATAAAAATGTAAGAAACGCCTATAAATATCAAAATTTAGTTTATATTTGTATAAATATAAACCTTATCTGTGCTTTAAAAAAATTTATAATTATAAAGAAAATAATTTTAAATAAAAATTTAAAAGAAAAATCTTCTACCATTGATGAAAAAATTAATTATATATAGGAAATATATGAATTTTAAAATGTGATTTACAATTTGTTTACCACAAATTAATTTAGTACGTAAAAATATGATGTACAAAATTAAAAAATTAACTTGTGGACTAAACAAGCGAAAGGATATCGAATCTAGCTGTTCGTCTATCGAGTACCATTGTCTTTAGCAATTGGTGCTGCAGTCGTCAGATCTGAATTTTGTGCTAATTGTCGGCGTCATGTGAGTGTAAGTATTACAATGAAAAAGTTATCAGGGACATTTTTTCTCTATATATGAAGAAAAGTATTTGATGGTATTTTTTCGTTCTAGTATAATGCACTAATACCAACATACGAGTTATTTACTTCAGGTATTGTTTTGTATTGCATCCATTAACGTGCCGTACTGCAACATTAGCTAGATGCACGAGTAAGTGAAGTTTAGATATCATGTAAGATGTTGGATAGTTTTAGGAATCGAAATAGGAGTTGGATCCTTTGTTCGATGTCCTCAAGGATTCCGGAAATAGTGCTTGGAAAGTTGTATTTGGGACCGGTATTTCCTTACCTTCAGATATTAGCTGCATATAGGCAGCCCTTGTGTAAAAGATTGTAAAGGTAAATTTTAATAGTTGAAAAATAATTAACGCCGTCAGAAATTATAGCCTTAATGTAATGTAATAGAAAAATTATACTTACTATAAAACATATATATATATATATATGTTTGTAGACTATGAAAAGGCATTTGACTCAGTTGAAATATGGTCAGTATTAAAAACAATATGTGACTTTAGAGTCAAAGAGCAATATGTAAACATTATCAGAATAATGTGCGAATCGGCTTCAATGAAAGTCAATCTATGGAATCGAACTGCGGAAATATTTGTAAAAAGAGGTATGCGGCAAAGTGATACCATCACGCCAAAATTACTTATTGCAGCTTTAGAAGATGTATTCAGTACACTAAACTGAAATTCAAAAGGCATAACAATAAACTGAAAAAAAATTCTTCACCTAAGTTTCGCCGATGACATTGTTATAATGGAATCTATTTTGAATGAACTTCAAATTGAGTATGGAAAATTGGAGATTAAGCATAAGTATGCAAAAAGTAAAGGTTGTGACTAATAACACGGACGGTATATCATTAAAAATAAATGGGGACATCGAACAGATACAGTAGTACATTTATCTAGGACAGGAAAATACTGTAGACGGATAAGAAATTATTCAGAGAGAGATACGAAGAAGAATATCTTTCGCATAGGCTGCATTCGGGAAGTTACCCAACATATTCCGGAACAAAGAATAATGCTAAATGTCAGGTTAAAAGACAGAAAAACCATTACTTTAATCAGGGAGCGGACAAAATTGTGACCGACGCAGTAGAACAAATAGTAAAATTGAAATGGACATGAGCTGGACACGTCCCGCGTAAAGACGATGGCAGATGGACAAAACATATGCTGCAATGATGCCCATTGAATTCAAGAAGAAAAAGGGGCAGACCAACAACACGGCGGCGAGATAACATTGTAAAAAATGCAAGGATCATTTGGATTCGAGTTGCACAAAACAGGAATCGTTGAAAATGTCTGGGACATTCCTACACCCAGCAGTGGGCTGATATAGGCCTAACGTGATATATATATATATATATGTATATGTTTGTAATAGCATAAGCTCGTCGAAATTTTATAAAAAGAACTGTTACAAACTTATTTGTTTTTGAAGGTCCCAGATCCTTGTAATTTTGATAGCGTCCCTATAAAGAATATATGTAGGTTGTACTGATTGATTATCAACAGAACCCAAATAGTTATTATATAAATATAAATAAATCATTAGGATGAGATAGATAAATGCTGTTGTTAATACGTAATGTTACAATTAGCCCCCTCGACTAGAGAATATTTATTATTACTGTTATCCTCACTGGTAGGAAGTACAAATAAAAAGTGAGACTATTTTTATATGTTACTATACATATATGAATATATATGTATATATATATATGTGTGTTTATGTTGTGTGTTTAACATTTTGTTAACAGGTATGAATGAACATTCTTATTTGTTCTTTGTGGCGTCTTCGTTGAACCATCCAATAAATTATTGATACGTGTATACATCTACACTTCTGAAATACGTGATTAGAATAATAATTACATTTTCCACAAGCGATTTCCTTATAAGTTTCTCGATAATGCAAATCTGGTACGAGTTACCCAGGTTCGCTTATATGTTGGAAATTTCATTTTTGTAACCTCAGATAAATAAAAAAGAATGCAAGTAGCCAAAAAGAATTTTTTAAAACTGAATAGTCGTTAAACACTGGAATAGTTTTCTGTTTCATTTTCCCTCAATGGTGTGATAAATATTTAGACTTTAAATTCAGTAGAATTTCACGATCGAACTGAAGATTGTACATTGACAATCGACTAACGTATTTGAGATTAAAATTAGGAATACATCTGTTAAACTTGTTATATGTTAAATGGAGGTTGTAGAATTGAAACCTAAATATTACTTGATTTTCGTGAATAATCGTGAAATATTTAGTAAGTTTCAAACAGATGTGCTCACAGACGGAACAGTTAAAGAGCTATTTAATAGAAGTTGCAAAATTTTTATGTAAACCATCGTTTTTGTGATAATAAATTATACGACTGGTAAAACTTTGAAGTGCCGAAAATAATTTATAAATTATTGAAGTATAAAATAAATCTGTCGCTTACATTAAAATACACGCTATATATGTCTCATTTATATACGACACAACAGACTAATTCATCTGTTATAGTAAGTAGTTGAATTTCTAAGGAAACGTTTAATTAATCTCACTCGAAACTAGAATTATCCTGATAAGCAGACTGGCTAACATAAATATGTAATGAACTTTTGTCTTGGCATTACTCTTTTCCACAAGAAAGTTACACGTCGGATAATACTTCGAGACGTACAATCAGTTTAATGGTTGAAAATGTGTTAACACAACGATTAAGATCAAGAAAGTCACCGTGGATTCAAATGTTACACACCACAAGTGACGTTGATTATAGAACTATTACTTTTTTTATAATCCGCGATTGTGATAGAAGTGCTATATAATATGTGGAGTCACCATCAATTGATAACACTCTGAACTAGTTCTAGTAGTCAGTTATAATCTGGAAAAAATCTGTGGAAAAAGATCAATACTTAGTCGATTTAGTTGTCTAATCTCCTCGCTGTTATTTAATAAATTAACGGCCAGTGGGTTATTATGTTCTTCCAACCTCTTTAAATAATGCCTGCTGCATTTCTAAATTACAGTATTTACATTCTATACATTCAAGGTGAGATGGATATCATTATGGACGTGCCAGAGTGTGTTAACCAATAATCCTAAAACCTCGACTGCAGCAATGGTATAATTTTTATTTTTGAAGCAGATCCAGTAACCTGCAATGGTAAGTCTTAGACAGGTTTGATCCTGGCGTTAAACAGTAAGAGTTTATACCGCAGATAGTTCAGAATTTCTGCATAGTAGCCATAATAATTTTAGTTTTTTATTTTTCTCATTAATATACTCCTCCCCAACACAACTGTCGATATAACCACATCCCAAGATAATGGGGTTTAATGTCTTATGGTGAAATAACGTTAAGTCTAACTGGAGGACAAATATCCGCGTCTGGTCGCCAATGTAATACGAACGGACTTTGCACTATTTACTTTAACTCTTCATTTGTGTGCACACCTCTTAGAAGGCAACCAAACCAGTAGCGCCACGCCGGAATAGAAGACAGTAATAACGTCAAAAAAGCGAGATTGGTAATGGATATTATAGGATGCCAGGAATTCACCCACTTCCGAAATAGTGGCGAATTCATAACCGATTTAAGACCTTTAAAGATAGATGTGCATATATTATGCAAAAATAAGAAATGATAGAATTTGACAACCCGTTCGTGTAGAAGAACTTCAGTAGATTCTGGAATACATTATAGAAGATTGTTTCATGTTTTCATTAATTATAAGTATTTAAATATATTAGCATCGATATTAATTAATATTGATTTTCTCCGGTTTAGAATTTAAATTTTTACGTGGATGGCAACCGATTAAAATATCAATAATTAAAATTAATTCTCAGGCGACGATTCGCTACTCACAGTATTTATTTTTTAAATACATTAATAAATATAAGTAGTCAGTATATAATAACGCTGCATATATATATATATATAATGTGCTTATTATTATATCTTTTATATCGGGAAGTCATTTGATGACGTCGTATGATATTACATAAAACAGCATGAACCACTTTTAATTCTCAGCTGGATTATCTAATTATATTTAGAATGTATAATAAAAAATGAAAGATATTCTAGTTTGAAATGTATTTTTTAACATCTATATTGTTCTCGATTTCTTAATTCGATAAATAAAATAGATGAACCGCGAGGAGATACTGTTGCGTGTATAATGAACTGAAAAATAAATAGTTCAAGGTTTTCGTAATGTTTTAAATATTTAGTACCGGGCGAAGTCATGTTTTCGGGGGGGCTGTATAATTATCGATTGTTTATCGCACGTATAGGTTGCGTTATCTTGTAATATTCTGACGTTTTCTGTCATCGACGTGGTTGGTTAGTTCGCCCGAATTATAAATTGGAATAAATAAATATCCGTCCAAACGATCGCTAAATCCCTACGGGGTGGATGATAGTCACACTAAAGGGGGGGGACATTCGTGAATTTCAACAGTCTATTGTCGTGCTTCTAATATTCTAATATGAATAATCGAGATAATAATAACGAATATTGCTTTTGTAATAGTAATAGTGAGTTTTTTTTAATCTAAAAAGAAAGAGAAGTAATAATGACTTAATAAGAGTTTTTGTGATTTATTGTATAGCATCATAAGTGTAATGATGTTGTCATTCTCTACTAGCTAGTGTGTATATGTATAAATGAGAGGTGAAAGTTTAAAAAGCTTTGTATGAATATGACCGCAAGCTCTTTTACGTAACAGTAACTTCAACAATGACTGCTCATATGTACGAAAATATTTAATTGTTAGGTCCTTATCATCGTTTGTTTTTTATATATATATATATAATGTATGTATATGTATATAAATTTTGTGTTAGTTAAACAATGGGTGTTGTCAAGATAGCTGATTACGAGATATAGACCTAATGTAGTTGATGACTTGTCGCTTTTACATTGTGAAGTAGGTTGTTGTCAAATAATTAATCTTATTATTCGACATAAATATTCCGCGATAAGTTATAAATAGCTCGTTTCAATGGATGTTTGTTCCAGCCTCCGACTTCGTATTTTGTAGCTGTCCAGTTTTAGCGAACTGTTGGTAGGCTCAAAAATCTTGCAATTGCTCGGCGCCTCAGTTGATTGCTCATGTGATTTATAAAGTCTGTTGTGGATTGGTAGGTTTGAAATGGCAGATTTTTAAAAACTACCTTATCGATCAAGGCGTTTAGTCCTACTTTTTTCCGTTTAATCTCGAGACAGCGAATCGGATATGAATGAGAATCTTACATTTGAATTTAATTAAAAATTGCACGTCTGGAACAGAATGGTGTACACGGTAGGGGATTAGGCATCCGCGCGAATATCAGAATTTGACTTTTTTTCTAGTTTCGTCCGTAACTAATGTTTTTTTTTTATTATTTTTTTTAAATTGGGCTTCTACAGCGGTTTACCCATTACAAAAAATAATAAATAATAGTCTTAATATGTAACTATACAAGTATTCTACAGTCTGTAATAAACTTATATAAGTAAATGTAAATGTCCAAGTTGCGGATGGAGAGAAGGAAAGGAATATTGACTGGGAAAGGAACGTGTACTGAGATGAGTTGATTGTATAAAGTAGAACGAGAAGAGAGGTAGTGAGAACATTCTAGAAAAATGTGATTTGCATCAGCGGTGCAGTGAATGTCTGCAGGATGAGAACAGAAAGGAGATGAGATAAGGTGCATACGAAACAGTGAAGCAGGTAACCGATTTTTTCCGAATCGCAGCCTACACATGGTAATAATAAAATTGCGAAGTAGACTAACATGTAATGGGACATTGTAAAACCAGGGAAAACAAGGAAGATCCGGTTGGAGTAGTTTGAACTGTGATGTGGTATATGGGTTATTCCAAAGAGTTTTCCAGTATTCTTTATGAGCTGTTTTAATAAGTGAGAGAAGATCGATACAGGGAGTATAAGCAATAAGTAAACTAAGAGGGGAGAAGAATTTGGCGTAGTAATCAGCAAGAAGGTTCCCTGTGATACCAGCATGACCAGGAACCCATGTAAATTTAACAGTGATTCCGACGCCCTGTAATAGAGTTAGTTGAGATCAATGTGAAGCGTTGCGTTATAAAGATATCAACAAGGGACCTCGATAATTTTTTCTTCTGTACTGTTTGAATTATTCGAAATCACAATTGAATGTCGTACTTGCACACACGTTTCAGGACGGTTTTGTATACTTTTTACTCTTCGTACTCGGTAACCGCAGTCCATTTATCGTAATTTTTATATTCGTACATTTTTTTCCTTCATCTGTATACGCTGTTTCCGCTTAAATTTTGCTGTCGAGATGAATATCTACGAACAGTGTTCTTAATTTTGTATCGTTGAGGTTTACTGGCGGGGCTAGAATTTTCCCATTTGTAATACGTTCATCGATTTTTTAGCATTATTAGTGTAAATAATTTCACGTCCATAATATTTTTCTCAGCTGAACTATGAAACGTGGAGAAATGATTTGAAAACAAATCGATAAATAGACGCACATACAAAACAGACAGAAGGAATATTCATTGTATAAAATTAATGTTTACATAATTGACGTATACGACTAATTAGTAATTAAATGTGTATATAATATTAGTTCATTAACTGATTTATATTCCGAGTTTTGGCTTTATCCGCCTAAGGGCGTCTAACAATAGGTTGCCTCAACATTCGAATGATTGTAGCAGTGTCGCTTTTTGTACTTAGTCGCAAAGTCATAAATGACTTCCTCGTCTATCCACTTCAGATTCAGATCTGCATGCAGATCCCCGTTTCACTGATAACAATCCGCATTTAGGCTACGCTGAATAACCATTCTGTGCGCAGGCTTTCCGCATCGCTAAAGTTTGATCGAAGATCGAGTTGTGAATTTCTTCTTGACAGCCACCATACTTGACGGACGTTAAGTCGGATTTGTTCCGCTTTATACCTCGTGTGATGTTTCTATGTTAAATGGTCGTCAAGATTCAGTCCGACATATTTAACTGAATTCTTCTGAGGAATCTGCTGGTTATGGATGTAAAAACTATAAATTAGGGGGAAAATGACCGTATTAATTAATTTCGCGTGGAAAAAATAAAAAATGAAAATTATTTCATGTAGTTTCGGATAAAATATGACCGGGTTAACGACCGGAATTAACGTAAAATTCGCACGCTGGAATGTAACTGGAAAACGTCAACGTGTACACGAACAACATGTGAAATTATTATTCGCGGTTTGAAGAATAGGAATTATTACAGACGGCGATGATAACGAAAATTCCAGATATTATTAACGATTGGTTAAACGCGAAATTGGTGCAATCATCTTCCTATATATATATATATATATATATATATATATATATATATATATATATATATATATATATATATATATATAATATATGTATATAAACAGGCGAAATAACAGACCACCGTGTAAATAAGGGGATTTTTTTTCGTATGATATAATTTGTGACTTTCGTTTATATACTGTAGGTGTGACGAAGATCGCATCGAACTGGTATTATTATTGCCGAATCTGGATGAAGTCGCTCCGAATTAAGAATGAAGTCGGACGGAGAAAGATCTATGGCTAATGGTAATTGTAGTAGAGTAATCGCACGTTGGAGCGTTACGTCATTAAGAACGATGTAATTTTTTTTTATATTTATTTACAAGATGCGAGGTGGAATGTTTCGCGAAGAATCGAAGCAGTGACCTAACGAGGGTGTATACACTCCACCGGTCGATGAGAAAATAACGATTATCGTACACGCTGAGTGAGATAAATAAGAATTATAGAGAGGGAACATGATTTCAATAACTACGAACGAGCGAACCTATAAAGAGAGTAAAAGATAGTATCGGAGCGGACCGATATATTATACTATTTATAACGACGACGTTGGCGCTCTGGTAATAAACTTCGCGACCAGACCAGACCAGATGATGATGATAATAATAATTTTTATTAATGATGATATACAATCGGTAATATCTATTAGGAGTGGTTAGGAAATAATCGGTTTAGGGAAAATTATAACGTAGACCGAAAGCCAGTCTGGTACAGGATGATTTGATTTAAGTAGTACAATTGTAATCGTTGCTTTGTACAAGTACATTATTATTCCGGAATATGGATTATTATAACTTATAGGTGTACGATATTACGATTTGTTCGATAAATTTTTATTCTACAATAATTTGAACGCAGTGGTAGTAGAAACAAATTATGCCCAACAACTATTTCAACATAATTTACAGAAAATAATAAAAACAACAATTTTAAATAATAATTACCTAACGCCCAAAATGGCTCACCGTACAACAGAATTAATAGACGCGTAATACAATAAAAGAAACATTTATACTTATAATGTAATGACAGTAAAAAAAATGTATGTGTATATGAAAAGGTGTACAACGAAAAAGAAAATGTTATAATTAATAATAATAATAAAAAATGAAAGAATGACACGTTACGCAGTAAGTAAATAAAAATAAATAAATGGCAAAATAAGTGTCTTATAACTATTATAAAAGACTATTTGAGCATCCTATGTTTATATTTACTATACATAAATCGAAGTTGTCTATAGAAATTAAATGATAATCGTCATCGTAGAACTTAAAATTTAGTATATGGTCCTTAATATAAGACATGTTTTAGTACACGTGTCAACGATTCTGTAGCATCTGATGAGACACCTGTTTTGTAATAATTGTAATTTGTTAAAGTCGGTATTTGAAACAAAACTCCCAAACTGGACAACAGTACGCGATTACGGATAAGTGTTTTATACGGAATTAATTTATTATTAACCCTAAGAAATGATTTTATGTTAATTAACGGATATGTGGCAGATATGCTTTTGATTGACATGTTCGGAAAAATCTAGTCCGAAATTACCCCCCAAGGTAACTGACATGTTTTGACCAGCTCACTACGGCCGATAACGCAGTAATGTGGAACGCTTGTGGGTGAAAAATATAGCCTCAGGTTTATCGCGGTTTCAGTTTGTCATTTTTTATAATTTTTAAACTTATTAGTAATTGTTTTATGAATATACGAATTACAAAGAAGAGCTGTATCGTCCGCGTGAAGAAAATCTGAACATCGGGCAGATTAGGGAAATCATATGATAAGAACAAGGTAAACGGAAAGGGATCCAAAATACTACCTTGAGGAACCTCCGCTGAGCATGTTTCCATAGTAGATCGTGACTCATTGATGGTAACGTAAAATAATCTGCGTGCTAAATAGCTCTGTATAGCTGCGAATAACATTAATTACACAACGAGAGAATTGACATCATGCCCAGATTTTCGTATCTCATTACGATTATTACTATACGTTCTCGTATTATTTAAATTCCCCGTAGAAAAATGGGGAATTACCCGCTTTTTAAAAGTAATCCTCGCTTAAGTATCGATAACAAGTTGATTTTATATAAAATTGTTCTCCGCCCCACAATGATCTACCCAGTTTGATTATCTAACTTTTATTTTATTGACAAACTCTGCAATTTGTAAAGAGTCTACGTGTAAGATGCATCTTAGCCTCTCGTTATACCCAGAATATCAGATATGGCAACTTATGTTCATGTAGACACTGGGTACAAACATCGTCGTTATTAAGTATAAATTATATTCGTAATCCAATTTTTTATTATTCGTAATTATATACTTGTTCAGATAGTTTAATATTTATTTATCACCTCTTGTACGTGTTATCGTGATATTGTTTTTATATCATACGCTTTAAAACACAATTTGAAGAATTGCGAATGTATTGATTTTTATTTAAATAAAAAACAAAAAAAGAAATTAAAATCGCTAAAATTTAATTTTTTATGAAAAATCACAAAGCTTTTCTCGGCTGTTAAATATTATATAAAAAATATCAAATGAAAAAGTATTAATTTAAGATTACAATTCACAAAAAATCAGCAAAATAAAGAACAGTATTAATAAAACAATTTGACCTGCATCAAATTGCAATGCGTACACGCAATTATTCCTGAATTGTTATCTTAAATTAATATTCTTTTACTTTATATTTTTTATATTTTTAAATATTCACGTGGTGTAATGGCCTAAAAGTCGAAAATCGATGTGATTTTTCATTTAAAAAATTTTACTGGTTTCATCTTCCTTTTTTGTTGTTTATTTTAAAACACAAAATTTATTGTTTTGTATTTTTTCACTTTTTATTTATTTATTTAATCTTTTTGTCTTTGTGTCATTGAGTTGTTTATGTTTTTGTTACGTATATTTGTTTATTGTTTGCCGGTTTTTGAAATTTTCCCCCGAAACGTCTAAATAAAAACCATAAATGAATGAAAAAACTACCGATTAATGTTGACATAGGAATTTTATAGGTAACATATGCATTGAAAAAAATTAAAGGCGGAAGTTGAATATTTCTTTAGTTCTTTCCTTCGACCTGAGTTTTGTGATCTTTTTTAACCGATCTGCTGGTTAATTCTCCCCTCTATCCGTAATCAATCTTATCCACTGACACGGTGGGTGGCATTCTGACCAGTTGTTTTGTTTGGTCAGTACGTCTTATTAACGGCGTTTTTCCTCTGGCACCTTCTATCTTGCCTTGTATAATCTGCTTTTCAAGACCGTCACTCCTTAAAATCTGCCCTACCATTACTAACAATCCTTTTTTTTTTTTTGGTACCATGTCTTTTAGCCGTATTTTTAAGCAGTATCGAGAATTCGCACCGGCAATGCATTTCAAAGTCTTTTTCTTTGAGAATCCAATATTCTGAAACATAGAGGAAGATTGAAATTATTAATGCATTCATTAAACGTATTTTCGTAAGCATATTTCGTGGCTCTTCCAAATTCTAGTTAGTCTTGACATTGCTGTCTTTGCAATTGCAATCCATCTTTTGATATACGTATTTATATATTTCCTATTAGCCTACGTCAGTCTATTGTCGGACGTAAGCCTGGGTTCCGTCCCCGCTACTGAGGCTACGACACATCTCGCTAACGAGTTATCTATCTGCGTCTTTTTATTCTACCACGCGCTTTGTCTACCCGTTGTTCGCTTCTTTATGTGCTACATAGCTTGCTCTTAATAATACACGTCGATATTTCTTGATTTCTCAGTACGTGACTTAATAATCTCAGACGTGCCGACCATTACAATTTATTTCCGTTAATATCCGTTTATTCATTTACAATTTGTATATTTACCATTACGTTTCTTTAAACTAACTTTTTTTCTTTTATACAGTTTGATTTGCATATGCGTCTAGTTTCGTTAAATAATTCGTACGCACTACGGAATATTGCATTCGATAGATTTCTGTATTAATGTTGTAATATTGCCAATGGACGGTCCTGCGTGTGCTAAACACTGATTTAAACCGCAGGTCGTTCTCTGTATTGTACTAGTATAAATTGTGAACATTTATATATATATATATATATATATATATATATATATATATATATATATAACTTATAAACGTGCAATTATTCAATACTTGCTTCCTTTTTTATTTCTTATTTCTTTTTATTTTTTGTACATCTATGAAACAGTTTATGTATAAAATATATATAGATACGAAATATATTCTTATGCTTTCCATTGTATGCGTTTATGGCATTTAATTATTCTTTAATTTTGGAAGTGAATTGTGAATTTTATTTTTAGTTATTTCAGAACTGATTTTTCTTTTCGATTCCATAATTCGATTAT
This sequence comes from Coronaproctus castanopsis, assembly GCA_032883995.1. Classification (NCBI taxonomy): domain Eukaryota; kingdom Metazoa; phylum Arthropoda; class Insecta; order Hemiptera; family Monophlebidae; genus Coronaproctus; species Coronaproctus castanopsis. The sequence continues at coordinate 21,422,917 of CM065052.1, read as the reverse complement.
CAGCGCGCTTCACGTAATGTCTATGAATTATAAAATTCCGTATAGAGTTCATTTTTTTCGGTTATTTCATTTTTTTTTTGTTATCATCACCGTCAGAATCCATTGTTTTTAATAATTGTTTCCTATATTTATATATACATATATATGTGTAAGTAAAGTAAAGCACTATCAACTTATTATGACAACGTTGTCTGATAACCTTCTTCAAATTACAAATTCGAACTAGTCGGTCGAGGGGGTGGTTTGCTATTGCCTTCTCCGGGTTCTTTACTCTACTACTAGCACGTTGTTACTTATTTACCGATAAATTCGATGTATAGCTGAGTTGATTTTACCTTGAAAAATTCTCGTCCCTGGAAGGATTCGATCTCACGTCTTATCGAGAATTTTACGTCACCAGACTGGTGTTAGCTTATTTATGAGCGCGCTCGTCTGTAAAACGAAAAGAATTTAACGTTATAACGATGATTAGGATAATTTGGGAGCGACCTAGATAATTAATTTTTTTTTTTTTTATATATTTAAAGACGACGGAACATCGTCGTGTTTTACACGTGTACTTAAGTCACCGCGAAGCACGATGTTTAGACATTATTGTGTATGTGTGTACGTGCGCATCATTTTAATAATGATCGCGAATTTAGAATGGGATGTCGTTTCTCTTCTTAAACGAGGTTATTTTAATTTTTTTCTTTTTAATTAATTTAATTTATAAAAAAACAAAAAAGTGTTCACTAAAATGTTTCTCTTTATGAAACATTACGAAGCTTTTCATATTTTTGGAATTTTTCTTTTTTTTTTATATTCACCGCATAATGGTTGAACAGCCTAAAAGCTTTGTAATTTTTCATAAAGAAAATTATTTTAGCGATTTAAACTCATGTTGTTGTTGTTTATTCTTGTTTATTAAATTACTGCATTTCGAAATTTTCAAATTATGTACGTGTTTTAGTTTACGTAATCAGTTCGGGTTAGTACCACTCGTACTTTATATCATCATCATCGCCATTAAGTGCCGTCTTCCTATCGGAGCTAAGCCTTACCTATACATATTTTTTTTTGTACAATGTAAATAGTGTACAGTGCAATCATGATAACACCCGAGAGAACTGATTCTAATCGTTTTGTTGTCCACAATGTAGCCTCGCGTGTTCTAGTGTACTATAGCGTTACTATATGATGTTGTGGTGGTTTGCCATTGTCTTCCAACTTTATATTACAAATATTAATTATTATCTCATTGGGCCTATAAAGAAAATAGATAGTCCTCATGGATAAATAGGAACTAAAAAAAAAAAGACGTACCACAGCGAAGGTTCGTCTCTTTTTCAGTTATTAATGAAAATAACGGGAGAATTATCGCAGCAGCCTCATTATTGATAGTTTATCGTTAGCCAGCTAGAATATCGTTATCTTTCCAGTCATTATCGTCGTTACCTCATTATCATTATTCGATCGCATTGTTAACGAACACAATGCACTCATCAAGAGGAGCATACACCGGATGTGTTTGTTAGATCTCTTCGTATTACATTTCGTAATATACGAAATATATATAAAACGTTCCCCTCGGTCTCGATGATATAAGTCCCGCCTATTTTCAACGCTACGATGATAGATATTCGCTGGATAACGAACTAAAATAAAATCGTACAAAAATATGAAAAAAATAAAAATAAAGACAACTACTCGACAAAGCGATGAAGTTTCTCTCATTCACTTTTTACTCGCCATTTCTCTCTCTCTCTCTTCATCTATATACTTATCTATTAATCTTTCTATCTCGTCATTGCCGCTTCCGTATCGACGGTAGGCGACTACTTATCTATACATATTTTATTGTACAGTGTAAGTAGCGTACAAGGCGTAATATGGCGTTAGAGAAGATAGATAACCCGAGATAACTGTTTTTTTTTTTTTTTTGTTTTTATAATTACAACTAGTCCTCCTGGTCAGTAATTTTGATATAAGAAAGATATATAACGTGAAGATGTTATCCGTCCAGGTGATAGAAGCCTCAGAAGAAATGAATAAAATGATATAACTAGCCGTCTTGTATTCATTCTAACACAATAATTTCTTACGTATTTGGATGTCTATATGTAATCTGTCTTCGTGACGAAGATCGTCTAATTTCTGCAATTGCAGTACGAACGTTTAGGTCTCTATGCAGATCGTCGTTTTTTATGAACTAGGGCGCATTCGTTATTATACGTAGTATTTTGTTTTGGCATCTTCGAATTATTTTGATGCGAGTAGTTTTTACATAATCCCATAACTGGGCGCCATAGCATCAAGTTGGTTTGATAATCGCTTTATAGATGAACAATTTATTGTCTATCGTTAACGTCTAGTTTAATATGCCGCGATACATAGAAGCTATTAAATCACTTTCTTTTTAGCAACGCTGCGCTGTTTAATAAGTCTCTGATCATGTACAATGCCTAAATATTTTGGTCTCATGCGGTATTGGTATATTTGATTATGGTTTACTGGAGCACTGTTTGTTTTTTAGTTTGTGAATATTACGTGAGCTGATTTGTTTTCATTTATGCTTATTTTCCACTTTTTTGTCCATCTGATCTAGGGAATTCTGCAAGTTTCTAGCGGCAACGTTTTCTGAGTTAAACTAACACAGCGGTATCATCTGCAAAAGTAGCAGTTAGTGTGTTTTTAAGATCAGCTGTATAAAGTATGTAAAACAGCGGTCCTAGAACACTGCCCTGAATGACACCGGCACGCATATAATTAGGATTCTCAAGGCCCCTGTGTAGTTATGTAGTGAGTAGCGTTCGTCGTTTGTCTTTTTTCGGGATTATTATTTTTTTCCTGCTGCCGCTGCATCTCGTCTAATGTCAGATTTTGCAATGCCTGTATTCGTATAAGAGGTGTTGCTTTTAATAAACAGCCTGTAATTAATCTACATATTTCGTTCTGAGCAACATTTAGTTTCTTTGCAGGTTTGTTCATCCAATTTTAAATCTAATCAAATGTATTTCAGCGAGTATTAATAACAATTAATTAAAATAAAACCGTGGCGCGGATGACGGATACGTTATTATTATTATCATTATTATATATAATGTTACAACGCTATCACACTTATGTACTCACACGTACAATCGAACATAATACACAAAAGTTTATAACACTCCAACGTGTCAGGCACACTAAATTCCTGAGAAATAAGCGGAATCATATAGTTTACGTGTACACGCTATACTTAATTCGTACGACGTTACAACATGACTATATATAAAATGCGTTACTGTATAAACACACATACAAACATACGCATATACATACATGCACATATATGTATACAGACGTACAGTACCGATTACAACCACGTGTATATTTAGGTGAAATAAGTCTACAATTAATTATTAAATAAACGGTTTCGATAAACAACACATTTCCAATAAAATACCTACATACCCGTAATGAAGTTTACACGTACATAGAAAAGATTAACTTAATTTTAATTATTTTCCTGTATATTTTATCGATTTTTAATTTCTTCGTTATTTTTATTTTATCCGCTAATATTTCGATCTTTTTCAACCTTCGCGTAATTTTATTTGCGATAAATAAATTTCTGCCGAAATTTTATTTAGGTGAAACTTAAAAATTACGTACATAGTGATTATTTTCACGCCGTATACAAAATTTCGTTGTAACGATGATGTATATATATATATGTGTGTGTGTGTGTGTACACATGTGATATAATTAAACGATATTCCGATGATCTTAGAGGGCAACGAGATTATAATTATAACGTAATTTTAAGTCATATATTCGAATAAAGATGCACGTTTTTCCTTTTTTCTTATAGTCGTAATTCCAATTAAAGGACTTCCTGATCACTTTCCATACTATTACCTCTTTATTTTTTTTTTTTTGTAATTTGGCTACACAGCTAAAGATCTTTGAAGTAGTAAAACCTTCGTACAGTTGACGATTTGTATAACGTTTAAAGATAGGGGTCATATTTTCTTATGTGTCGTATGATAATAATAATAATTGTTATTATTATTTTATATATGTGTGTGTGTGTGTATGCTTTGATGTAATATATGGTTATAGGTGATGGAAGACCACTCGACAAGATCTACACACTTGAAGAATCTTTCATTTGGTCTACGTGTAAAGCATCATGTTACGTATATGTGAATTTCTTTAAGTAAATATTTAAACAGACTTATCTTGTCTCTTGACCGTGATTGTTGACGCAACTGAAATTATTCCCCCGATTATTATCTTTCAATTTATCATCATCCTAAAATTTGCTTTAACGATTTTCAATCGTGACTACTTAGTATTCTTATTATATTTACAGTAGATACTATAAATAAATATATATATATATATATATATATATATATATATATATATATATATATATATATATATATATAATGAAGGCACTTGTTGATTTTCGTGTCATACAGAACTAATTCATTTGAAATTAAGACGTCCACTTGGAGATCTATATTATTTTTTTTCACCCTTAGTAGTTACGAGATACGTTAACAGAATTCTCCATGTTAATCTGTCTTCAGCTACCAGGCTCAAACCGATTAATTATTTTGATGTTGATCTTATCATATGTTCTCTTCCCGTGTCTTTAGGTCGCGCTTAACATATCTGGAAAAATTTAAAACTTTTTTTTCAGTCTCTTAAGATACTCAGCTGGTTAAAAATGTAAGTGTTCGTGTCCACCTAAAGATATTCTTAACATACGCGCAGATTTTTCCAGGATCAGATTTCGTCCGCATATGTATTAATAGCGATTTATACTTTGTGTTCAGCGGTAGTGTTGCATACGAGTATATATATATCTTTAACCGTGCTACACGGCGCACCATACTTAATCACATCGGGGGTTGATGATGCTGTAGCTAATGAAAAATAGTTGACTGCGGTTATTATTAAATATATTAAAGTACTTTTATTTTATTCGATTTAAATGATTCTTTTTCATATACATATTTTTCTTTTTCATTTTAAATTATTAATTCGAGTAAAGTTTTCGAAAACGGTTTTTTTTTTCTGTTGAATGAAAATTATTCAAAAAGTTTCAAAATTAAACGAATTTCGACCGATGAAAAAATATCATTTAATATAATATAAAAAAACGATTACACTTACTTCGCTGTAATTTGACTTAGTTATTTTTACAGTTTTAACCGTACAACTCATTTTTGTACGACACATATTTTTCAATTTCTATTCGAGAACCTTACGATAAGGTCGTTTTGTGGAATTAAGATTACTTAGGTTGATAGTTTACTAGCGAAAATTGCTGTGTAATATTTACGTTATAGTAATAGTTACGTGAACTCATCACCCGAGACGATACCATTCAATACCTCATAGACTTCTGTTAAGAGCAGTACCTTACTTTCCTTAATAGTGATCTCACTGCGTAATAAATTATGGATCAATACTAACTTTTTCCTTTGTCGAGGATAATTTCGATGTAATGTAAATTATATTATCTACGAAAAAACAATAAAACATTATCATTATTCGGCATAGCGTCAAATTTATCGTTTTTCTTCGAAATACGACTTTATATTTTATTCTTATTTAATTGTATACAAAATCTATGCTTAAATAAACAATAAATAGCAATAATGCGTTATTAAACTTTATCCTGTATTTCTATAAAATGAATATGTATATTCACATACTGATAAATGTGGAAGTTTGTAAAGTAAACAGAATGGAACTACGATGTCTAGTAAAAAAATGGCAAAACCTGAATATTACATGTGATTAAAATACTTTTTTTTTTTTTTTTTTTTTAAATGTACCTCCAAGAAAGGACAGATACTTCCTTTCTGCAATCTTAAACTTTAGTTTAAATACGCAGCAATCATTAAATATTCAACATGTGCACAGAGGTTTAACACAATGGTTAAGCTCTGTTACGTATATTACTTAGTAACAACCAAGTCAGTAGGTGTTTGAAACGTTTAAGCCTTCTTAAGTCGCGATCTGTAGGCAAAAGTGCCAAGGCCTCCCGGATTTGAATGATGATGAAGTCTTCTGTGGTGATGGCCAGCATAATCCTGTATTACTTCGTTGACCCATTTGATCTGTAAACCTGCATGGAGTGCGTCATTTCGTTGGAACCAGCGAGCATTGGTAATTAGTCGAAGAAACTTATTCTGAACTGTCTGAATTATTTTACGATTCGATGCTTTAGTACATCCCCATATTTGTATCCCATATTTCCGTATAGGACTTATGATGGTGTTATATATTAACAATTTATTTTCCAGCTTCATTTTAGAGTGCCGTCCAACGAGCCAGTACATTTGGCGTATTTTTTCTCTTATTTGGACAGCTTTATGATCAATATGGGTTCTCCAAGTTAATTTTGTGTCCAGATGCATTCCTAAGTATTTCGCAGAATTTACACTGATTATTTATATGGACCATGTAACGATTCCGTAGTACTTACATAGATGATATTTATTGAAAATTAGAAAAGCAACCAGAACAATTTAATAATCAGTTTACAAATGTACACTTAATGAAGAGTAAGTGGACGATTTCCGAATTTCAAAAAAATTCAATATCGGGAACCGTTGCAATTAAGAAGGTCGCGTCGTACAATGCCATACACGTGGTGACTATGGCGACTCGAATTTAAGCCACGATTTTACTAAGCAAAAAAAATTCGGGTGGTGCCTTATAAACAAAACTACGTCAATTTAAAATATTGTTAAAGCCGACATAATGAACCTATCTGGGAGTGTTAAGTTGGAACTGGTCAAGGCCATTAGTAGACTGGAAAGCGTACACACACACACATCTACCTATAGAAAAATGTATAATTACTGTAAAATTGAACTGTAACGAAATTTTCAAATAAGAAAAAACAATGACATTACATAGTTACCGCAAAACAAATTACTCTATTGAATATAACTTTTTGCGTTACGTGTACACGTACCTCCATAGACGTTAGTTGAAAGGAATAAATGACGAGCTATTTATTTTTGTACACATCAAACCAGCGAATTTTGTTTGGCGGTTTATTTATAGAAAACGTTGACATTATTCTATTAGATTATGCGCAATCATAGTGATGATGATAATGATTATTCATATTGAACAGAATTTGGAAACAAATGCGCACGGATTTATAGGTAATATACACTCAAATATAAATACATATACTCGCCATGATAATCATGAGTCTAGCACTTTTATTTTGATATAAGTGATTTCAAGCTCAATCGATTCTTTTTATTTCCCAGTTCCAGTTTGTTTCAACATCCTTCAGTAACACTATTACTAGAGTATTTTCGACTCTTGTAACTCTTCTTCAGTTTATTCACTACATCACATAACAGCTTACCATGTTTTAATATATGTACTATCCAGTTTTACCGTTCTATAATATAAATAAATAAATAAACACGCATATATATATATATATATATATATATATATATATTTCTTTTAATAGCCTTCTCAGATCATATTTCATTCTCATAATTTACTCAACCATATCATCATCTAGTCTCACATATCCACACTTCACGTTCGTATCTGGTAACCTCGTACTGAGTATTCTCATCTCGTGCGTAATTTGATTCTTTTTTAATTAGTGTGCGTGGATTGTTCAATTTTTGTGAACTCATTTATTTCAGAAAACATTATTCAATTTAATTAGCGTTATCGACAATGTTATTATCCTCACCATTTTGTCATTATTTTTTTATTAGTTGTAATTTTGTTTTATATAACTTTATCTATTCAGTCCTGGATGGGGAAAGCTTTCTCTAACTTCTTTAGTGTTGTGGTGTTTTCGCGACGATTCTAGCTATCTTTACTACGTCATCGTTCCACCATCTCATCGGGTTTCCTTATTTCCATTTTCGTCTATGGATTACTTTTGTAAGGCGTACTTTAATCAAATGTTGTCCTCTCTTCTGGAAACATTGTCATTTCGATCATTCTCACAATTTATTTCGCTATATCATTCAGAAAATTTTTTTCGTATATCGACACTTCATATTCCTATCTGATAACCTCATATTTAGTGCTATTCTCTCGTGCGCAGTTTAAGACTTTTTAATCTGTTTCATTTCTCGTTTATTTCAGAATTCACTGCACAATTTAATAAGCGCAAACCACATCGGTGATTTTCTAATCGCTATTTTGGCTTTTATCATTTTCAGATTTTCTTAAAATGTTTCCCGTTAAAATATTTGTATTATTTAGAATAACGTAATATCATTATTTGTGTGTGTGTGTGTGTGTACAATTTATATGAAGATTATAAACACAACTGCGAAAAAAAGAGAAGAATACCATATAAACAACATATTCCAATGGATAATGTTGTTTTGTTTTAGTGATTTATATTTATTCTTCCTCCAATTTTATGATGACGTAAGTGCATCCCGACATTGAACTTTTTTAAGACGTCTGACAAGCAAAATATGGAAGGATGGCTCCATTAATAAGAATGTTAAAGACGCTTATATTTTCGATAGTACTATATGGAGCGGAAACATGGACGTTAAATAAAACTAGCCTAAGTTTCGAAATGTGGTGCCGGAGGAAACTTCTCCGCATACCATGGACCGGAAAACGAACAAATTCTTCCATAGTACTAGTACTAAACCTAACGTAGCAGTTAGCTAACATGGTTATCATTAAAGTGATAAAATATTTTGGCCATATCGTACATAGTGAACGGAACTTGGAGCTATTAATAGTAAAGGGGAAGATTCAAGGAAACAGACCGAAGGGCTGACCACCGCAGAGGTGGACAGATATAATAAGAAACTGGGCAGATTCACACTACATCAGTGCGTGCGACGGGCACACGACAGAGAAGCATGGCGCAAAATGACACAGTAACTGTATGATCACGATTCCCCTTGGGTTAAGCGATTAAGAAGAACAATGCTTCATCAAGTTTATTTTATTTTCTATACTTTTACATTTGCTATCTATCCACTTTGTTTTTCTTCCCGGAATTTCCTGGTGATTCTATTCCGAATCTCTTTATATTTTATGATACCTTCCTCTGTCTTCAACGATTTTAATTTTCTTCTTCCATCTATGGCTTGTATTATATCTGTTGTTATCCAGGGCTATGTATATATATATATGTATATGTATATAAGTAGTAAGGGGGCATACTGAGCACACTTCTGTCAACTTGCCGTTATATTTAATCCCTGTCAATTTTCCGTTATATTTAATCCCTGTCAATTTTCCGTTATATTTAATCCCTGTCAATTTTCCGTTATATTTAATCCCTGTCAATTTTCCGTTATATTTAATCCCTGTCAATTTTCCGTTATATTTAATCCCTGTCAATTTTCCGTTATATTTAATCCCTGTCAATTTTCCGTTATATTTAATCCCTGTCAATTTTCCGTTATATTTAATCCCTGTCAATTTTCCGTTATATTTAATCCCTGTCAATTTTCCGTTATATTTAATCCCTGTCAATTTTCCGTTATATTTAATCCCTGTCAATTTTCCGTTATATTTAATCCCTGTCAATTTTCCGTTATATTTAATCCCTGTCAACTTGCCGTTATATTTAATCCCTGTCAACTTTCCGTTATATAAATCTCCTTACCTTCGTTTTGGTCATGTATGCAACATACATCACCATAATTAATTTTATATTTTTCAGGTAAAATTCGTTTTTCATCATAATCCATTTTAAATTCTTTTTCCATAATTTTATTTTCTACTATATTAACATACCCCCACGGAAGTGTGTCTATAATTCCATCTTTTTCAGGTAAAATTCGTTTGTAGCTAAAAAAATTGGTTAAAAAAAAAGAATATTTTTGTATTATAAAAAGATAATGGATAATACTGATATAGAAATTTATATAATGATTCCTGCTAGTGAATCTGTTAATGAAAATATAAAGGTATTTATTATAAAATCGGAATTTGAACTTTTTACATTATTAGTGGTAAAATATCAAGGTAAATATTTAATTTTTCCTTTACCAGAATGTGAAACAAATATTTTATTAAAATATCCACATACACTTACTTTTCAAGGAAAAATGAATAAAGATTTGATTGAAAATTTTATTGTAAATCATTATTGGAATTAAGTTTTAATATTTTTTATAAAGAAAAATTTTTCTTTATAAAATTTCAGTCAAAAATTTGAAATCTCACTCCTTAATTGTATTATTAATTATATTATTATGTAGTATTTTTTCTGATACTACGATAACATAAGCAATAACATTCGGTGTACTAATAGATTGGGAAAAGTCGACATTAATTAATATATTTGATTTTCCACTATAAATATATTCAGGGTGTTTTGTCGTGTCTATTACATAAACGCATTTATTTCCAACGAATTCTCCAGGCTCGTAAATCACATTGCTATATCCGTAATAATAATTCTGAAAATCTTTGTACATTTCGAATAGAATTGCGTAAATTCCTTCATTAATATCTAAATTTTGTAATTCATCAGGATAATTTGTATCATTAATTTTCACACGAATATTTTTGACTTTCATAGAGTCAAAATAAGATGGATCTTTTATTTGTTGTTCACAACGATCGTCCTGAAAACCTACAATAATAAATTTAGGATTCTCAATATTTCTGTAAATATTTGTAATATCATAATTTAAAGTCGATCCTGTTACACTACGTTTTTGAATACATTCCCATTTATTAAATTTGTAGGTTATATTTTGCAAATTTGTCAACTCACTAATAAGTTGAATTTCTTGCGTTGGGCGATAGTTAATTATGGGAACTCTAATCACAAATTCTTTTATCGTTATTTTCCCCTCAACAGGTAAACTTGCCTCATCGTGTGTGCCATCTGCTTTTTTTGTTTTCCATCTGAATAAAGCATCTTCATCGCTATTTCTGGTAAAAGTTATTGTAAATCCACCTTTGTAAAAAATTGGTGTACTATTATTGTTACTGAAAAAATCCAGTCCTAATTGTGATAAATCACCGATAACGCAAAATTTATTAAACGAACCTTCGTATTGAGAAATAAATCCACTATTTTTAAACGATTTTTTATCAGATTGTCTGTACGAAACGATTCCTTTTACAGTCGATATAATTCCAGGATTTTCAATGTTATCTATTATTTGGTTATGTTTTTTCACAACTATTCCAGAAAATAAAAATGGAATAAAATTATCGATTAATTTTACATTAGATTTTGTCGGAAAAGTAGTGCCATCTTTTTTCGTAAATTCACCAGTAATATAATACTGATACTTTGACGTTGAAAATGAGTCACCGTAATCGATATTAAAATCAATTTTTTTGTTGGGTGAATTAAAGTTTAAAATGCTCGTAGGGTTATAATTTTTGTATTCGTGCCGAATAATTTCATTATAATATTTTGAATAAATTTCATTTTCCATTTTTTATTACAGCAAAAAAAAAATTTTTTTAATTACGAATATTTCTTTTCCTTCATTATAGATGGAAGACCCGACTTTTTCTAATGTCTTTTTTATTAGTCTAACTATCTAATATTTCTTTACAATGATTAGCAATAAAAATCTTTGAAACATTTTGATATAAAATCACATAATCCCAATCGACGAAATCTTTATAAAAGTCAATAAACTTTTCCGACAAATTCTGATATTTACTGATTATACCCCAATCAACACGATCGTTAAATTCTTTGATATTATTTTCCGTTAATTTCTGAAATTTAGAAATCTTGGGCCAATTTACTTTATTTTGAAAAATACGCAAATGATCGATAGTTAAATTCTCGTGTTCGGACACATAATTCCAATCAACATTCGGCGAAAAAAGATTAGTTTCCATTTTAGGAACTTCAACGCAATTTATTGCTGAAACTAAATATAACAAAAATAACTTCATCATGTTTATTTATTAATAAAACTCGTTTTTTTAATTCCACACACAGAACATTTACTTTCCAAAATAACTTTTCCGTTCGATGTTTTCCTTTTTTTCTCGTTAAGAGATTGTGTTTTCTTTTTACATTTTAAACAATATATTAACGTCATATTTATTACATATAAAATAAAATTTTTATTGTTTCTTATTTAGGGCATCTTTAATACTTTGCTCCATTTGTTTTTTATTTACAGCATCTTTTTCATCTATTCCTGTTGAAACTCCAACTAATCTTCGATTGTTGAAATTAACGTAATTTTTCACAATATTTAATTGTTGTTTCAAATATTCATTTGTTAAATTTCCTACATAAGTTTTCATTTCGGTAATAAAAGGCATTAATATTGCGCTCACTTTTTCGTTAATTTCTTGTTTATTTCTGTTTGAAATTGTCGATTCTTGTTTTTCGATCTGATTGCCGAATTTATAAAATTTATTCATTTTTTATAATACGTAATATTTTATTATATTTAATTCCTTGAGACAATTTTTGTAAAACATCTAGACATAAATAACCGCAAATTGGTGGATCGTCAAATTGCTGAATTTGTTCGTAATTATAATACAAATTATCGCTTCCTAAATATTTCACTAATTGGATCGGTGGATTCGCATTTCCGTACGAATCGAAATAATATTTAATATCTTTTTGTTTAAAATACGCTGTCCAATGAGAACCAATTTGATAGGAATTTTCTAAGTTAATAATTCCACATTCATTTTCCCAAGGTTTCCCTAATAATTCATCTTTCATAAAAACGCCTCTAAAATTTTTAATTTTCAATTTTTTAGCGTACTTTTCTAACTCTACGTTTGTTAGCGCTTTTTTTTAACGTTACTTAAGCCTGAGCCTTGATTTACACCGTGAATCACTTCCTGAATTTTTTCTAGCGCTTTATTGTGTCGAGCCATTTCTTCGCGTTTCGCTTTTTTGTCTTTATAATCAACGAATGTGTTTGCAACAGCAGCTGCACCACCACCGACTCCACCGATTAAAGCTCCAATAGCTGCAAGTAAAGGTAAAATTCCACCTTTGTGATTTTCCTGTAATTGTTTGTATGTTAAAGTAAGTCTGACGCCAGTGTTATTTTTACGATGTTTATCAATGGCGTTTTTTTGCCTATCATTTAATCCAATTTTGTCTTTTCCTGATTTTATTTGATCAGAAGATAATTGAATTGTTATGTTCGATTTTCGCTTATAAGCTCTCTGAATTTTTTTTTTTTGTCCATCAGTAAGATTTATATTGCATATATTCATTTTATAATATAGAAAATAATTTTTTAATTTAGATTTTTAAACCTAGACCAAGATGCCTTTTTGCTTTCATTGCATTTGTCGTTAAATACCCCCAAAATCGTTCATTTAAATTTGCATCATTTGACTTAAATCTTTCCCACGCTTTGTGTTCTAAAATTTCATCAGCTTTGTGTCTATTCGCTGTATCTTTATATTTATGGTAAAATAAATCATGTTCTTTCGCTGCTTCGTCTAATGGATTTATACCTATATTTCCATCTTGAATTCTTTCTTGTAATTTTGTCCCCGGACCTAAATAATTATATCCTGGTGCGTGAATTTCAAACGGTAAATTATTCAAAATACCGTTGAATAAACCTGATCCGATCTTTTCACCACGTAATATTTTTGAAGGTAAAGATGACACAAATTTAATTAAATATTCAATTCCCTTATTTTCGTCGATATGTGCTTCTAATTGTTCCTTTAAAAAATTAATAACTCCAATTTTTTCGTTATGAAAATTATTATTACCGGCTTTTTCCTGAGCATAAATATAATACAATCTTTGTAATAAATTTTGTAAATTATCGACATATTTATACTCGACAGAATTATCGGAATATTTTATTAAACCTTTTCCTTCGTGTACCTCTTCATTCTCTATTTTTGCCCAGGGTGGTACAATATTTCTGCTTTCAGGTTTTTTTACTTTATTTTTCCAAATTGGCTTAATTATTGTGTTGTATTTTTCACCTTTGCTCGATTTTGGTTTATTGCTATTTTTATCATTATTATGGTATATGCAATCTGTCGTCAACAAAATTTCCTCATAATTTGCATAATCATCCGGTGTGAAAGAATTAGGATCAGGTTTTTTCGATGGCTCTAACGTTAATAATTTCCATAATCCTTCAGTTCCTTCGTACGTTTTTCCTGCTACAATAATGTCGTTGTTATCTAAAGTAACTATTTCCTTTCCTATCATATAATTTTTGTTTTTTTTGTCATAATGTATACCAAAAGTAGAATCTTTAGCATCAGGTAAAAATTCCGTTGTTATTTTTCCTAGAACAATATTTTTTTCATCTTGAATCATACGATTTTCAACGGGAGATTGATCAATGTAAGAAGGCACAATTACAGGTAAAATTTTGTTTTCGTTTAATTTATTAACAGCATTTATAATCGGTTTAAATTCCTCTTCTCTTACCTTTTCAATATTTTCCTTGCCTCTACGGGCTTGTAGAAATTTTTGTTTTAATTGTTTTTCAAGTTTACTTAATTTAATTGCTTTTTCAACAGTTATTTTTTCCATTTATATGTAACAAATATAAAAATTTTATTAGTTAAACACCCACTTAAACCTTCGTTGAACATGATTTTACGTTCATTTTACGTTTCTTTAACGTTGGTGAACGTTCATCAAATTGTTCTATCATTTTAAATTGATTTTTATATCTCCCAAAATCTCGTTTTTTAGTTAAATCTATCGTAATAAAACCAAAATCTTTTTCCCAACATTGGTTACAAATTTTACAAAATTTATCGTAAGACATATCCCCCATTACATTGTCTTTATATATTTTTCTCAAATAATGGTCATTTTGTTTAAAAATACACAGAAAATTAGCGTTACTACGAATTGTTTGCAAATTAACCAAAGTATAGCATTGTGTAATATAAATACAAGATATATTTTTATGTCTTCCACTTGTAAAGTATTCTTTAATTATTCTCTGATTTTTTTCCATAATACAATCGTCAAAAATAACGAGAGAATTTGGTAAACATTTATCTACAGAAATTAAATCATCGTAATTATCGCAAAAATATGCAATTTGTTCGCCAACATTTTTTTCAACATTTTCGTATCTTTCCTGTAATTTTTGATACACCGGTTGTTCTAATGTTTTACTGAATATATAGAGATTTTCAAATTCTAACCAATTTCGGTATATAAAATTTAGTAATAACGTTGTTTTTCCACAGCCACTAGAACCTATAAAAATGCCTCTAATAACTGGTTGAATAGTTCTGTTATTTTTATTGTTATTTAATTTTTTGTCAAATACGATAACTTCCATTTTTATAAATATATTTATATTTATAAAATATAAAATGCAACTTTTTAAATTAAAAGGTGATAAATCAACTTTAACACTTCGTCTTGAAAATCCTTTACATTTAGATAAAGAGAAAAATTACAAATTAGGATTAGTCGCTTTTTACGGTGATAATTATATTCCTAATATTCCGCATAATTTATACGTAGAATTAAACATATTAACAGAAACATACGGAGTTAATTTTCCGAAGGGGTTTTATTCGTTATCAGATATAGAGGAAATAATACAGTTAAAATTAATGCAACTAAAATCTAAATATGATAATGAAAAAATAAACGTTAATTTTTTGACTGAAAATTTTGGATTAAAAAGTGATAAAATTAGTAACAAAATTCGAATATTTTCTCCCGTAAAAATTAATTTAGGTACGTTAGGTGAATTTTTAGGATTTGAAAATCACGTTAATTTAGAACCTAACACATTATATGGTGCGTCTAGTTTTCCAAAATTAAGACCGTTAGATGCAATAGAAATTCACTGTAATATTGTCGAACCAGCAATTTTAAATCATTCATCTAATCCTCATTCTCACGAAGAAGCCGATATTATTTATACATTTTTTCCTGAAATAATTTATGGAGGAAAAATATCGGAAAAAGTTTCACAGATTATTTTTGTTCCTATTAAAAATCATATCAAAAAAATTGACACAATTATTGTTCATATTACCGATGAAAACGGAAATATACTAAATATGGCGTCATCAAATAATATTATATATCTCGGATTAATTTCATCCGAACCTATATATAAAAATGAATCTTAAAGAAGCGAAAGAATTGCATAAAAATGTTAGAAAAAAATTTGAAAAAAGACACATTGTAACATATGGAATTGACGATTTATGGGCAGCAGATTTAGTAATTATGTCGCATTATGAAACAGAAAATAAAGGATATAAATATATACTAAATGTTATCGATACTTTTTCGAAATTTGTTTGGTCAGAAGCTCTAAAGAAAAAAGACGGAATTTCTGTGACAAAAGCTTTTGAAAATATCGTAGAAAAAGCGAGAAAAGTAAAACATGATACTCCAAAATTTTTACACACCGATAAAGGTCTAGAATTCAAGAATAAAATATTTTCTTCAATGTTACAAAAATATAGCATAAAATTATATCACACTGAAAATGCTGAAAAATCTTCGATAATAGAAAGATTTAACGGAACTTTAGCCAGAAAAATGAAAGTTCTCTTTGAATGTCAACAAAATTTTAAGTGGATAAATATATTACAAAATTTGGTAAATGAATATAATTATCACGATTTTCACAGAACAATTCAAATGAGGCCGTGTGAAGTTAACAAAAGTAATGAACACGAAATTTACACAGTTTTACCTATTAAAAAAGAAATACCGATATTTCAGGTTGGAGATCGTGTAAGAATTAGTGTAAATAAAAAAACCTTTCAAAATAAATATAAAAATAATTGGTCCAAAGAAATATTCGTAATTAAAAAAATTCTGTTTACATCGCCTATAACTTATAAAATTCAGGATTTAAATAAAGAGGAAATTATCGGTAGTTTTTACAGACAAGAACTTCAAAAAACAATTTTCTAAAAATTATTTTTTTTTTTTGTAATAAACGAAAATGGATCACGAGCCTTCGGCACCAGAATCTTTATTTTTTCAGGCTTTATATCCGAAAATATCGGCGCCTGAATTTAACTCCACCAATTATAAAATTAACCACATAATGATGCATTATGATTATTTACAAAAAGAAATGAAAAATAGATTTCAACAAAAAAAGAAATACTTAAAAATAGCGAAAATTATGTATGGAACAGAATATGTACTTATTTTGTCGGATATCGGAACTTTGACAACTTCTGTTTTTGTCCCCGTCTTGATCCCCTTAAGTACACCAATTTGCGTTGGATTTACAACTTTGTCAATATTAGTAAGAGGAACACACAAATTTTGTACAGAAAAAATTAATAAACACGCTGCAATCGAATTATTAGCGCGCACTAAAATAAATTCAATAGAGGAAAAATACGCTAAAGCGATTAAAGATGGTGAAATTACTGACAGTGAATTTGATGATATTGTACAAGAAGTAAAAAATTACGAAAAATTAAAAACCGATATTTTAAACGAATATAATAAAAAAGTAGAAATCAATAATAATTTAAAATTATCGTTAATAGAACAAGGAAAAACAGAGGCGAGAAATGAATTGAAAGAAGCACTGTTAAAACACTGTTAATTAAAGGCGACACCAGTTCATAATATTATTATTTTGAAAGAAAAGAAGTATATTTAAAAATTTTATTTTTTCTAATATAAACATGAATACTGAAAATAAAATAAGAAAAAACTACAATTCAGAAAAAAAGTATTGCAAGAGATGCGATAAAAATATTTTACAGCGTTATTGGTCAAGACATAAAAAATCGAATTTACACGCAGGAATTAAAAAAATAGAAAATAAGTATTGCGAGAAATGTGATAAAGAATTTTCGTATAAAAATTGGGCGCGACATTTAAAGGCAAAAAAACACACAGGAGTCGAGAGAAAAATGAGGGTAAAAAAAACATTGTGAAAAATTCGATGCTCACACATTAGCGGCAAAATATGTATTATTTGATTTTATTCGTAATAAATCTTAAGGCTTTTATTGATCTTTAAGTTAAAGATCAATAAATTTATATATTGAAGATGATTATAGAAAAAAATTTATCTTTTTCTAATATAAACATGAATAGAAGAAATTATAATTTAGAAAAGAAGTATTGCGAGAAATGCGATAAAGAAATTAATTATAAAAATTGGGCGCGACATCAAAAAACAGATCTGCACACAGGAATTAAACAGCAAAAACTTGGAAATATATTTCCGGTTAAAAGTACTTATTTTGAAAAGGAAAAGAAATATCAATTTTGCAAAAAATGTAACAAAAATATTTTGCAGAATAATTGGACGAGACATCAGAAATCAAAATTACACACAGAAATTAAACAGCAAAAGCTTATTGATATATTTCCGTTCAAAGATATGCGTGTTTTTAAACAGAAAAAACAACAAAAAAATGAATCCTTTTCTATTATTCAAGGAAAATCTAAATATAGCGAGAAATTTTTAACATGGATTATAGAGTATACAGTAAAACTAAACTATTTAAGAAAAACTGGAAAAATAAATAATGCTATAAAAATGATGATTAATTTCAGAAAAATGATAGAAAAATTAATTCATATTGTTAAACAAAAAACCGATTTCAAAGAAGGAGACAAAATGAATATAATCGCGTTAAATGAGAAATTTAAAACAACAGCAATATCTACAGGATTTCAAAAAGATGTAAATGCGACAACTCTGTTAAATCAAATAGAAAAAATTTTAACATCTGATGAAGAAGTTGACATAAATAAAACAACGTTTAATTTTCAAGTAATTAATATACCTAGAGGAAAAGGTTACACTAAAAAAATAATTAATCTCGCTAAAGATATACGAACAAAAAGATGTATAACACAAATACAAAATGTCGATAATTTATGTTGTCCTAGAGCAATAATTACAGCTTTGACGTATCATACGAACACCATTTTTGACAGAAAATTAGATAAATCAGAAATAAAACAAATTAGAATAGGGAGAAAAATACAGGCAGATTTAGCGCAAAAGTTATGTCAAGAAATAGGATTTTGCAATGACGGAGGGTTTACATTTGAAAATATAAAAGATGCCGAAAATTTATTAAATATTCAAATTAAAGTTATTTGTAGCGAAAATTTTAACACTATAATATATTCGGGTGAAGAAAATGAACCAAAAATTTATCTATATAAAAATAGAAATCACTTTGACGTAATAAATAGTATGACAGCATTTTACGCAAAGTCTTATTATTGTAAAAAATGTGACAAACCGTATCAAAATAAAAATTCGCACAAATGTAAAAGTGAGGTAAAAATATGCGAATTATGTATGATGAAAGAACACTGTGAAAAAAATAAAATTTATTGCGAAAATTGTAACAGATATTGTTACAATCAAGAATGTTACGAAAATCATGAGAAAGTCTGCAAAGAAATATATAAATGTTTGAAATGTAAAAATATATGTAAAAGAAATGATGAACACAAATGTGGCTATAAAGTATGTAAAAATTGTGGTGAAAACGTTGAAATAATTAAACACAAATGTTGTATGCAAAAAATAAAACAAAAAGGTGGAATTTGCGATATTCCTTGTTTATGTAATGGAAATGCGGACAAAAAAGTCCAAAAATGTAACTATTCCGAAAAGTATATTTATTACGATTATGAAGCAAATCAAGAGACAGGAACTCACGAAGCTAATTTAATTATCGCTCAATATTTTAACGGTGAAACTTTCAGTTTTAAAACAAACGATGAATTTTGCGGATGGTTGATTTCTAAAGAACACAGAGGTTATACAGCAATTGCTCATAACGCAAAAGCGTACGACTTGCAATTTATCTTAAAATATTGTGTTGAAAATTCTCTGAAACCTTACACAATTTACAGTGGTGGAAAAATAATGTTTTTAGAAGTTGCAAGAATTAAATTTATAGATAGCATCAATTTTATTGCATCGCCGCTTTCTGATTTTCCAAAGATATTTGACTTAAAAGAATTGAAAAAAGGTTATTTCCCCCATTTATTTAACACAAAAGAAAATCAAAATTATAAAGGGCCAATTCCTGATAAAAAATTCTACGGTATAAATACGATGAAAATTAACCCTAGAAAGGTTTTTCTTAAATGGTATTCTGAAAAAATTAACGAAAATTATGTATTCGATTTTCAAAAAGAACTTGTAGAATATTGTAAATCCGATGTAGATATTTTACGTAGAAGTTGTATAGAATTCAGAAAACAATTTCTAGAAATTGCAAATATCGATCCTTTTCAGTACATTACAATTGCAAGCACTTGTATGAGTATTTACAGGTCAAAATATTTACAAGAGAATACAATCGGTATTATAAAACAATCTAAAAAAGAAATGTATAGTAAAGATTCAATTGCGTGGTTAAATACATTTAGAAATGTACAACACGCTTTAAACGGCGGTGAAATGTATATTTATGGTGCAAAAGTAGATGGATTTGATAGTGTAACGAAAACAATTTATCAGTACCACGGTTGTTTTTGGCACGGTTGCCCAATATGTTACAAAGAAAGTACGATAAATAATGTAACACGAAAAACTATGGGTGATTTATATGACGAAACTAGAGAGAGAAGCAAACTACTAAAAGATAAAGGATATAATTTGGTAGAAATATTTGAATGTCAATGGAAAAAATCAAAAAATTACAAAGAAGCTTTAAGAGAAAATATTACAATTATTGAACCGTTAAACCCTCGTGATGCTTTTTATGGCGGAAAAACAAACGCGATTAAATTAAAAGTATCTGGTAAAAAATTACGATATATCGATGTTTGCAGCCTTTATCCAACTGTGATGTATTACGATTATTATCCTGTTGGGCATCCGATAAAAATTTATAAACCCAAAAAATTTGATCCGAATTGGTATGGATTAATTAAATGTAAAATATTACCCCCAAAAAATTTATACCACCCTGTATTACCCATTAAAGACGAAAAATTAATGTTTACTTTGTGTAAAAAATGTTTTGTCGAAAAATGTGCAGAATGTAATCATACTGATGAAGAACGCTGTTTAATAGATACTTGGACAACAGATGAAATAAACAAAGCTTTAGAAAAAGGTTATTGCATTTTAAATATTTACGAAGTTTGGGATTTTAAGGAAAAAAGTAATAATTTATTTAAAGGTTATGTCAAGGATTTTATGAAAATAAAATTAGAAACAAGTCCTTGGGAAAATGACTTTAAAACTGTTGAAGAATACGTAAAAACTGTAAAGGAAATAATGGATATAGATTTAGATATAAAAAATATTAAACCAAATCCTGGAAGACGAGCTGTTGCTAAATTATGTCTCAATTCTTTGTGGGGGAAATTCGGTCAAAGACATAATTTAACACAAACGGAATACGTAACTGATCCCAAACAATGGTATAAAATAATATTAGATGATAAAATAGAAATTAGCAATATTATTTTCATTAATGAAAATATGATTCAAGTGTCTTATAAATTTAAAGACGAATTTACCGAAAACAGTACTTCAACAAATATTTTTATTGCAGCTTTTACAACATCTAACGCTAGATTAAGATTATACGAAATGTTAGATAAATTGGGAAAAAATGTTGTATATTATGATACAGATTCTGTTGTATATATTGACGATGAAAAAAACACAGTTAAAACTGGATGCATGCTTGGTGAATGGACTGATGAACTAGATAAGGATGATTATGGCGCTGAATGGATAAGTACAGGACCAAAAAGTTATGCATTAATTACAAAACAAGGAAAAATTACAATGAAAATTAAAGGATTTCCATTAAATTACGAAAATTCAGAAATATTAAATACAAAAGTAATGACAAATATTGTCGATAAAAAAGTAAATAAAGTAAAGTTAAAATATAATATAATTACAAGAGATTCTAAACACAAAACACTCGTAAATAAAATTATGGAAAAAGAATTTAAAATGGATTATGATAAAAATCGAATTTTACCTGAAAAAGATGGAATTATAGACACACTTCCGTGGGGGTATGTTAATATAGTAGAAAATAAAATTATGGAAAAAGAATTTAAAATGGATTATGATGAAAAACGAATTTTACCTGAAAAATATAAAATTAATTATGGTGATGTATGTTGCATACATGACCAAAACGAAGGTAAGGAGATTTATATAACGGCAAGTTGACAGGGATTAAATATAACGGAAAGTTGACAGGGATTAAATATAACGGCAAGTTGACAGGGATTAAATATAACGGAAAGTTGACAGGGATTAAATATAACGGAAAATTGACAGGGATTAAATATAACGGAAAATTGACAGGGATTAAATATAACGGAAAGTTGACAGGGATTAAATATAACGGAAAGTTGACAGGGATTAAATATAACGGCAAGTTGACAGGGATTAAATATAACGGAAAATTGACAGGGATTAAATATAACGGCAAGTTGACAGGGATTAAATATAACGGAAAATTGACAGGGATTAAATATAACGGCAAGTTGACAGGGATTAAATATAACGGAAAATTGACAGGGATTAAATATAACGGAAAATTGACAGGGATTAAATATAACGGAAAATTGACAGGGATTAAATATAACGGAAAATTGACAGGGATTAAATATAACGGAAAATTGACAGGGATTAAATATAACGGAAAATTGACAGGGATTAAATATAACGGAAAATTGACAGGGATTAAATATAACGGAAAATTGACAGGGATTAAATATAACGGCAAGTTGACAGAAGTGTGCTCAGTATGCCCCCTTACTACTTATATATATATATATATATATATATATATATATGTATATGTATATGCATATGCATATGTATAAAAATGTTCAAATTATTGAGCTAAATTTTTATGAAAGTAAATAAATTTCTATAAATGCAGGCAACTTGGCGTATATTTATATAGGCGATAAATACAAATGTACACATGAGATTTACTCATTTTTCAATTTATTTATTGCTAAAGATAAATAGCGCCGAGATGTGGAATGCAGGAAATAGCCGCGTAAATGTCATCTTCGTTTGTGGTCAGGCTTCTCAGCACTTTGAAAAATGTCTATTTAAAAGTTGTGAAAAAAACGCTCCGTGTGTATCGATTTCAGCGGCTACCAATAGTTTACACTCAATCAACTCGGACAATCGTTTTACTTTATATACTTTACCACTTTTCTAGTTTCATCAAATATACACGTTTGACGGAATTTCAGTCTCCATTTTTGATGGATGTTACTAATAAATATATGTCGACCAAAAGAATTTCTAACGAATAAATTGCCCCGTATTTATACGAACACTGAATTTCATTTTGTGTACTTTCAGAAGAAACGTCATGCGAGATAGACAGGTTGCAACAATCACAGTCGTCATTGCAGCAGCAGCAACAACAACAATCTGAACTTCGTCATCATCAACTGCTTCACCCGCAAGATCAACATCAACAAGTTGAAACTGATGACGAAGGAATCGAAAAAGACTCGGGTGAAGTCTGCGAGGAAGATTTATCGGAAAGGAAACCTTCTTCTAATGTTACGTTCGATAGGATACTACAGGTAATTCGTTTATAAATATTAAAACAATTCTTCATAGGTAAATGTTTAAATTAAGAGCATAAATTTAACACGTAAAAAGAAATATTTACGGGCTCAACAGTTTAAGGTTTAACATATTTTAATTTGTACATTCTTCTTCTTCTGTTCTATTCGAATTTCGCGATCTATTGTGAAAACAACAAACTTTTTAGTCTTTTAATTTTCAGTATTTCTTCATACTTACGTTTTTTCTTCCTATCGTACGTTACTTTTGGTTCTTTTAAATTCATCGAATTTTAAATTTTATTTCTAAATTCTGTTATCAATCGTTGTTACATTATCTATTTGCATTTCATCGAGATCCTTTTTCTTGTTCAAGAACCACCTCGGACTGGTTTTCAACTTATCTAAATACCGAAAGATTTATTCTGTTACTAATCATTCCCGGAATACGCGCATAAAATGACAATCTTCTTTTCTTCATAACATCGTACAGTTTTTCTACTTTCTCTTTATTGGGCCTAACCCAATTTTTCTTACAATCTTTTTTTAAATTTTTCCACTGTCATATCTAGCTGTAATCATTCAACTGTATATAAACACAAACACTCGGGTTTAATTACTGTATTATAATGACTGATCTTAGCTATTGATATTGATTTTTTGTTGTTGTATACATTACGCACAGTTTCCAATTTTCTTGCCATCATTTTTAACGCATCTCCATCCAATCCATTTTGCTGAATAATCCCAAGTATATGAAATTTGTTACTTTTTTTGACTTTCCCATATTTTGTGCATATGATCGAGGCGAGATTTCAACGTTTGTCGTCAAATGAAATCCGTAGTTTTTTCTGCTACTTCTTTTAAGAGGTTACTGTGACACCCGATTGCCATCATCAACTTGTACTTACAATTGTAATAAATATAATAATACTTTTCAACCGTTAAGAATAGTGTTTCTAATTGACACTAGCTATTTACTTTTGGTTTAAAACTAATAACACTTGTTCCTCCATGAAAAGTCTTTTTTTTTTTTTCCTAGGTCAAGCTAAACCTTTGTGGCCAGTAGATTCTAATTTAAGGATTATATACTAAATTATAATTTTAAATAATAATCTTGCACCTTAAAATAAAAATAAAAATTGGGGTACTTCTAATCCGTCTGTTCCAATATTTTATGTATTTTTACTCTGTTGAGTCATTTTGGTGACAATTGGCAACATAATTCCTTGGTTGACTGTGCACACTAAAATTTTAAAAATTCGATTAAAATTATTATTATTGATTTATATTATATTAGTGAAAAAAGTTATTCATAATAATCGAAGATCATGACTGAAAGGGTTAATCTGCTTTTCCGCCAATATTAAATCTTTCGGAGAAAATTTCCAAGTCATCTACAAACGCCAAACAATTGTATCCCAAGCGTATCTGTTTATATACATTTTCAGATTCCGGTAATTTTTCCCGCTCTCTTATAATCTTTTCTAAGACATAATTGAACCATATTGAGTATTACCCCCATCTCTTTGTCGTACATCCGTTTTAATATCAAATGCTATAGAGATTCGAACAGTAAATTTTATTTTAGCTTCAGTTTCTAATAATGTTTGTTGTATTAACCTTGTTAATTTATCATCTATTAGTTTATACATTATATATACCTATATATATATATATATATATTTCGATTTCGACCAACGAGGACCACATAAAACAACGAAATCATCGGTTAAAATTCTGTCTTCTCCAATATTACTTCATCTTCTTAATGTGCAGATTTTTTCTTCGTTTACTCCATTTAACATTCTATTTTTTATTTAGTTCATGCCAGTTGATTGTTCTTGTTTTTTCTTATTCTTTTATTCTTATAAATCTTCTCATTTTTAGGATCCGTTTCCCGAAAATCTTCATCTTGCTCAATTTCTTCAAACCATTCGATTCTGTCAAAACTTAAACATCTGTTTAGTCAATCTATTTGACCCCATTCTTTAGAGGTGCCCGTAAAACACAATTGTCATTTTTTTCATAGTTTCTGCAATTTTCTTTACTTTTTTATATATCTTATTGTTATTTTTCAGAAATCTCTTTTTGTCCACGATAAAAAAAAAAAGGATAGGAGGTAGTCGAAAAAAAAAAATGCAACGAGGACGACCATCAATGGACTACAAAAGGGTGCGAGAAAAACCGCTAACGTGATGATAGGATTGTATTGTAAAAATTATCTGGGAATCGGAAAACATGGACCGATGAAGAAAATTGCGACCAGCCTTCGTTCCTCTCAGTGTACTGACACGCGAGATCTTAATTTCCTTAATCGTTAGACGTGTATCGTCTAGGACACGGTTCCCTTTTTCGTTTCCCATTTATCTTTCCCTGAATGACCAACTTTTCTATTCCATCGGATCTTACTACGCGGCCAAAAAATTTCAATATATTTTTGTCGACAATAGTCTTCAATATTATCCTGTATATTGAGTTATTTAGTTTGTTGAATACAATTAGACGACTGAATGAAGAAATTGTTTATGTTGTTTAATATATTATGCGTAATTTAAATACTGAAATTACATTAAATTATTTGACGTCCGGAATATTGATTATTAATGTTAAATTGCGAAACGGAAAATAACACCAGTGATACAGTAATCGAAAAGTATACACGTGTTTTAAAATGTTTTTTTATGTCTCCCTTGTAAGTTGTTTGCATTAAATAACAATTTCGTTTAACGATCCATTTGAAAATCCATCTCTGCATAAGGGTATCACGCGTTAAGTGTATGATGCGCTTGTCGTTATCAACGATTAAATCTTTCATAATATTTCGTTAGGTAATTGTACAATTCTTAAAAGTGTACATGTTCGTACATCGTTTCTCCTCGTAACATATCTTGAGGTTTGTTCGAGTGAAATTTGTGCACTGATAAACGATTAATAACGTACGAGAGTCCGCTTTCAAATATGCACTTAAGCTATAAAACGATTTTTCTTATTTCTACTTCTAGTGTTAGGATAAGATACACCTTCAATTATATTAGAAAGATAATTTAATCGCGAATATAATTGTTTGAAATCGGGAAATTATAACTTACGCAAGCAACGCGTACTTTAATTTAATTATTTATTTATTTACAGAATATTAGAACGTACAAAACAGCAAAACGCCAATTATAGCGTATGAACTTATAGAATAATTATAAAATAATAAAACTAAACCACGCTCACAGAATCATATTAATCAACAAATAAATTAACTAATACCAAACAAAAAAAAATAATGTTTTTAATGAAATGCAGTAGCTATGTATAGGATGACCGAGAAAAGAAGACGGTTTTGTATTTTGAATAGCGCAGTTATACTATAACGTAGACTGCGTCTCGCGAGATTGGTTTTTGTCCTGTTTCAGTTATCATCGTATAACGAGAGAAGGAACGCTTGCGTGGAACGTTATTTTCGACTTGAATCAATCGTGCCAGTGCAAAGAGAGTTTCGGAAAAAAAACTCAAAGTTATGCACGGTGTAAATTCAATTTTAAGTTGGGTTGAAAACTTTCGAAAGGTTGCTTTTTCAACGAATAAAAAACGTCCTGGAAAAAAACAAGAAGTGGGGCGTAGGGGGGCCTTATTTTTTCGCTGGCATTGTTAATGGAACGCGCTATATCCAGATGATAAACTCGTTTTTTCTTCCCTCACTTCGTCTCGTCGTCGTCATCGTCGTCGTCTGGACTGTACATGGTTTTAACAAGATGATGCGACGTGTCACCGTTCGGCGCGCGGTACTGAAAAAAAGCGTTTGGTAACCGCATATTGTCGCGTTGCACGGATTTTGATTAGCCACCGTGCTCGCCAGGTCTGACCGCTCCAGATTTTTTTTTGTGGGAATACTTTAAGAGCAACGTTTACGAAACCTTGAATACTCGGATTTCTGAACAAATTTCAAAATTTATGCTGGAAAAAGTGTTCGAACAAATCATTTAAAAAGACTGAATGAATGTATTCTTACAACTAACGGTCATCTGAACGATATTATATTTCGCAAATGATTGTAAGCCGATCACTAGTTTTCCTATTTTTAAATAAAATTTCATTCAAAAATTTTGGTCAAGTAGTTTTTGAGTTATTCGAAAAAGAAACCCGTCCGTCTTCTCCGGGTCACTATACAAGCACGTCCAAACTCAACAAAAAACAGAAATATCAATCATACGCCCGTATTCCCATTTAAATGAGCTCACTCTCGGGACGCGCACATTTAAATTCATAAGTTCAAAAAACAGGACTGAATAATATAAATCATATGTAATGTTACTCGAGTCACGCATAATGTCACTAAAAGAATTCACAGTTTCTATAAACAGGACTTTTTATGACCAAAATGTGTATCGTCACATAAAACAAACTTCCTGAAATGAAATGAAATGTATTACAAATAATAAAGTTTAAAAAGAAATTATTATATATAAATTTACTATCAAAATTAATAGCTAGATGCGGATGAATGTTTAATATGTTTTTATCTAGAGACACGGCGGATATAAGTGGCGAATTATAACCTAAATTTGTACGAGCATGTGGTTCGTAGAAAACAACACGGTGTGACGTACTACCAACTAACACTTGAGACCATAAATAGGATTGTAAATAATAAATAATCGTCGTCAATTCGTGCGTTAAAATCATGCATGAACCTCATCTAGCGCTCAAGTGTTTAATATTTAGGAAATCGTGTAAAATATTATAATTCAAACGTGCGACATAGACACCAGTTTAACGATAATAGATATACCTAAAAAAATGAAATTAAACTTTTTTCATCATACAGAAAGTATTCCAAACCACAAATACGTATTCTAATTGTGATCTTACTACGCGTGAACTTATGAAACCCATAGATTTTGTAATCATTTCTGATAACGTTAGCAATATGAGTTGCATAAGTTCGTTGTCAACATAAAACTTCGAATCTTGAACACATGTTACATATACCACAAATGATTTTTTTTTTTGATAATAGCTAACAAAACTTTATTGATTTTCGATAGTATAGGGTTAAATTATTTTTCCATCGATGTAGTTTAAGTATTGGACGCAGTTCTGCGAGTGGCGTAAAATAACTGAATTATGTAATTCTTTTTTCGAATATCGACTGACTTATGTGTGAAACCTTCGCTTAAACAGATTTTTCCATTTTTAAAATTGTACGCTTTATTATATATATATATATATATATATATATATATATATATATATATATATATATATATGTATATATATATATATTTAAATAAATGACTTCTACGTTTTTGTACAGTTGTTTGCAATCTTATATTTCTAGCCGTAACTTTTCATCGATTCATCTTCGTCCGTGTTCTTCGTTCTCGTTACTTCTCGTAGTCACAAATGTTGACCTTTATGAAAAGAAACATAGTAGAAGTTTATCTTCGTGTGAAGTTACATAACGGTTGTAGGTTACAAGTCGGTGACGCGAGTTTTAAATTTTATTCTTAGTTATTACCAACCATGGTCATCACACTACTATTGCGTGTATTAATAGGACATCGCATGTTTTAAATCTTTTTTTAATATTTTTTAACAGTCCTTTACGCAATGCTAGGACGTTACAATAAATTATCTTGGAAGTAACTCTTCCAATCTCTATTTTTTGATCCACTTTGCCATTCACGTAATGAACATTATTTTACCAGACCCTGATTCTTGTTTCCTTTAGTTCTCTATTATGTTTTCCTCTACTCTTTAATGCAGTCTATGATGTCTGTTTGTATAAAAAATTTATGTACAATTTAAACACTGCATCAACAACCTATAATTACTGCAATAATTTTTAAAATTTCAGGCCTCTTATTCACCCCCCTATTGAAATATCATATATATATATATATATATATATATATATATATATATATATATATATATATATATATATGTAGTCGCTGGAATAGCCGAATGGTTAGAGCACGGACTCCTATACAGAAGGTACCGAGTTCGAATAGGATCGACGACGTAAAAATTATCATCAGAAAATAAAAATATAAATAATCCTAATATTGCTATCGCGTGGAAGGCAACGACAAACCACCACGCACAACACCATATGCGCCTGGAAAAACATGCGGGGCTGCACGTGATAACTAAGCGATTACAGTCAGTTCTCGGTGTGTGTGTGTGTGTGTGTGTGTATGCATGTCTATCTACGCTAGTGACATATTATAATTGCCTTGCACGCTACTTACATTGTACAACAAAATATGTATAATAAGTAGTCGTCTACCTCCGATACGGAGACGTCACTTCATGATGATGTTGAAGAGCATTAAAAAATAAATAAATGAACAAAAATTAAAAAAAAAAATAATTTAAAGTAACTAAACGAAGAACACATAATATTAAATTTAAGTTAATTCTCGAGAATATTATTATTATTATTATTATTATTATTACGTTTTATTTTAACGTAAATCGAATTTTTAATCAAACGCCGTCGAATCTTATTTTCGAACCCGGTATTTACAATTTCTTTTCTATACTCGGGCGAAAATTTTTTTAATATCGGTAATAACGTTGGAAGATAGTTTTAAAACATATATTTTATGAATAATTTTTTATTCACATTTTCATAGCTTTGCGCTAGTCATGTCGGTGCCAGTGAGATCGAGGAAGCCGATCAACATTATCGCGCCGTTTGCAGAGCTTTAGTAGCTGAAGCTTTAGAATTATCATCATTTCTACAGAAAGTATCGGAAAGCGGTACCAACGATCTTAGACTGAAGGCGAATACGGTAGGACCGTCCGAAGCTCTAGACCGTCTGAATTTTCACGATTGGGTAAGCTATGTTTAATTAAGTAATTAGCATGTTAATCGCGTTCTTTGTCGGTAGACAATATTACTAATTAAAAATTTATTTATTCTTATTCTATTATTTAATTTTACTACTACTAATCTGGATGGAGAGGATTTAAATATTCCATGAAAAGATTCTTCGAAATAAAATGTCTAGTATTTTATTTATATTCCCGTTAAACAACAAGTCACTTAGCGGAATATGTTGAAAATTGATTAATTTTTATATTATTTTTATTATTAAGTACGAATACAAAATTTACCCATTGTTTGTTCTATCTTCGTTCAAATATATCGTACATAAGATAATGAAAAGGTTACATGGGAAAGGGGAAGACTGCTTAGAGATTAATCCTGGATATATGCACGTAGGTGTCCAGTGCTGCAAGGATGTTGTTATTCAAGGTCAATGGGTAGGCGACTGATTAAGTTTTAACTGTACAATTTTATTAAAGCATCTCTACTTATACAATGTGAAAATCACGTAATCGCCTCTGCTATAGATCATCACACGGTAGTATAGTAAGATCGTAGGTGCAGAAGTGGACGGGGGGGGGGAAATGTGGTTGGAACGAAGTCTGAGCACGATGGAAAAGAAAAGCCCGAGCTGGGAGATTCTTAGGAGGAGTAAGTGGAAACATTTTATAACTAGCTTTCCCCCCTCAAATATGCATCCATTCCTATAAAGTGCTGTTCTGGGTTACAACAGTAAATTTTCGAATAAGTATATTATTGTCATCAACCTTCGTTTTTTATTCGATGATTGCGCGTCTATATTCCTTTCCTCCAAAAATAAAAATTAACAAAAAATATTTTTAAATTTATGAGATAAACAGAACGATAATTAATAGATGCGAGAAAAACTTTAATTTGTTAAAATAGCTTTCTTCGGTTGGTGCGACCGTTTCTTAATGGAGTGATTTGTTTATATATAAATTAATTTGTTTATCTCTTCCGAATTAAAGAGTCGATTTGTCGTCAAATATCGAGGTACATAAACCGAGTAAAGCGGTATGAAATAATTAGTAATCACTCGCGGCCTCTTATTTTTAAATTCACGATTTCGTACAAATTTCACAAAGAAAAGGAGCGCACTGTCCGCTCTGCTTAACTTGACCTGACGATGACTCAAATGTTTTCGTCCTAAAATGTACGTCGCACATACATCCTTTGTGCAGCGAAGATTTGAATGAAATAATGTATAACTGTGCTGTGCACACATGCGCAAGAGAAAGAGTACGAACACACACAAAATATATATATATATATATATAGAGAGAGAGAGAGAGAAACAGCTACGAGAGTGATATGCCGGTGTATAAACGCACTGAATAGGCATGTCCATGTGCCCCTTTGGCTTACTCGCTCGTTTTACTGGTTAACTCCTCATATACCACAGGCCAAAAGAAGTTTCACTTCAAATACCTCGGATTAACATTTGCGAAATTCAAAGCGGATTACACATGCAAAAAAAATTTTGTCCATTTTTGTCTGAGTACCATTTTACCGCTACGATCGGAATTCTTCTCGCTGATGAAATCTTTATCACGCTTCTAGAAAACATATATTTTTGAATACTCTAATTTCTCGCGGTTTTTCCAACAACCCGAAAAAATATTTGCACCCATTAAACCCCGTTATCTTTCGGTATTTTACTTGAATTTACCGACGAGGTTATCAGAGTCAAACCACTCGATCTCGATTTTCGGATAGTCTAACGGCTAATGGTTTGGTTGTCAATCAAAGCGGCGCTTGCTTACTTTGCATACATGATCAGTGTGTATTTTTTCTCCGTTTTTATAGATCAAGATATATATACCTATTATTCTATTCAAAAATCTATCAGTTATTTCGTTTAAAAATTTATGCTCGAACTTTACTCGAACATACTACGCCCGCTTGAATTTAGCCCGATAATTTCTGCTTATTATAATTCTATTTACGTATACCAACGTATTCGAAAAAATTTTACGTTATTAGAAATTAATCTAAGATTTAGACGATCCTAGCCTCGAAAAAGAATTAGTTTTGAACTACTGTGCAGAACTATCCTGTTCTACGTATTAAGCGAGACTAACACTCCTAAATTCCAAAATTACAGAACTTGGCCTAGATTTAAACGTTGACAAGACACATGTTGCTTACTTTGGGGAAATATAATTAGAATAAATTCCAACAGGATATTAAAAAAATATATATATAATCTGGAGCGATGAAATTAAATACCTTGCAATAATAATAAACAAAAATCTTAATTACGATAAATGTGTACAACCCTAAAAATTAGACAACTTTATATTGATATTATTGCAGCGCAATAAATTTGGATATAATACTAGTAATAGAATTTATAATGTGTTTTTTTTTTTTAGATCAATCACGGAATACGGATACTTAACGTATTTTAATAAATTGAAAAAAGCTGATGTGAAAAAATTAAAATCTTGACGAAGATTAATTTTCGTAAACGTTATATCAATAAATAACGGGGATAATTCCGGTGGATCTCCCTTTGAAATTAATCGATGTAATTAAAACAAAATAAAACTTGAGAACAGGATTAACGGATTGAACAACAAGTTACCGAAATTTTTAAAACTATTTTCGCGGTCGATATTCATAATTAAATAAAATAATTTCGGGGAGCTCGATAATACTATTGGAATGGATAGTGTTAATACTCAAACCTTTAGTACGAGATAATGAAGCATACATAAAAAATTCGGAGCAATTCGTTGAAAAGCTGGTAGGAATGGTGAGTTTCGATGTAGTTTCGCTGTTTACCAATGTGCCAGTTAAAGATACTCTTGAGATTATAAAGAAATGAAGTATAGATAGAAAAATAGCCACATTTTTGAATACAACTCTTAAAGCCAACGCATTCGTGTTTGATGGCAAATACTATAGACAAACAGATGGCATGGCAATAGGATCAAGATTAGCACCTGTATTTGCGAATTTATTTATGGACGAGGTCGATACAATGGGTTTCAGATGAGTGGAAAAGCCTAAATGTTGGTTCCGATATGTGGACGACACTTTTGTCATTTGGCAAAATGGTGAGGAAAAATTATTAGAATTTTTTGAGGCATTCATTTCATAAGAACATAAAGTTCACTGTGGAACGTGAATGTCGTGACGAATTGGCCTTTCTGGACGTTCTAGTGAAAAGGAACAACGACAAAAATTGTCTACATCAGTATATATTAAGAGTACGCAGACAGGGCGACATTCACCGAGCCAAAAGTTAAGAATTTTTAAAACATTAATTATCCGGGCAAAAAGAGTACCCAACGAGGAAAATTTAGTAAATGAATTGACTAGAATAGAACAAGTGATGGTTTGCAATGGGTATAGTAAGAAGGAAGCACACCTTCTGGTTAAAAAAAATTTAGCGGAAGAAAGTTGAACGTAAACAATTCTAGTTTGGACAAGGAAATATTAGCTACGATACGCCTTTATAGATCGTTTGGGTAGAATACTGTACAGGAATAATATTAGACCGGTTTTTGGCACGTGCATAGTGTAATAAGCTGAAAAATGTAAAGGATGTTATACCAGAGAGGGAAGTAGCGGGTGTGTACAGAATAACATGCTCTTGTGGTCTTAACTATGTGGGACAAACCGGCAGAGCTGTTGCTGTAAGCATTAAGGAACATGTAGCGGACTGCAAGTATGAGCGTATAGAAAAGTCGGCTGTGGCGGAACATCAAACGGCTACAGGCCATGTAATAAGGTTTGAACTTGCCAAGGTAGATAGGTTGGATGAAAGAATTGTTAGGGAAGCTTTAAAGATTGAAAAAATAAAGAACGCAACAGAGAAGAGGTCTTCCGACTTGATTCGGCATGGAGGACGGTGATTGGTCAATTCAGAACCAATCGAATGTAGTGTAGTTATTTCTACATAGTTAAGATAGTAGCTTGTTAGGTCAGAGTTAGTTTAGTTTAGTTCTGATGATGAGCGCGGCATGTTGCTTGAAACGTAAGCTCGGGTTTATTAATATGAATATATTGTTTTATTTTTATTATTAATAAATCGGTTTTTTTTTTCTAATTTGTACGCGATTATTCCGAAATTATTTTATCTAATTAAGTTACCGAAAATTATAATAACCTAAATTAAAAACAGAAACAACACAGATCCGGCAAAAACTATATAAGGAAGATACTATCGGCAAACGGACAGAGGTTCTGTTGCCTGATATTGAAGCAACATTAAAGACTAAAAACTTCAGAACTAACTTTTTCCTAATACAGGTCACGGCAATTTTGCCTGTTATTTAAAAAGGTTCAGTATCACTAACAACAGCCTCTGCAGAGAATATGAACAAGTAGAAGATTCACCTGGTCATATCTTTAAAATATCCGAAAATTTTAATAACATCAGAGAGAAATGTCACCTCGAAATGGCTAGATTGCTCCACCTGCCACAGGAAAAGATACGCTCGATCACCATGGACTATGCACTACTACGGAAATGGAATGAAAGATGGATTAGTACCGATGCAGTAAATAAACTGAGAACGGTTAAAAACAACATATTTCCTCTAAAGACAACGACACAAGAAAGTCGCGTATATGAAAAAGTGCTGGCTCGGCTCAGAATAGGACATACCTCGCTAACGCATGCGTATATCTTCGGAGATGACGAACATCCAAAGTGCGAACTCTGTGATGAACCCGTGATTGTACATCACCTGTTACTGAAATGTAAAAAATACGATAATTGCAAAATACTGAATGATATACCAAAAGAAGATTTGATCTTATTTGTACAAATTTAATGCATTGTATTTAATTAATATAAACTAAGTGGTCATAGCCGAAAGGCTGTTAAATAAATAAATAAATAAAAGAGAGAAATATCAACGAAAATTTCTTCTGAAAGACCTTGTATGGAACAAGGAAAACTTCAAAAGCTCACTAAAGTTGTCACCGAAATGCCAAAAAAAAATATATATACCGTAATTAACTATAAGGAAGTTTTTTTCTTCTTTTTTAGCGCGACTCTGAATGAAAAGCTATTTTACAAAGCTCAAAGTGGGCTAATAGATTTACTTATTTTGTTTTATTTATAAATTTAAATCTATATTTACTTAACTATTAAGATAGTTTGTAACAGCTCGTACATGTTAAATAAATTAATTAAAAAAAAAAAACACACTTCTACTCGTGACAGATGTTCTATTCTTTTATCCAATTCATCATGTTCTAGTTGCTGCCCAAAGTTAAATTCCTTTTAGTCGCGACTAGGACCCTTTAGTTAGCTCCCGAAAATTCTCGATGACCACGGACAAAAGTAATCTCTGGCTCATTATTCGTACCTCTGATCGATGTTGTCGTACGCGATACTCGTTAATGAATAAGAGTTAAATAAGTGAAGATTACAAATCTGATAATTATTACTTTAATATATCTTTCGTACACAAGTATGAACGCGCTGTTACAGGAAAAGCAAGTTTTTGTAAAATGATCTATCATGTATATCTACACATACATATGCATACATAACACCACACATGTGTATATATATATGTATGTATAGGGATATATTGTGATTTATAACGTGTTTCATTCGTGTGTGCAAAAAAAAATATGTAGTATAATATATTTGGTGATGTAGTTTATTAGTTATTTTCATAGAACGCGCGTATAATATATATGTGTGTGTGTATGCATGTATATATATATATATTAAATATATCTTCATTCCACATACTTTTCTCTATAAAGATTAAAAAGGAAAACTCTTGGAACGATAATCGTTTTCGTCTTCTCACATTAATCTTTAATTACATTTTCTACGGTCGACGTATTTTTGTTTGTTTCACACGAAATGTGAGTTAAATTCGAGAACGCTGCACCCACGCTCTGCTCTTTAGTTATTTACAGTCGCTCCTTCGTAGTCACTCTAATCATAATGGTTGGGCCGAAGAGGAAAATAAAAAAAAAATAAAAATAAATTGATGGGTCGAATAATTTAGATAGGACATGCGCGCCGCTACATATATGGGGATTATCGCCTTCCGTATCCGGTTCTGTTGTTAGGTCTGAGCTTATTACGGGTCAGATATCAGATAGTAGGTTGAATGGTGTACTAGGTTCTCACGTTTGAAATATATAACTAAACCGCTTCCATTATATCGTCTATTTTTCCCGTTCGTGGACTTTTCTATCATAATGGCTCTATTTTCCCGTTTCTTTTTATACATTTTTTATTATAGTTTTTACTCCTTCAGTATACGATCTTATCGTCACTGTCACTTAATTACTTTACAGACCAAAAAAAAACACAAAAAAACATAAAAAAAATGTAATCACGATGATAAAAATAATGATGTAAATAATAGTAAAATAACTAATAAAATGATAATTAAAATACAACGAGCCGGTTTAGTAATATCGAAGATAGCAACATCAATAAAATTAAATTTTAAGGTCCATTTTTCTTCTTCTTCATACTAATAAAGAGATTCTGCTTGATATAGGATTTAGACAGGGTTGCTCTAAAAATTTCCTCAGAATGACGCTGAAGCTAACAACGCAAATACCCTAACCTTGAATTTCGCCTGCTACCTGGACCCACTTTCCACAAATGTTCGATTCAAGGACAAATTTTAATAGTGCGCATAACCCGCCTCCCGCGACTTGTCGCAGATGATATATCTTTGACTTCTTAACCGTTGCCAGAGCATCGTATTTTTCCTCCCGTAATGCGAATGACGTTATTAAATTATTAACCGAATACCTGAGAAAAAACGCGAACGCCGGTTAACGATTTAAAAATGCAAAATTAAAAATTATCTCTTATACCGGACCGTTCTGAGCAGAAGAAGGTACGAAAATCAAAAATAACGTTCATAGTATAGCTGCAACACCTACTACTCACGAAGAATTAAAAAATATCGATTACATCGCTTGTAAGTAGAAAATCAGAATTATCGATTAATGCTGAAAACAATTTTAGACTTATGGAACTCACTTTGAGGAATGTGCTAAAACTAGTAGCGTATTTAAGACTCCAATGATTTCAGAATAAATTACTACCTACAAACGCCCCCCCCCCGCAATTAGACCAAATAAAACTCTACATTCCGATTTGAACATCGAGTAGATAACAAAAGTAATATCAGATGAAACTATATAACGTACCTCGTTACGCTCGTGGACAACTAGGAAAAAATTAGAAATTAACAAATCGAATGAAACAGTATTTACAAAATAATCTAATAGTGAATATGATAAAAAAATTAAATACTGTTTTTTTTTCACTCTGCTAATTTTTGTCAATTGTATATATAAATTAATATTTTTTATTATATTTTTTAAACATTGTATATTATTTTATATTTAATTTTTTACGTTCACTCGATATTAGCTATGTAATTTTTCATTAAAAAGTTTAGTTATTTTAACTCCTTTTTTTTTTTGTCTATTTTTTATCGGCTACATGCGTATGTACATACAATTTGTATCTATTTATATATTTTTATATATATATATATATATATATATATATATATATATATATATATATATGCTTACCAATGTTATATACATGTATATAATTATACATACATACACTACGTATGTTTATAATTATAAACGTACGCGTGAACACACCTCTATCCTCTGAGAAGCATATTTTCTTACTTTACTCGTTTCGCATATCATGTAACGAACGCCGTTGAATTTTCATGCCACTACGTCAGGATGCACCGATGGTTTAATTCATTAAAACTAACATATCAGTTTCCTTTAATTTTATGCGGTTACGTAAGAAGCTATAAATAATTAAGAATAATCCGTCTTCTTAATACCGAGTCTGAAAAAGGAAGTAATATAGAAATTCGATAATTCAGTTCCGTCATGTATGTATACATATGCACATAATATACGTGTATGTGTGTATCGAAATCTAGAGGACCGATTGAATTATTGTATTAATATAGCACGCAAATAATATGCGTACTTTCGCGATGTTACAACTGACCGAAATTCTATCCCATAAATCGCTGTGTAATTTTAATGTATCTATTATATAAAAATATGTATGTTTCATGCGAATACATATATATATATATATGTGTGTGTGTTTGTGTATGTATTTACATAAATATGACGCGTGCATGCAACAATTATAGTAGACATTTCCTTGATTCCATCATTACGCTTTTACAAGTTGTTTTTGTAATTATACATCCGCCAGATTTACTCTTACCACATTCCTAATTTCGTTACTATTTAGTATAACATAATTATGCAACTACCATTACTATTATTATTATTATTATTATTATTTATTATTATTATTTTAATATCCACATTTCGTACGATTATCTTTATTTCTTTCGTTTAATTTTCTGATTAAAAGAGAAACAACTAAACTTAAGAAAGAAAATGAAAAAATTAATTGTACTATATACATTATGTACGCACGCATGTAGGTATATTTACGTATATACATATATGCATATCGAAAACTTAATAAATTTAAAATAAATCCTACTTAGGACAGATAATGTACATCCTTAAACTTAGAACGTATTCGAATTTTTAGAACTCAATAAATTAACACAGCGGCGTAGCCAGACTTGGTTGAAGAGGGGTTCAAACGAAACTAAATTATAACAGTAAACCCAGTTAAATTGAACTTTAAGTAAATAACCAAAACTGAAGTAGGTTAAACCCCGAAGCAATCCAACTCACCACTGTTATTTTTACACTTATTAGACGTCGAATATGTAATTCTATTAGAAGCGATAGACGGCAGAAATATTTAACGTCACTGGAACACACTAATAGTGTGTTATTGAGGACAGAGGGAGATGCTTACAAAGTACAATAAATTCCGCGAAAATGATTTTATATTTTTTGAAGGAATAATACATAGTAATACTTAACTAAATTTAAAGTTTAAAATCTATTCTTCGCGTTTTTCTACAAAATTCTTCTAGTACCTCCTATATTACAAAAACTATTCATTTACTTCAAAAGCAACGAAATTTAAATGAAATAAATGGAAATAAAAAAAAGTTTAACAAATGTAAAACTGCATTTAACAACGAGTATATATTTTCTTATTATCAGATTGATTCCAAGAGGGGAGGTGTCAGACCCCCAAAAACCAGCACCTGGCTACGCCACTGAAGTAACATATGTCTTTAAATACCTAAGATTTAAATTGCTTCCATATGATAATTTATGTCGCCTGCAATAAACTGCACCCGGATCAAATGTCAAGATTATGTATATATACAAAACTATTATTATACATATTATTATTATTGTTATTATTATTATGTATGTTATTTTGTTTCATTGCTTACTTGAGATATATAATGCAGTTTGGAGACAATTTCCGCAGGTATGTATTACTATTTCGGTTTTATATACACATGTATATGCTTGTATATTTATCTACTGTGTATATATATCGCGTATGAGGATGTGCATACAAGCATATACCTATGTATATAATTATCAGTTACGTGTTTCCTTCAGTTTCTATATTTCATTTCCCAGTTTACTCTTTCGTTCTCTATAATAGTCTCCTTCGTATATAATTACACGTTCGCCCATCCATCTATATATACATACATATATTTTATATATACATATATATATATATATATATATATATGTAAATATTTTATGACGTAATCCGCGCTAACCTTCAACGTCTCTTAATTTTGATTAAAAATGAATAGAATGGATGAATTTATGTATTTTGTTATTTTTTATTAATGATGTAAAATTTAAATGTACAGTGTCGTTTATTATTTTACTTCAAATCAAGCTTTATTTTTACTTCCTTATATATAACAGTTTGCAATAACATGCTGCAAATGCGCGACTAGCAGCGTAAACAATAGAATTATTTTCTTAAATATAAGGTGTTTATTATGAAAAATAAATTAAATAAGCTTATAAAATAATATAAAAATAAAAATAATAAATATGTTATAAATGTTGCAAAGTATAATCTAATGTAGTTTACGTTTCAAAAAAATGAATATCTTTACCTGCTATACTTTTGAAAATGTAAATAGCATATATAAATATACTATATGCTCTGTGCTTATTCATACGCACATATATTATATATACAAGTATATATATATAATCATTATCACTTTTTAATTGCTGAACATCGTGATTAGCTCATTAGGACGTAATTTTACATACAAAATAGACTAACCGTTCAAGGTAGTAATTCTTATGCAAGTAGGCGTGTGTATGAGGTGCCATTGCTTATATATATATATATATAATATAAATTTATACAGAAAGATAGATTAGCATAACGTATTAAACTTTGGATGTGTAGTTATAATATCTTTTCTTTTTATCTTTAAATTTCTTTTACCACCCTTGGGTATGTTTTTTTATGTGATTTTCACTTTACATGTACAGGTATGAATATTTTAATAAACCGTTCGCCGGTTTCCATAGTGATCTTATGCAGTTACGGCGTCCTCGTTATTATATTTCACTTTTATCGTCCCCTACATTTCTAAAATATGTATTTTCCATTTAAATATTATTTTCCTCTCATGTTCATTGGAGTAGTTTACGAATGTGTATTTTATTTTTAAAAATATACTCCCCGAAGAGGTTATGGCTATAATTTATTTACACATAAATTCGATTTCGTTAATTACGAATAAAATAATTATTCTGATAAATCGAATAATTTACCTATCTCTATAAAACATCCGGTCCGATTGCAAATTCTAGAGAAAAATCCTATTAATTAACGTAATTTTGGGATCGGGTTTTGCTTTAAATCAATTCGTGTTTTAGAACATTACGAGAATTACTGATTACATTACTATCTATAATAGTAATAAGTTTTTCGATAAAAATCACGTCCAAAATGAAAAGAAATTTTAACCAACTCGAATTTAGACTTTAACACGTATTGATGACGAGGATTTATTTTTTGTTCATTCAACGTTGCTAACAGATAATAGATATTAATGATAAGCTAGATTTTAGCCGTTAAAGAAATTTATATAATTCAAGTCGCTATTATAGATATTTATTTAATTAAAAACACACACAACTATATATATATATATATATGTGTGTGTGTGTGTGTGTGTGTAACGTCTCCTACTCGATAAATAGCGACATATAAAATCGTGAGTCTGCAGTGTTTAAACACATTTAGTGATGTTAAAGATCTATGATCGGTTATACAGTGTAGTGTGTAATAAAATTCCATGGGAACAGACGGACTTTATGAAAGGGAGAAAAACACGAGGATAAAGATTTCGAACATTCGACTGCTAATATAAAAAACCGGGAATATAACGTTTAATTGGTACTCTGGTTTGTGGACTACAAAAAGGCATTTGATTGTGTTCAATGGTGCAGCAAACTTTAGCCAATTTCAGTTGAAATCGGAATACCAACACGCTTAGTGCGTTTAATCATAAATTTATAAAATACATAATATCTTTAAAGTCTAAATAAACAAAGAGATACACTCGGAAGGTTTTTACCCATCATGTGGCGTACGACAAGGCTGTACTCTGTCATCATTGTTGTACAACCTCTATGAAGAATACATTATGCGCAAGTTTGTGCAGATTCGTGACAGTGGATTCTGCATTGGAGGAGTTAAAATATCAAACGTCAGGTATGAACGGACGACACAACGCTCATAACAAATAGCATAAGTAGTATGACGTAAAGTCTAATTTGTGAGGAAAAATAGGGCACTGAATATGGTTTAATAATTAACGAAGATAAAACGAAAATTACGATATTTCGACCATATAATAAGAGCAAACGGACTTCAGGCGAGAATTCTTGTGGCAATAGTAGAAGGTAAAAGCAAACGTGATTACGTTCCAACAAAATGGTCAGAAGGATAGCGGTAGGAGGAAGTTTCGCAGAATGCATCCCGATGGCTCACAGCAGAGATTCATGACACCATATTGTACAGCAGATAGATTTTTCATAATCACGATATCTATCCTCTTTGCTTCCATAATTTCGTTATTAAGATATTCTTAGAATTTCATCCTAAAAAGTTAAAATTAAAACTTGAAAATAAACGTACAGAATAATCATTAGTGCAGAGCGCTATGTACATATCGTCGATTAAATCGTTTATTAGTCTTATTAAACCACTCCACTGACGTGGACGATTCTAATATATGTACAGCATAAGAAACGACTGGTTCCAAGTCTGATAATGGAGTTGACGCTACTTTCAGTTCTTTTCTTACCGATTAGAAAGTCAGTTTAATCATTTTAAAATTTTATCATTTAATATCTGCATCGCTTCTATATGATCCGGATCTTAGTTTCCTTATTAAAATGTGGCACTTCTTTCAGCTCTCAACGATCTTTATTATATTAATCAAATAATTTCTATCCGCGTAATATTGCCAAAAAATATGTCTTACCCGCTTACTGTTAAACAACTTTCATAATTTTATTTGACTAATGTTACCGTTTAACATTTCCGTTTAAACTGTCATTTGTGTCTAATAAAAAAAAAACTGTGTGCCTCATGGCGCAGGAAAGAAGTGAAACTTGAAGTTGTTTTCCCAAAAAGATACTTATTTAATTTAACTCGCGATTTCTTACGAAATTCACAAAGAAAATGTACGCACCGTCCGCTATGCTTAACTTGACCTGGCGAGGACTAAAATGTTTTCGATCTGAAATCTACGTCGCACATACATCTTTTGTGCGGCGAAGATTTGAAGGAAATAACGGATAGCCGTGCGCGCATGCGCAAGAGGAAGAATACGAACGTAAAAAATATTATTTCAAAATTTCTGTACGTGTTTGTACATTTGTATATAAACTGAATATATACGTGTATGAGCATAGCATGCGGGAAAATTGGAAGAACCCGCCTATGTGCTGACGTGTATAAGCCTTTGCCCTCACTCGTTTTATGGATTAACTAATAGAAGTTTCATTTCTAAAAATCCCAGTTAGAATTGTATTATTATTTAAAAATAAAAAGAATCCCGTTCTTTTAAATAATATTTAATATAAAACAAATAGTTTAACAATTAAGATCCGAAAAATCATCAATCGTTTTACAGGATAACTCCCCACATATAACGTGCTAATCTAAGTTTCGCTTCTAAAAATCTCATTTAAAATTATATTATTATTTAAAAATAAAAAGAATCCCGTTCTTTTAAATAATATTTAATATAAAACAAATAGTTTAATAACAATTAACATCCGAAAATTCGAATAACACTGTCAGTCAACTATTCATTTATATTAAATAATATTAATCGAAATAACGCGAGACGATTTTTATTTTAAAATTATAACGCCCTTTTTAATTAGAAATATTTTTTTTAATTATAAAGATTTTATTGGAACTGTAAAACTAATTACATTTACCATAACTAATTATAGGAGAATTTCACATGTAGTTAAATTATTTTATAAAAAATAATAAAATTAAATATTAATAAGATCCAGCTGATGTTTTCTTTTCAGCCGTCGGGTATCATTAGAATCATCTAATAGTAAGATTGCTTCAACGTTCGGATGAAGGTGAAGGCGATTAATGTAGCTGTTTGACTTCTGGTGGATAATAACAGGAACTGGATCGATTTTGAGATCGATACGAAGTTGGGCGTTCGAGACAAACCAAGGTGCTCTTGAAATCATACGCATGAACTTGTTTTGAAATTTTTCGAGAATTTCGAGATTAGATTTGGCTGCGGATCCCCAGATCTCTGCACAATAGCTCCATGCTGGTCGGAAAATTGAAGCATAGATGAGCCTCTTGCTTTCGAGACTAAGCTCAGAATTAGGCTGAAGGAGCCATCGAAAGTTGGAGAGCAGAAGGTCCAACATTTTCCGTTTTCTTCTAATATGCTCGTGCCAATTGAGCCTACAATCAAGATGCAGACCTAAATAGCGAGCAGAGTTAGATACTGGAACAACCGGTTTACCATCCAAATAAGTTGGAATGTAACCATGGTGTCGGAGAGAAAAGTCTACTCGTACTGACTTGCTGTCATTTAATTTAATTTTCCAGGTATGAGCCCAAGTTGAAATATTGTCTACAGCTCTTTGAAGAATACATGCAGCTGTAACATAACTAAGACTTGTTGTTGTCTCAGGAGTTTGAGGAATATCCATAGTATAAAGTAGGAAGAGTATAGGACCAAGTACAGAGCCTTAATGCTAATGTAGTGCGTAGTCGCTGATCCAAAATGTATATAGAACTGTCGATCAGTTAAGTATGACATGAGTAGTCTGCAAAAGCCCGGTGAAAAATATCTTTTAATTTTGTGAATTAAACCAAGGTGCCAAACTTTATCAAAAGCTGCACTAACATCTAGAAAAACTGCTGTAGCAAATTCTTTATTCTCAAGTGCTTGAGTTGCAGTATGTACAACACGGTGAATTT
Source organism: Coronaproctus castanopsis (assembly GCA_032883995.1). Taxonomy (NCBI): domain Eukaryota; kingdom Metazoa; phylum Arthropoda; class Insecta; order Hemiptera; family Monophlebidae; genus Coronaproctus; species Coronaproctus castanopsis. The sequence continues at coordinate 21,378,178 of CM065052.1, read as the reverse complement.
GCTCAACGGTTGTGTGCTTTTCACGAAATCCAAACTGAACATCTGGTATCAAATGTTTGTTTACAATAACTGTTCGAAGACGCTACGAAATAATGTTTTCAAAGATTTTCGCAATGATAGGAAGTAGGGAAATGGGCCGGTAAGATCCAGGATCCTCGGCTGGTTTCCCTAGTTTGTGAATCATGATCATTTTCGTAATCTTAGAAATAATGAGAAATTATTTCAGAAGTATTTTAAAATTTTAAGTAATAGACGAACTTATTATAAACGATTATGAAATCGCTATCGATTCTACTCGGTTATTAAATTTAAATCACGTTTCTAGCTCCAAATTATTATTTTTTCGTTCTTTTAAAATTCGGTTAAACCTATAAACTATTTCAGCGAATTTGAATTTTAGGACAACGATGAAAAAGTTATAATTTTAAATTCACCCGGTAGTTAACCCTTACTTTCTTAATTGCACTAATAAGTGTTAAATAATTTCTGTCAAAGAAAAACCGATGTGTCATTACGAGCACCAAACGCAAGTTTTAAAAATAACTAAAAAAAAAATAATTGAACAATTTTTTTTAATGCAATAAATTATTACAATATGGCTTATACAATTTTTAACTATAATTACAGCCTACTGTATATACTTAGATAATTCCCGTAAACAGAAGCGTTATTGCCGTGAAGATAATTTCCAGTAATAATTCGAACAATGGAAGGTGTTCCGAGTTTTGATTGTTATTTGAAGAATGTGGTATATAATAAGTATTTACGCACGAACAATTTCTCTGGTGCAGTTAAATTACGTGTAATTCCATAAAAAATTTCTCGTTAATTAAACGGATTTAAGAAATTAGGAAATGTAACGGCGACCTTGAGAAACTGAGATAATGAGTAGTTCTCTAAGCATGTTTGACCGAATTATTTGCGACCCGATTTCCTCAGAAATGGAGATTACATTCTTCAGAGGAAAAACTCGAATAATGATAAAAATAACGGAATTAATTTCAGTCCCAGGAAATTCTAATTATATTTTTTATTTTTTATATTTTTATCTCTTGATCTATTTGTTTACCATTTTTTTTTCTAAGGCGTATATATTACTGCTTGCTGGGATTGCTATCATTTCTTTTTTATTCATCTCTGACAGAATAAAATGTATTACCAGTTATTTTTTTTATTCTTTTTATGGTTAATGATTTCGCCCCGTACAACGTAACTAATAAAATTATATATATATATATATATATATATATATATATATATATATATATATATATATATATATATATATATAATATAAAGAGAAACATTATTACAGGGAAATTAGGAGATATTACGGTAATTTGTGTAATAATTTATAATTTGCATTAAAATAGCCCCAGGAAAAACGTGATGTTATACCATTTAAAAAAATAAACAAAAATAATAATAATTTTTCCCGAAATTACTTTGTTTCCTTATTCATATTTTGTACACTTCGGGTCGGGGATATCGTCAACAGCTCATACGCTTTCCTGTAAATGACGAAGCCAACAGTGCTCTGTTTAAAGTAATAACGCGTCGATATTATTAAATTATTATTCTATATATAATTGACGAAATTATTATTATAAGTTAAACGAATTATCTCCCGCTTCAATGAATATTACGACGTTATCAATCACCGTATTTTCATCAATCAAAAAAATTAATTAAAAATTCGAAACAAATATTTTCTAACTTATTTATCAATATACAAACAAAACAGAACAACGGTATATTTGCATAGTAAAATTTAAATGTACAATAATACACATAAAACTGTGTGCCGCTAAAGATACCTTACCGCAGTGAACTACTATAGAAATATAGATTTATCATCGTTATTTTATATTAGAAAATATACAATAGAAATTAATAGGAAAAAAATACCACCAAAACCTAATCAGTAAACTTTAAAGTAATTTCATTATCACTCACTAGATACGATGATTATTACGATAAGGTAACTCCGATTCTAATACAGAGCAAAATGTATACTATATAGGTAGTTATTTCATTGATCAGAAGTTTATATATAATAGGAGTTGTATTTTAGACGTGTCTGTGTCACATACTTCGTATGCATAGTTTTTAGTCGCCTGGAGTTTTAATCTCGAATAGGCCTAATGTGTTAATTAGTGTGAGACAAGGACGAATATAAGGCGACCAAGGGGTCCGGTGGGTCCGCCCTCCCTCCGAAATGAAAAAGTAAAGACGTAATAAGTATCGTAACCTGAATTACAGTAGATTCCCAAATTCAGCGACCTATGCTTGAAAACTTGTTCGAAAATTTTGTAAGAATGTGTTGTTGCAAATGACGGTCATGTGAACGATATTGCGTTCAATAAGCTGATCTCTCGTTTTCCTATTTTTAAATAATATTTCATTCAAAAATTTTGGTCGGGTACTTTTTGAGTTATTAAAAAAACAACAAAAACGTCCGTCTTCTCTGAGTCATCCTATATATGCGTATTTGACTATTTTAGTTCGGATAAGTGTTTGCGAACGGGTCTCGGGTATAATACGAGCGGCATTTTGGCTCCCCCCCCCCCTCAAAGATATAATTCTTTATCCGCCGCTCGTTGAGATGAACACTGAGTGAAGAATTTAGCGGATAGGTTTAGTATATAATCCTTAAGATATTAATTTCCTGTATGGATGAGATTCTTTCGTATTTTATTCAATATGCATCGGAGGTATCTGTTATATATAATTTGGAATTGTTTATATGCTAAATTTGAAATAAAATTTAAAAATAATGGGCACGCGTATAAGTTATTGACGTATAAGAGTTTTACAAAGAATCATTTTATTACGAAAGTTCAGGAAGGATTTTCGGTTAAAGATGGGATAAATGTATAAAAACAATTTCGAGTTGAAACGGCTAGATTCGAACCTATGGCGATATTACAAACTTTATCCTAACTGAAAAATCGTAGCGACGTCATCTTTTATTCGTGACGATTTCTAGATTCTTCGGAGGAAGAACAGTGAATAAAATAATTATGTAATTCTAGAATATATTCCTAGGGAGTAAATGAAAAAAAAAACATTGCTAGTTAAATTTTGAATCGTTTTACGCGTTATATTACGGAATGAAGAAATTTTAAAATAGAAATAAAAATTTCGTATTTTTTGAAATTTTATTTCATCAGGATATTTATAAGTTTACTATATTTACCGCGGATGTATCTTGAATTATTTTATTATTTACGTATATGTATGTATAAATTTCTGAACGTTACCTTGAAAATTTCGTATCCATTCGACGATACCTTCAGCATTTTTTGTTTTCCTACTATCTTCACGTTCGCTACAACTGGTCAACCTGTTATTAAATAGCAGTTCCGGGATTTGTCTATATTATTATTATAATTACTAAAAACATTTACGTCGACTTTATCCGGCTTTGTACCAGCTTGTCTTGCTTAATAGAATTATACATTGGAGTGAAGCTGCAGAACAGCGTATGTTATAACTCGAGTTATTACCCTCAAGGACCAATATTTAAAAAAATGAATAAAAATAAATTACTCGCTGTACAAGAATTGTATGAACTGTATCTTATAAATTTTGTTTTGAAAAGTAATAGTATTTTCGAAAATTGTGTAGCGGATGGTCGAACTAGTATATATGAAGTAAATACACCGTTTCAGTGCCCCTCACGTTAATAACGCGCCTATAAGAGAGCAACTTATATACACAAGAGCTACATTCTACAATAAACTACCGAGAGAGTTCTGAAAATAAGTTTCCTGAATTATAAACGGAAGGCGTGAAGAACTGACGGGTTATATTTTATTTTTATAGAATTTGGACATAATCCTAGAACTTTTTATTTTTAAATTCACTTAGTACCTGGTACACAGTTTTTTATTTAATAAAATAGTATAATTGTGTACATCCATATTTCAATTAATTCCTCAAAAGTATATAGCTGTTTACGTTTAGAATGGTAGTCTTGAATTTTGTGTATATGTATTTACATAAAACTTTCTCATAAAACTTATATAGATGTTATTTTTCATTTAGCGCAGCAGCGCCACTTTTAATTATTAATTGCGTAGTTTACACGTGTGAACAGATAAATTTACGTTTGTAGTGTACTTTTGTTTTTCTTTATTTGAATGAGCAAGTGTATACCACCGTGTGCATACTCTGTTACGCACATCTTAATGTTCGTGAGCATGTATGTGCCAACATATAATATGAATGTATATGTTGGCTTAATTTTGCACTGTGAAGAAATATATGCTTGTAGATGGTGCACGTCTTTTTTACTTATACGTTTGTTTGTGCTAGATTATTGTGCCATTGATGGATATATGCTAATTATCTATATTTTATATACTTGCATGTTATTGTATGTAAACTTGCACATATGTGTAAATTGTAAATACTTTGGAAAATTTGTAATATTGCATACTATGTTCAAATAAATTTGATTTGATTATTAAATACAATTGTAATATTTCATGGATGATTGTCATAAGTTCACTTTTTTTTTATTTTTTTATTTTTACATAGTTTATTATCATTGCTTTATTGATATTATTATTATTATTAAATCGTTCGGTTCCGGCTTTGGTTTTAAAATATTCGACAGAATATTCAAATGTATTTTAAGATTTTGGTTTCCTCATTTCAGACGAACGTTAATTTTATCAACCTCAAGAAAATATGGTAACCGCGATGAATTGTTAATTTGTTCGAGTATTATATATATATTAGTCATTCCGCTAGTCTGTGTCGCGTTTTATAGGCTAACTTTATTAATAGCGTAATTCATCCTACTGAGATTCTCTGACCCGGTTCTCTTTTTTTATAAGCGGAAGTATTCTTTTATTTCAACGTTATTCGCAGTAGAATTGTATACTAAAGGAAAAATATGGTTCCAAAAACCATATCCAATCTTAACGCGATGTATACGCGTAATTAAAAATTAAATAGGCGGTGGTCGACCACCACACGAATAATCAATTGGGTGGCAACGTGTAAGCTTATAAGCTCGGCTAACTAACATATCCAAAACGTCAAAAGTATATACAAATTTCCATAATTATATTCCTATTACACGCGAATATCATTGACGATGAAATATTATTTATAAGCGTTTGTTAATTATAAAAATTAGCGGATCTGTTTCAAAATCATTATTAACTCGTACATAGGGGCAGGGGATAAGTCGTGTTTCTTTCAATGCAAAGTAATCCATTTCGAATTATTGATTTCTGCGCACGCGTTCAAATATTTCGTGCAGATATCACGATTACGTTCATCTAATATATCAGATGTCATCACCGATGTGTGTAGCTGATCGAACACATTTTTCGAAGCTAGAATACTTATTTCAAATACATTTGCCTTTATTATTCGATCGAAGTGACTTCAATATTCTTCTGATTACACTAGAGATGAAAATGAAGCTACAGCGTTATTAAATAACCTCGATTCGAAATACCGAAACAGTTGGATAAATACTGTAGAAAATTTAGATTTAATATATAGTGGTAAAAGGTAAATTATTACAAAACTGGACACACATCTAGATACCGAGGAGTATATAAAAGTACATATAAAACCCAGTAAAATATCATCACGTCTGTCTTCGATTAGATAAGGAGTTTAAAATTGTTCAAACATCAGCTCAGCCAAAGCAACCGTGGTAGTAGATACGTAATTTTCTTTTGAAATAACTTATACAGAATTAAATACAAAAACAGGAAAAGACGTCTGTTCCGGATGGAATATTTCTTAAATTTAGTAAACATTTTCTGCTATAAATATAAAATTATAAATTCTAAATACCGATAAAATGCCGAAAGAATTTATCTTCTTCATTCCTCGATACTTCGATTGGTTATCAATATGTAGAGGACTTTACTCCAAGTTTCTGGCTTTCATCTTTTCAATTCCTGGTACGTATTTACTTTTGCATATTCCATTATTTGGGTATCTTTGCCCGTTTTTTTTTTTTTCTATTTACTCGTCCTTCGATTACTGTTGTTAAATATTTGTTATTCCTTATATTCGACTATATCTCTCCTTTTGCTTATATATTTCATTAAGCAACGTTTATCGTTGATGATCTTAAGAACATCTATATTTTTTTGTTTTATCTGTCCATTTAACTTTTCACATTTTTCATTTCGAACGCTTTTAATTGTTTTCGTTTGCATTTGTTTATAACCCACGTTTCTGAACCATACGAAAGCACACTACAAACATGTTTAAATTTTTTAGATGTTAACAATGATTTCTTTTTCATAAATGCTATTTTCGATTCTGATATGACCTTTTTCTCGATCATTTCTCCCATCTTCTGTTATTATTGAACCGAGATATTTGTACGGTCATTTTATAATTTTATATTTATTGTTTTATTATTTTACATTTTATCGCATTTCATTAATGTTATAGCGTTTTAGAATCAAGTTTAGTTTTATCGGTGCATTATACAAGTAGTTTTTTTTCACTTTCCGCGATTATATCTCATCTGCAAATCTAAACAATTTAATTTTAACTTCTCCTATGTTAATTCAATTTTAGCAAAAATTCCTAATTTTATGCACAGAGTTTATTATACAACACTGCTTTTTAGATGACTAGACGATTTTCAATGTCTTTATATAAATATTATTCGAATTGAGACATTTCGTGGTCAACCGGAAAATATATAATCGTGTTAGTAATTTTATGTACCATATAGTCGACATCGTCACCGAAAGGGTTAATTATCCCTATAGTGTTCGTTGGTTGCATCTGATCGTGCAACTGCAGTTACTCCCCGGTGTACTAATAACGCCGATATTACGGTTATTTTTTTATATATTTACTTGATGATGGCTTAACAGTCGAAAAGCTTTGTGATTTTTCATTTTAAAAAAATTTAGTGATTTTAACTTTTTTTTTTTTTGTTATTTACTTTTTGTTTTAATCACTGCATATAATATTTCAGATTAGGTGTTGTGGACGATGCATTTATGACTCATAATTTAATCTAAATATCCCCGCCTATAGAGATAATACTATTTTGTACGAATGTATACATCACGAAGTGACGATAGTTATTTGTGTGTTTTTTTTTTTTATAGGCTCGATTATGGGTGCAAATTATTCGCGAATTGCGGCAAGGTGTAAATCTGAAGAAAGTCGTATACAATAGGACTCCCATAGAGTACGAACTAACGCCGTACGAAATTCTGATGGAAGACATCAGATCTCGTCGATATAAATTGAATAAAGTCATGGTAGATGGAAATATACCGGCTCCGGTGAAAAAGGACGCTCACGCCATCATACTCGAATTTATACGTTCTAGACCGCCGCTCAAAAAGGTAGTTGAACTATTTTATTAATTTATTAATAACGAAAATAAACAAGAAGAAATGAATAAATAAATTTCACGTAAAATACGAAAATAATAAAACAAAAAAATGTTAGCTTATTATTATTATTATTATCGTATCAATTACGCGCCTATTTAGTAGAGATATCCTGCATTATAAGTTTACGTTCAACAACCAATCTTCTGCGCCTTCCTCTAGAGTGAATGTAGCCCAATCAGTCCTTTATTAAAGCTATTTACTTTATACGAAACGATAAAGTGTTTGGATCTCGCCACACAGCTCCGTTTCTGACAGTTTCCATTTGTTCATTAAATATTTGCAACGACCCTGGTTGGTTCTGACGCGATTTAAATTGCATCATACTTTTCTGTCGAGACCAAATCCTGGCACCCTGCTAGCCGGATTTGATATTAATTGTCCCTTTTTATCGGAGTTTGCTTAACCCATATTTCCTTTCATTTCGTAGCTGTGTCGTCACTGCTCTGTAGCTAGCCGTCAGCCGTGCTGGTTTCCTACTGCAGAGACGTGTAGGTGGGGGATTTTTGATAAATTTTGCTACGTGAGAGTGCGTACTGTTGTATTTAGCCCATTCGCGTTTGAATGTTTCTTCTCTGCGGATGTGCGGTGGAAATATATTTGCAAGCACGGGAAGCCGCACGGTAGGAGTAGATTTTAGCGTAACGGTTACTAAGCGTCTACGTTCAGTTGTGTATCGATCTTCTTAGCATGCGAGCTGGCCATCCAAACGGGGCAGCAATATTCTGCAGCCGAAAACACTAGTGCCAGTATAGCAGTCCCCGATGAGTTTTGTCTCTGCTCCCCAAGCTGTACCTGCGAGGTGGGCGATAGTCTTCACTTTTTTAACTATTTTGTCGGAGTTCTCTTTGTATGCGAGAGTTCGATCAAGAACGACGCCTAGATATTTTGGCGTTAAAAGGTAAATCTTTACCGTTGAGTTTAACATGTATTTTAGCTCATCTGTGAGTTGAGGTGAAACACAGAACTTTCTGTTATTACCGGGTTTAACCTGATCCTCCATTTAGCATTCATCCAAACCGTGTAAATCCTTTGCGAGTACGTCCTCGCCATTTTTTAAGTGCTTGCTTCGAGTTTCAAGTACAATGTCGTCTGCATACTGGAATTTCTCCGCTTGGAGGACCGGTACATCATGTATATATAAGTTAAATAAAATTGGCGCCAACGCTGAACCTTGTGGAAGGTCATACGCCACCGGCTATGGTCTGCGCCCGTATACACCGCGAATCTTCTGTCAGCCAACATATGTCCGAGTAGAGTCACGATTTTACGACTAGGAACTGACTGAGCTATTTTTAGGAGCAAGTCATCGCGCCAGACTGTGTCGTGGGCAGCGGTGAGATCGATAAAGACTGCCGATGTCTTAAGACATTTTTGAAAACCAGATTCGATATGTACGAAGTTAAAGCCACGACCTGATCGCAACATGATCTTCCTGGGCGAAAGCCTGCTTGAAATTGTGAAAGTAGTTTATCTATTAAAGGGGCGATTCTTTGATGTATTAGTCGTTCGAGTAGCTTGTACATTGTACTTTAGCTAATAATTAAGTAACGACTGCGACATAAATAGAAGTTGTCTACAATCACCGATGGTAGAAATTAAAAGATGATCACGGACGAAGCAGCAGAACTTACACGTTTAATTTAGTATATGATCTCTTTAATATATAAGGCGTGTCTAGGATAGTATGAACGATTCTATAGTACTTAGGAACATTTAGTATATATTTGGGACGTCTGTTTTGTAATAATTATAATTTTTCGTTAAAATTGGTATATGAAACGAAACTCCAAACTGTAGTACGTGATTAAAGTGTTTTATACGGAATTAATTTTTATTATTGACATTAAGAAATGATTTTCCGTTAAATAATGGATATTTGACAGATATGCTTAACTTTCACGGTAACATGATTAATGTGTTCAGAAAAATTTGGTCCGTTATTAGATTAATAAGCGTGTTTTGACCAGCTAACTGCCGTGAAATTAACTCGTAATTTCAGCGGGTAATGCGGGAGAAAAATACGGCCTCAGTTTTAACGCGATTCAAATTAATTTCCATCTTTTTTTAATAATAGAAGATGCGCGATTTATTCCTTCTGTAATTCGTTAGTAATTATTTTAGATCTATAACAAATACTGAGAAGAGTTGGGTCGTCAGCGTAGAGAACAATCTAAACACGTGGAGTTAAAAAATAAAAAACCAAGGTTTAAGATGTAGTCGTAATTTTCTACGATAGATGATTAATGGTACCCTTCGATTATATTTCGTACGTGGACGTTGACATCATTTTCAAATTCGTATTTTCATGAAGATTTCAATACGGAGTGTGGTGCGTTTCGGCTCTTCCTACACATGTGAATAATCTGCCTGTCATTTTGACGAATTGTGACACACGGCTTAAATATTTCTTTTCGGTATATTTATCTTTCAGTCGCGTATATAATAATGATGAATTTTTAGGCAGGCTCTGATAGCTGGCTTGGAGATCGACGTACAATTGTCGTTTCCTTTCAAGAATAGCTGCCACTTGTACAGGGGTGTTCCTACTCTTTTATGATCTTGTTGATAATAATGATTATTTTTCTTACTTTATTCTCACACACAATATATATATATATACATATATATATTAAGAATGGGAATGGATAAGTATTAAAGAGACTTGAAAGCTACTTATAGGTGTTGGAATTTCTTATGACGATCGTTATTATTATTTATGTTTCTAATTTTCTTAAGTAAACATCCGTTTTCGTTGTTTTCTGATAACAGTTTATAGGACGAATTTTGAAAATAAACAATAATAGATATGAAATCCTGTTTATATTATATTTATATACATGTTACGGAGCATCCTAAAAATTTAGCAAAATTGGTTAAATTTATCGCGTATAGGGTGGATTGTGTAAACTGATTAACTATATTGCCTTTTTTAAATGTTCATAAATACTACAACTCACTGGAGGTAAGCCCTATTTATTTATCAATATCCTGATGACTATATAATCCTTTTGTATGTTTTATTCTGTATTTTTTTACCGACTGAAGGCGATATTGCATAAAAAAGGCGCTTTGTGTTATTAGAACGTGTTGTGTCATGTATTTTTTTTTAATCAAAGAATCACGTTTTTATTTTGTTTCCAACATTTCCTTGTTATTTCAGTATGCTTTTCTTCTCCTGATCATCCGTCCATTTTCATAAACATTTTATTTTATGTATTCCCCGGAAGTCAAAAATATTGGTTCGAAAACTAGAAACTTTAAAAGTTATCTAATTTTTCGGCGATTTACATTTGTAGATTAAAATGTAATTTTTTATAATAGACTACACTTTATGCAGTTTTTGACGATATATTCTCGATACGTGCAAAATTCGGGAATCATTAATTTTTTTTTTATTCCAAATTCGTCCGACACAGATGAGACGAGAGATTGGGTTAAGCATATAATTGAAATGATTTTACGTTGCCTATCGAAATGTTCAATAAAATATTCGATAGTTTTAGAAAAGTGAAGGAAAAATCAAATTTCAATCATAGACGAATGGGGACAGTTTTAATAAATTTCACGTTTGTAAATGTTCAATAATTACTATCCCGAGAAGGATTAATTAGATTTTGACGATCTTTAGCGTGTTAAACGCATCTCGATCTGTACTTTCTTTCTGTGCCCGACTGATGTATGCAGATGTTACAATGTCCCGAAAGAATGCTGAAATATTAAACGTAAGAATTATTCAGTTACGATTTTAAAAAATTATTATCAATAGTGAAATATTCAATTCAATTCAATAAAGTATATTTATGTTTTTATACAAAGCATATAATTGAAATGATTTTACGTTGCCTATCGAAATGTCCAATAAAATATTCGATAGTTTTAGAAAAGTGAAGGAGAAATCAAATTTCAATCATAGACGAATGGGGACGATTTTAATAAATTTCACGTTTGCAAATGTTCAATAATTAGAAGGATTAATTAGATTTTGACGATCTTTAGCGTGTTAAACGCATCTCGATCTGTACTTTCGTTCTGTGCCCGACTGATGTATGCAGATGTTACAATGTCCCGAAAGAATGCTGAAATATTAAACGTAAGAATTATTCAGTTAAGATTTTAAAAAATTATCACGTTTATCAATAGTGAAATAACTTCCTATATAAAACTACCGGAGAGCCGGAATTCGTGAAATACCAAAAAAGTTTTTAGATCCTCCATATTTTTTCCTTCTATATAGAAATAAATACAATCATTTACTTTAAAAGGCGATAAAATGGTGAAACGTATGTGCGCATGTGTGTGTGTGAATATACATAATTTTTATTCATATTTATATATGTATCGAGACACTCGTGTTCGAGTTGTCTGCATAAGGAGTATATATAAACAGAAAAAGGATGCTAGCTGAGACACGTTTCAATTATGAGTACGAAGATGTGAGATTTGACAAATACGACCACAAATACTACAGCTGCAAGGTACGGATGTTTTTTAAACTTTTAGTTTTGCCTGTTTCTTTCACTTTTTGACTATTCACAGTTTCGGACGCAGCTTCTTCATCGTAATTTGTTTGTTTGTTACCAGCTACTCCCAGTTACTTTTAATTCCGCCAACTTTACTCGTTCTAATATTTGGTCTTTGTACCTCTTGCGTGGTCTCGCTTGTTTTCGTTTGCATCGGATTAATTCTCCCTACATTATTCTTTTCGGTAGCCTACTGTCCTTCATACTTATTATACACGACTTATTCAGTGAAGCTGTGTTGAAGCAAGTAATTTTTCTACGGAGTTGCTCACGGTTTTGATACAAGATCATCCCATTTTGTCTTGTACACTGACATCTTAGTCGAAAGTTTTAGGTGCTTATTATTAAAAATACGCTTATTTAATTTAGTAATTACTGTTGATGCTCGGTTTTACAGTTGTATTTCTTCATTCACAACTTATATCAGTTGTTATATCGTTAACCGAGCATCAACGGTAATTGCTAAATTAAACAAGCGTATGTTTAATAATAAGCGCCTAAAACTTTCGACCTAGGATATCAGTGTACAAGACAAAATGGGATGATAATTTTATATCAAATCGTGAGTAACTCTCTAGAACAATTACTGGCTTCAACGTAGTTTCTAAATATTATTTCTAATTTATAACGTTTATTGTATATGCTGGATAATGACGTAATTGTCGAGAAGCTTTGCGTTAATAAATTTTTTTTATAGTGATTAATAATTATTATTTTTCTTATTATTATTAATTTATAAAATCACTACTCTACGGTATATCAGTATTATATATATATATATATATATATATATATATATCGATCGTTGATAAAAAAAAAAACTGAATTACCTTAATAACCGAATATTCATTAATCGATTTGTTTAATTAGGCCTAATAATTATTTAGTTCAGATTTAAATTATATTCATTAATCGATCTGTTTAATTAGGCCTAATAATTATTTAGTTCAGATTTAAATTATTTATTTGGAAGTTGATCGATATTTTATCGGCTAGTTTTCGAAGATTTCGAACGTGTCAAGTTTATTATCCCCCTTCCAAATATAAAACCACAATTCGGTTTCATTTCCTCTCCTATAATATTCGATTATTTTATACAAGCGATAACTGCGTCCTTGAAAAAAGCGAGGGTAACACCTATCGTTATGATGATAATTATTATTATATGTAAAATAAAAGTATGAACAAGATGATGGTCATCCGCCCATTTCTATTACAGGAAGTGTATAATTTAACGAGACCTACATACACCTGTCGGTATGCGTACACCCTCCCATCGGTTAGGATGAAGCGAATATCAATAATGACGGGGTCCCGTCATGAAACACCGTTCTTCGTTAACTTCGTTTAATGCTTATCGTTGTTCTGTTATTTTATTCTGTAATTTGGTTGCACTAACTGAAAATTCCAATAAGTACTATAAACGAAATAAGCGTAATGCGTGACGAACGAATAAAATAAACGAAGAGAACCGAATAAATTATTATAAATTATAAAAGATAACGTCCGCGCCATACTTAATAGTTCTGCGGCGAGTGTGCATTTTCTCTGCTACAGCCAGAAATACCGGAAAAGTGATATGGAGTTGATCGTATTTATATGTCGGAGAAAAATTTTTGGTTATTGAATAAAACTTTTTCTAGCGAATTGCGACTACATTTTCGAGGTCCGTATATGGAGTACTCAGAGTATTAAGGGGTTGCCTCAGCGAGAGCACGATGGTGCATCTGTTTTATTTATTATGTAGCCACGAATCAATGGCCAACGCAGAGACGAGATTATTCCTTTTTACCGTGTAAAAAAATTATGCCCAAGGAAACGGATAAGAGTGGGTGTAGATCTAAGATGATTAGTGTAGGGTGAGTAGCATTTTTTAAAAAAAAAAACGTATATTGTAAAATAAACGAAAATCAGTGCATGCACATTCGCACTCTCACACATTCGTTGTTAAAATTTATTACATTCCATCAAGCAGTTGCTTGTCGACGGATTTATATGTATTCACGTTCTCTCGTATTCAATCTGTGCAAAATGTACAATTTGTCTTATAATCTAATTATTTATTAATATCTTATTTTAGTAAGGTACAATTTGTCTTATGAGCTAATTCATCTTATATTGTTCCTTCATTCACACACGCACACTTTTTTATTCCTCAGTCACTCACATGTACACAATTGCTTCATACGTTCGTTTTTTTCATTTTAGTTTATCTCAGTTTGTAATAGCAGGCCATCCTTTGTTTTTATATTCATCTCTTTCGCGTTAAATTTTCCTTTCTTCGTTGATTTAATTATTTGCACTAATGCGCTACCTTATTAATATTTTCGTCCTGTTGTAGCCAACTTCTTATCTTTTGTTTTAAGCAACCTCGTCTTTTTTCATTTAATATTTCACCCGGTATTTAACAGTTTTGCAAATTTTTTTTCTACCTATCGGTTTGTTCTCCATATTTTGTTTTCATTAATGACAGTTTATATTTCAAATTTCCTTTTGCTATAATCTGACCATACATTTTTTTCAACTCTCACACACTTTTGTTTGGTTGAATATTCCCACAAATAAATATATACCCGTTATATTTAGTATATTTTGGGCCTTCGTAAGTTCGAGGTTTTATTTGTTTCACATTTTGATGAAAGCGATTGCGTCAGATTCGAATATCGGAGATAATGAATAGGATTCGATAGTGGCTAACTGTTTAGCTGTTTTGTCTGCCAGTTCATTTGGTGAAAAAACTTCGTGACTTCGAATTTATAATAAAATTATATATTAACAGTCTACGGTATAAGAGATTCGAGATTTCTATAGTAATAATATGTAATTTGGTGGAGTTACAGTTGAAGCGCATGATGGAAGAAATAGAATCGGAACATATTAGAAGATTTTTGTGGTTTTCAACGAGGCAAATAGCGAGATATATTGAAATTTTTAAAATGGACAAGCAATCATCTTAATTCAAGCTTTACTAGTAAATGCTTTACGTAGACACCCCCAATATCCTTTTTACCTTAGACTTAGGGGAATTGTAGGGAAATGACAAAAACTCATTTCGCATTACTTTCGTCGCGAGCATGTACCGCGCTCCTTACGCTAACGTCAGTTCTCGAATAAAAATCGATAAAAATGGAAATTGTGTTACAAGAATTTTCCTCAATTTATCAAGTTGCGTAATAATTTTAGACAACCGTAACTTGATGCGTTTTAATCGCATTTTACTTAGCCGACTTCGCATTATTATATCACTTTCGTACGATTATTTCAACGTTCCTCTCTTTCTACATTATTTACTCGCAAATCCTTATACCTCATATTCGATTGTAATTCGAACTCCTACAAATATCCACGAAATTTCACGTTTGTTTCGAATAATCCTTTTCAAAATTAATCAGCTCGGTTTTTTTTTTTTTTTTTTGTTTCAATCAAGTATTTATAAAAATTTAACAATGACCTCACCCGTTACAAACGGTGCCTACGTATAAGGAAAAAAAAAATAGTTAAAAGAATAATAATAATCGAATTAGAACAAGGTACGTTTGTATCGATGTACTCTCTTAAAACCATAAAGGCATTTGAAGCGAAGTAACATTGCTTTATGACATTAAGTCAGTAGTGGCTAAAGGGAATGTTTCGGATCCTGTATTGTACTTTCTATTTACAATTGACTTGTCGATCATATTGTCATACTATTTCTAAATCAAGATCCGGTAGAAACAAATTGATGGACTAAGAAATGACAAATAAGTCATAACGAGACAAAATCGAATTATGCGCCGTCTACAACATACAAACGTAATTCAGGACAAATAATATATGTCACAATTAAATTATTGAATACATTACTTCATTCATTGTGGTGAATTTTGTGTACAGTAACATTTGAAATATTCGTTGAATGATTTATTCGGTTTATCTATTTATCGTGTATTAAACTTAATGCTGGATGGACATCAGCTAACCAACTCTGATGAAGTCCAGATTAGCGAACAAAAGAGTGTAAAGGGGGTCTATGAAGGGTAATTATACAGAGACTGTAAAAAGGCCTTCATAGACTGGATGTAGATGAGGCAGGTCTATTACCATCTCCACATCTTTGCGCTAGAGTCTGGTCCAGCTGCTTTGCCAGATTTTAGGTTCTTTTTAGCACAATTAATTTCTTCGCGGAAGATATCAGAAGCTGTGGTATCTTAAATGGACTTGCCAATTATATTATTCTATGTTATGTCTGGAATTCTCTTATCTCTCTCTGTAGGATAATATTTCCATTTTTATCTCTTAGACTACCACTATTCATTGCGCTTCTAATGTTGGTGAATTTTTCACTTCTTTGTGTACATTGAGCATCATGTTTAGCTTTGAGTTCTTTAATTTCTTCGCATTTTTCATTCAACCATATTTCCTTGGTCTCCCGTATGTTACGTCGGATTTATTTATTTAGTAGCTGGTATTTGGGTTCATTGCGCTTAAATTTCATTCTTTAATAGATTCAATATCTCTTCCGTCATCAACGTTTCCTTGTATGTCTTTAAATTTTTTCATATTATTTCAATGCCATCTGTATCCTTTCCAACTACTTCGACTACTTGATCCATTTTTTTTTTATTATTTTATTTATAGCCGCTCGATTGATGCGTCTTAAAGTCGGTTATAAACTGTTTATTAAGTTATCTGTAAGATACTGTAAAAGATTTTTAACTTTGTTCGGGTTATCTTCGAGTATTGTTTTTATAATAGTTTATACTGTATTTTATACGTTGACTTCTGTATTTTATGCATTCTAATAGTATGTGGTTTATATTTAATTGCGAATTACATTCGTGGCAGATGGGTAGTACCCGTTCAGTAGGTGTTGTGAAGTAACGTGTGTCCTATGCATAGTCTAGCTAGGGTTTTTTCGGTTTTTCTGTTTCGGGTCTGCTGTTTTCCAGTTTCCTAGTCTCGGCTTAATTTGATACAAGTGTATATGTGCATTTTGATATGATGTTTTAATTGGTTGTGAAAGGACTGCATGTAAATCAGTAATGTGCGTTGATTTTATTGTTTTTAGATTTTTAGGAGACGTTTTAACTATTCTATCAATGTTTTCATTCCCGGCTATTCCTGAATAAGCTGGTGTCCATAGAAGAATAAGTTCATTGTTCTCGGATATAATACTATTGATTATGCGTTTTAGGTTGAAAGCATCTGTATTTATGTTCTTGATGTGTTGCTGAATATGTTGAAGAGCGCTATACGAATCTGTGTATATTATATATATATATGTGGTTGCGCTTGCTTAGATATGTGTTTTAAGAAATTCTGCTGTAAAAACTGATACTGACTCGGGTAAATGATATATTTGGGATTGGTTGGGTGCAAGATAGGCCGATGAGGTTTGGTTTATAGACTTAGATTCATCAATACGTGTGTATAGTCACCGTACTTTTTTTCGAAATGTTGTAAAATTTTGATTTGAGAATATTTGTAGGTGTTAAGTGTTTCTTATACTTTTCCAGTTCTGCTTTTATTGTGATTGAAACATTTATCCAAAGTGGTAGTTTTGGAGCGTGGTATTTGTGGTAATTGATATTGAAGGTTTGCTAATGTATCGTTAACGCGTTCTGATAAGGGTTTAGATGCATTTGGTTTATTTAAGAATGTACGATGAAATTTATTCCTTAGTAAGGACTAATATATCGGATTGGATGGTGTGCAAATTGATTTTGTGTAATATTTTAGCGCTAGTATTTTTGTCTTCCGTATTGGAATGGTAATATGTTTGCTTCCTCGTGTCGAGCTGTGTTTGAGGCAGTGTGAAAGGCTCTCAAGGAAATTCTAAGAGCTACATTTTGAACAGAATTGAGTTTTTTTTAGTGTATAACAGGTTGCCCGGTATAGTCTAATCTACTTAGCGTGTAGGATTTGTATAACTGTATTAATGTTTTTCGATCAGATCCCAACGATGAATTATTTAACATCTTGAGCATACTTATTTTTAGTTTGATTATGTGTTCTTTCCAGTTAAGTTTCGGTTCCAATGTTAGTCCTAGTATCTGAAGCGAATCTGCCTTTTCTATTTGTTTTGTATCCATGTTTAAGTTTGGTATAATTGTATTTCGTTTTTTGCTGAATTTATGTGCTTAGTTTTTGACGTGGAGAAAGTAAATCCTTGAGATTTGGCCCAATTATTTAAGTCATTTATTGTATTTTGCAATAAAAGTTCCACAAATGTTGAGTCTCGGTTTGAGTAGTATATTGATAGATCGCCAGTGTAGATGCAGTAGCTTACTGGAGATGGTATATGTTGTTTAATATTAGTCATGGCTATAATGAATAGCGTAGGGCTAATTACGGATCTTTTCTTGAATTTTCGTATCTCATAAAATAGAATTTATCTTTACTTGAAATTTCCGGCGGTGTAAAAAATTACCAATAAATATCGGTAAATTTCCTCCAAATCCCCACTGATATAAAGAGAGAAGAATTCTTTGTTTCCAGAGTTTATCGAAAGCCTTTTCTATGTCAAAGCTAACGACAGTTGTAATTTTATTTTCTATTAAATTATTTTGTATATCTGTTGTAAGTTTGACTAATAGATCCTGCTAACACCTTATTTCGTATATTTGGGTTTCGTAGTTTCTGCATGTCAATCAGACATACTGGTGGTGGTTTTCTAACGTTTCTAAAAGCTATTTTAAGAGTAGTAAACACCGGGTTGTGGTCTGAATTTACATCTGCACCAGGATATGTGCACACGGATGTAATATCTTTTTTGAACTGTTTAAGGATGAAATCTATCTGGTTGCGGGTTGAACCTAATGGCGATGTCGAAGTGTATAATCTTCGAGCTGGAAGGTGGAAAAAAGTGTTTGTTATTAACATTTCTTGCTCTGTACCGAACTGTACTAGCCTGTCTCCTCTGTTATTCCGATCACCAAGTCTAAATTTTCCAACTATCCGATCCTGTTGTTCCTTAGCAATTTTGGCATTCCAAAAATCCTGATATTATTGTAATATTCACTCGATTTTGTTAGTTTCATTAAGGTACTAATTTGATTATACAGATATTCTATTTCATCTTATTGATCTTTATCAGCCGTATGCATAAACCTGAATTATATTCATCGGTCGATAATTAGTTTGTAGTCTTATTAGCATTACCGTTTCAGATTTATATTCTAGTACTGAGTTGACAAAACTCTTATCTATTATAACATCGAATCCTGAACAATGGTTTACATCATTTTCATCTGAATAAGAAAAATCTATCTATTTGTATGCGTCCATTTCCAGACCATCTTACCTCGCTTAACCCGAGGATACTAATGTTCAACCTTTTCCTTTCCTCGTTAATATGATGCAGTTTACCCGCTTGATAAAAGCTACGTATGTTCCATGTAGCAACACGAATCTTCTTACTCATAATCTTAATTTTTTTAGGATTATCACTGTTAGCACCGTCTCTCCACTGAAAAGGTGCCCCGGTCTAAATTTTCAGCCATGATGATAATTGGGAAGTTACTCCATCCCGTTGCCTTCTGGAAGATTTTCTGTTGGGGTTTACTCCCCTCTCCGAATGGTCCAGTTTCAAGGCTCTAGTGACTTGCGTACTCGCTCTAGATTGGCATTTACAAATTCGACTGAGGAACATTGTCACGAGCGAGTTGTTGATAGTCCGCTATTGTTAATGCAGTAAAAAGCTTAACGGTGTTTATTGGTATGAACATCTTCGGCAAGTGAACCTTCCTCCGTTTTCCTATCAGGCTGTTTTGTGAGTTCCAATTTAACTTTCCTGATCAGCGCTAAGCTCGCCGAAAAGGAATAACTGTTTAGCTTTTGCAGATGATCTGGCAATAATAGCAGAATCTACGGAGACAGCAAAGCGGCAGATAGAATTATTAAAAGAACAAGCGGATAAAGCTGGGCTACAAATTTCCTTCGAAAAAAAACAAATTTATAACAAATATTACAGCCGCTCCCGATAAAATAAAAACTAAGTTTTGTCAAGTGCTAAGAGTTAATAAATTCAAATAATTGGGAGAATTAATCGAGCGGAATGCATCAGAAAGAGAAGTATACAGGGTCGATCGAATGAAAACAGCATTTTATTGAACAAAATAAGTATATAATAAGAAAGTTTTATCGAGAAAAACTGCGACATACAACTGTGATCAGACCAGAGGCGTTATATGTAGCGGACGGCCTAAAAATGAAACAAAAAAGGATTAAATGAACAGTTTGAAATCGCAGAAAGAAAGATCGTAAGAAGAATAATAGGACCGGTGAAACAAGGTGAAAAATATACAAAACGAAGTGATCAAGAAATATATCAACACGTAGAAAAAATTACTACAACGATCCGGAAAAGAAGAATTCGATTTTATGGTGCAAAGGATGGAAGCCAGCAGGCTCACCGGAAGATTGTTTAAATACATGCGAAAACTTAAAATGGATGGTGGTACATGATACACTGAGACTAAAAATGCCATGAACTGAATATTATGCCTGAAGATGTAGAACATCGATTAATAATATAGAAGAAACTATTTAATTGTAAAGAATTCGCGGAAAAGCAAGGAGGAAGAACTGGTATTTTGTGGACAGAAGAACGAAAAAAAAAAGACACAGTGAAAGGATGAACGCAGTATAGAAAAAAGAAAGAAAAATGGCAGAACCAGGTGGCTAATTCGAAATAATAATAATAGTACAGAATATCTATTTGTTTGTTTGAAAACATAACAAGTTTGTCGGGATTTTATCTTTAAATGACAGTTTACTGCAGGTACAATTATTTATTCTTCATTCCATGGATTTTTTTTTTCATTTTTTGTCACAGCACCCCTAGTTAAAATTTTCACCAGTCGCTACTGGTATTTATATAGTAAAAACTGTACAAATTTAACAATTGATACAGTTCGGTATTTATTTTACAATGTTTAAGCATAATGCAACTGAGATAAAATAACTTTTTTGGTACATACGATACTTAGTAAAAATGTATCGGATTTACACACGTAATCACGGATTGAAACGCGTACATCTATTAAATTGATTGACAAATTAAAAAAATTATTTTCTGACAAAATGATAAGATAAAACATCAAGTTGTTTGCAACTTTAATCAATCAATTTGTATCATTTATCGGTAATTCGATTGTTTAGTATATCGCGATTTCTATTGTAATACATTTGATATTATCTTTCTCCGTCTTTTTCTGTTCTGCCTACTTCGTATTGCTGGAGTTATTGTTAATCCGGTGAAGGCGTATTAGTATCCATTCGTCTAATACATATATATCTGATTATCGTGCACTGATTTTTGTATTAAGGTATCCTCGACGAACAGTGATAATACTTGCGCCCTAATTATACGTAAAAAGTGTCGCATAAATTATTCTATTCGATATTCATAAACATTTTTTGCGGTTTTTACAATATTCGTAAGCATTTCTGGATATTTTTTTTTACAAAATATTTATAAAAATTTTTTGCCATTTTTACAGTGTTCATAATTTAATACTTGTCACGTGTAATTAGCGCTGTTATTTCTCAATATTATTAAATTACGCTATCTTCAAATTAACATCCTTGAAGCTCGGTCTATGGTAATTTCACCAGTACCAGAATATTCACCACCTCCATCGACATTAGCACACGTACTCATGAACAACAGTAAACAGGAATGGACCACCGACTGGACCTCAAAAACAACCTTCCTGAGGAGCATAAAATCAACCATAGAACCTTGGTGGCCTCTAGATGGCACAAGCAGAAAAGAATGTACGTGTGGGTCATACAGCCGTATCACACAATTATCTATATACCAAAAGCCCTCCATCAACAAACTGCCTCCTATGCGGACATATAACAGAACCAACAGTCACACACTTAATCTACAACTGCCAAACACTCACACCATACAGGTTAAAACACAAAATTCAAGGCCCGATACACAAAATACTCTCGAATAACCCTCAATCAATAAGTAGAACTCTGACTTTGGCCAGAGAGAGCGGACTGCTAGCATGCATATAAACTAGACACATGTCTCCTTATGCTGTAATAACCTTGATAGTTGCAAACGGCATATGGAGATTTACGTAATGGTTAAAAAAAAAAAAAACATTATATTACTTGTATACCGTTTTTAATTTTGTTTATCGTTGTTATTATTACTCGATTTATTTTATAACGTTCAAATGACGTAACTGCTGAAAACTTTTCTTTAAAAACATTTCTCATAATTATTTGTAACAAATCGCTACATTTAATATATATATATATATATATATATATATATATATATATATATATATACACTTGATTACAAAAAACTGTTAAAATCACTAATTTAGTTTAGTGATTTTAACTGTTTTTTGTAATCAAGTATAAAAAATCACTACATTCCACAATCTAACCTATATATATATATATATATATATATATATAATAATAATAAAAATAAGAGTATTGTACAATGTTAACGAGTCTACATAGCCACATTTTATTTATTTATTAAACTCGTTACAGATGATATATTATTTTTCTATTCTATTTATCGTTTAGCGAGAGGTTCCAAATGAGAAAGTATTTCTGACCATCGAGTCACTGTGACGGGGAAAGTTTATTATTATTCTTAATTAAACAACGGACAGTATCTGTTCTAACAGTCGAGAAATCTATCGAATTACACTTAGTTAGAAGGTTGAATCTGGACGAAGGTATGCGGGTGTCGAAGAATGTTCATTGTGAATTATAATATAAAAATGTGCCGCCTCGATCGTGTCTTCGCAATTGTCGAGATCAGAGCCCCGCAAGAGGTTATACGATGTATGTCTTCATTGTTGACAGTATTACCGGCCGGTCTTGCGGTCGCCATCTTAAGAAATATCCGCAAAGTTGGGTGTCAACATTATTTTAATGCGTAGTACATTAAGTATGTGCGCGTGTACTATATATATATATCCAGTTCGCGTATGTGTTTGTAGGAATGTCATTTCTTTCTCATATGTTGTGTCCAGTAAAACCGCAACGGGACAACTTTCAGCTTGAATCGTCTACGTATAATTTATCGCTTCTTCGGAGATTTTACAGACTGGCTTTTCAGTTTAACTTTTATCATTTATTATCGTTTCCATTGCATTTATTCATATCTTCAGCCGCGCAGCTTTCATTTCTACCCGGATGTTGACCTCCGTTTGTTTTCCGAGAATACTATTACGTAATAATCAAATCGGAGAAACACATATATATGTTTATGTATGTATGTCTGTATAAAAAAAAATTATCGATAATGCTAATAAGGCGTTTCTGGACCAATCACGAAACATCGTTAGACAGGTCAAAACCTATTGACAGGTTTCGAAAAATTATTTAAATTTAATTCGAATTCCGATCGATTCTTCTTTGACTAATATCGTGTGTTTTGTTTGTGTACTGTATATATATATATGTATATATATATATATATATATATATATATATATATATATATATATATAAGGAGAGTCTTATTAACTCGAAAGTTGAACGATTCTAATTAATTCGACGATTGATAAAAGACGGGTCAAGCGACGCACCCAGGCATGCCGATAGGTAATGGTTTGCTAAGCAAACCGGTACTCATGTTACATGGCTAGTTAATTTGGTTTAACGTCTTTTTACCATTACAAATTCTCGTTCTACTACAATTCGAACTCAGGTCGTGCAAGCAGAATGCTAAGGTATTACCGCTATGCTATGAGGCTCTTGTGTTACGTGCATTTATGTATGTGGATCTGGATCAATGTCAAATTTATTTGTCAGTTAAATAACAAGGATAATTTAGAATACGAAAAAAATATGTAAACGAGTTTTTAACTAGATTTACGGTTCTGGGCGTAAACTGAAAAAATTCATGCTTCGCACATATTTCTAAAAAAATCGTACTTTTGACTATTGCAAAAGATCTCGTAAGAATTTGTCTAAATCTACGCCTTAAGTACGATTAAATTTTGACATATACAGTAGTAAACTAAAGTGAAGTACACACAAGTTAACTCTTTACCACCCGAAATAAATAAAAACGTAGCAATGTAAAGTGGAATTATTATAAGCATGTCGATAATGCGGTGGAATATATACGAACAAATAAAAAAATTAAAACAGTCGCACCTTAGAATATAACAACTATTCCGGTTTATCGGCAAATAAACCACTATTATCGATCCATTGATTTCAAGTCGTGCCGACGAAATAAACATTAATTCCTATTATAATTTCTATCTGTTATGTGTCGTCACACATAGTTTACATCGAAACATTAATGAACCCTCTATGGGGAGTAAAATAAAAAGGTATACTCAGCGGTTTACAAACCTTAAGCTTATTTTTTTTTTTAAATTTAAAAAAAATGTGCATATATGTCGCTCAGACGAAAAACACAAGATCGTCAAGCTGTTAATGTTTAAATAGAAACTATGAAATTTAAATGATCAATTGAAAATAAGATATGCGCGATCAAAAAAAAAGTGTAATTTTTCGTGTTTTAGTTGTCCTTGGGACTAGTTAGAATTAAATATAACACGAAAGTATATATTTGTGCTGGAAGTTACTATGGAATAAAATCAGTCCTCGGACTGCAATATATATATACACACATATATATATACAGTGTCGTAGTGGGGGGGTTTGGGGGTCTGACCTCCCCCTTAGAATCAATCTGATAATAAGAAAATATATACTCGTTGTTAAATGCCGTTTTGCATTTGTTAAACTTATTTTTTTTTTTTTTATTTTCATTTATTTTATTTTAATTTCGTTGTTTTTGAAGTAAATAAATAGTTTTGTAATATAGGAGGTACTAGAAGAATTTTGTAGAAAAACGCGAAGAATGGATTTTAAATTTTAAATTTAAATTATTACTATGTTATCATTCCTTCAAAAAATATAAAATCATTATTTATCGTTTATTTTTTCGCGGAATTTATTGTACCTTGTAACCATCTCCCTCTGTCCTCAATAACATACTATTAGTGTGTTCCAGTGACGTTAAATATTTCTGCCGTCTATTGCTAATTACATATTCGACGTCTAATGTGCCCAAAAAATAAAAAATAAAAAAAAAATAAAAAAAAATAAAAAAAAAAGTTAAAATAACTCTGGTGATTGGGGCCTAACCCACTTGAGTTTTGGTTATTTACTTAAAGTTCAATTTACCTAGGGTTTGCTGTTATAATTTAATTTTGTTTGAACCCCCCTCTTCAATCAAGTCTGGCTACACCACTATATATATATATATATATATGTGTGTGTGTGTGTGCGTGTATGTATGTATGAATGTATATATATATATATATATATGTATGCATGTATGTAGAATATATACAAGTATATGTCTATGCCATGTAGACCCATATTAATGTGTAAGTATGCGTACATAAAAAATTAATAATAAAAATAATTCTTTAGAAGAACATGTTTTACCCGTCCAAATATTTATGGGTGTTCAAAAATAGTACAACTTCTAAATAAATAATAAAACGATACAAAATAAAAAAAATTAAACCACCACCTAATAAAATGATGTTTAAATTAAACGCTACAATTCCTCTAAACGTACATATAATGCTGTACTACAGATCGCACTCGTAAAAGAAATAATAATAATTATATAATAATCAATAAAATGATCTGAATAACATAAACGTGAATCGATTCAACGAGATTTTCTAGCGTAATTTAAAAAATATCCTTAATCAGGTGCTACGACAAAATAGCATGATGATGAACATGTTATCGACGCTAATACATAAATGCACTTCAAAATGAAGCAATTATTAAGAATAGCTGCGTGGAACATAAACGGATTGACTTAATATCATCGTCAATTTGAAGCTTTTATAATAAATAATAAAATTGATAATCCGATGATCTCTGAAACTCACTTTATCAGTAAAAGCTATATCAAGATACTGTATTATCGCATTTATCACACTCAACATCTAGACGGTACAGCTCATGGCGGACAGCCATTGTAATAAAGTCATCAATGAAGAAACATTATGAGATCAGCAAATTTATCAAAGCTCATTTGGAACCTACTGCTGTAGTAACATCAGTTATACTTACCTATAAAACCTGTTACACTCATAGAAGTTAATGCGTTTATGTAAAAGCATCTTTATCTAAAAAAACCAATTAGATATATGATCTAATTCCTGCAACAATTCTTAATAAATATTTCCCAGGAAAGCGATCGTTTTATTAACATATACTTTTAACGCAATTATTCAAACTGATTCCTATACAATGGAAATACGCTGTCAAGAACGAATCTAAATCTGAGCATCTCGTGTTCACTCTAAGCAGATCTTTTGAAAATGTACCGATCGCATTCAACGGTAAAACGATTTCAATGTCGTCTAAAGTAAAATACTTAGGACTGCATTTTGGTCAAAAGTTAACTTGGATAGATCATATACTAGCCATAGACGTGAGAAAATAGCTCAACCTAAAATCTCGAAGCACGAACTGACTAATGAACAAATATTCGACATTTCCGATAGAGAGAAAAGTCTTATTGATCCTCAAATCTATGGCGGACGTATAGAATAGAAATTTGGAGAGTAATTCCAATATCAAAATTATCCGGCGTTTCCAGTCAAAGGTTCAAATGATGAACTGCATAAGGATCTTGATATACCGCGACTGTAAAAGAAACTGCGAGAGAATTCACAGCGGTAAATGTATCAAGCGACTACAGAGCATTAATCCATTCTATGCCGATGTTAAAAAAAAACGCTACTCAATTCTGACGACCCCAGAAGACACCCCTCAAATGGAATCGCTATATCGGTCTTAAATTACTTGAAGCTGAAATGGGGTAATTCTATATCTAACAAAAGATAAACATCACTGCCACTTGTTGTCCACTCAAGGACTCTTGAGAAAAATAACCAACAAAAATATGTTGTTTTCAGCGTGTAATAATGATTAAACAAAATAGTCAATACTGTAATAATAATATTTTATTTTTCGACAGATTTTTTTGCGGCAAACTAAATCGTTTAGAATGGCAGAGACAAGGAGAACTAGTTTTAAAATGGAGAATCGCCATTTTAAGATATATGCCAAAATATTTCTATCAAGTTAAACACTTTTTTTTTTCTTAATTAATAATCATCACTACCATTATTATTATTATTATTATCATCACTATCGTCGTTATTATTATTTTTATTAAATTTTAGTCCAAATTCTCACGTATACGTCGTGAAAAAATACGTCTCTTTCTAGGCAACTAGCTATCTATTTATGTAGTTACACATATATTTATATACATGTATTTACATATATGAGGAGAATAAAAAAAAATTATTATCGTAACCAATTAAAACGACTGTCAACCGGTTATTGATATTTTTCGCATCTAAACACTGTTCGTGTAATAAAAATCAGGTTACTTAATATTCACTACGTTTAAACGAAATATTTTTAATTTTTTACACTATTGAATTTTTGTTAGAAAATTTATTTGCTTATCTTTTCTTTGTAACACACAATATGAAAACAACTTCGATCAGTTGTTACTAACGCATTTGTCGACTTTTATACGGATTTAGAAAAATATTTCATCGCGAAGGGAATTCCCTTATATAAAATGAATTGCTTATAAGCTTATAATAATATTAACGATTTCGCGTGCGTATAAGAAAATTTGGTGGTAGCTCACGCTGAAGTGAACGAATTATTTTACTTCGAATAATGCAATTTTACAATATTATTGCCCCACGCTTTAGGTCACATTGAATCAATATTTTAAAAATTTCTATATTTCGTTTATTATACCCATGTAACATAACTATTTCATCTCTAAAGTTATTTTCAATGAATACATTATACAATTCCGTCAGAAGATGGTTTCTATTTAGTGAGAAATTATTACAAGAACCAGCTCTTGTTTTTCTCTGTCTTACATGTTTTGTTTGGTCGTGTTTATTTTGTATATATATATATGTATGTGTGTGTGTTAAAATTAATATTACCAAAGTATTTAATAGATTTCAGGAAGTGTATATATATATATATATATATATATATATATATATATATATATATATATATATATTTATTTATATATATAGTACCTGGACGCAAGAGCTTTCTTTCGGTCGGTTTTTTTTTTTAATCATTTTTTTTTTCACAGAAAATATATTTGGTAAGAATCACTTAATATTAAATATTAAAATCTATTACGTACATAACTATTTTAATGGTGTTGAATTTCGTTTCACAAATTTCCTATAACCGCAAATTTCAATTTGACAAATATCAATGTTTTTCGGAAATTAATGTTGAAATGTTTCAATCGGATTTGTTTCATTTTATTGATTAAAAAATGTTTTCAGAAGTAAATCGAAACGGTATTCGAGATATAAAATTTTATTTTATTTTTACCTAACACGTATGCAGTAAAAAAGCAAAAAATTTCTAAGCTTATAACATTCGAACGGTAAATGCGATCGAACTGAAATTTTTAACGTACATTAAGATAAGTATCGAGAAAAAGTTGACGAGAAAAAATCATCGAAATTTGATGAGGTGTACTGGTGGGGTTCACAATTTTCAAATTCGTAATTTTCATAGGAGTCATTTTTAAATTACTAGATTACAGATGTGTAAACATTTCATCCAAATAGTTAGAGCATAGAATAATACACTGTCTTCTACCCCGTTACTGCTCGAATCGTCCGCTCGAGGGTTTTCATCAGTAACTGCTCTTTCTACCGCAACTGCTTACTCGACTTAAGGTTTTCTTCGCCGCTAAGCTACATGTCATAACCGCAATATTAAAGGAAAGGAGAAAAATCGTGATAATATCCACAGCTTTTCTCTTTTACATATAGATACGGATAAACCATCGGTCAAACGGTCTTCATCTACTTACGTTTTGTCTGTATTTATTTATTAATATTATCTTAATTTTATTTATATAAATATCTATTCTTCAATAAAGAGAATATATATGTGTATATAAAAAATATTTTCCACTATCCGGCAACTGTGCACGCGCCATGCTCCGATTGGAGTTCCGGCCTGAAAGTTACAAAATACCCCCATAACTTCTGTGTTTATATATATATATATATATATATATATATATATATATATATATATATAATCATTAAGTGACGTCTCCGTATCTGAGATAGGCGACTACTTATCTATACACATTTTGTTGTACAGTGTAAGTAGCGTAGAAGGCAATCGTAATATAGCGTTAAGACACACACGAACACACTCGGGAGAACTGATTCCAATCGTGCGTATGCTATTCTACGTGGTGGTTTGCCATTGCGCTCCACGCGATAGCAATATTAGGATTATTTATATTTTTATTTTCCGATGATAGTTTTTGAGTTGTCGATCGTATTTGAACTCGGTACCTCCTGTATGGAAGTCCATTCTCCGGCCACTAGGCTATTCCGACGACATATGTATATGTATAGATAGATGAATTAATTGAATATAATGTGCAAAATATTGCCCTATAATTGTAATTAATTTACCTTTTTATTGCCGTTATTAATGTAATAAAATTCGGTCACTAACCACCCGAGTATTATCACAATGATTAAATTATGATGCCCATTATTTGCCCTTTATAAATATATATTATTATTATTATTTTTATTATTATCGATAGGTAATACATTTTATGGCGATGATTTGTATTATTTATTTAGGACTAAACAGTAATAATATACTCCTTAATGGTTAGAGATACACGATGTCCTAAATATACCGAAATAATAGATCGTAAAAGTTCGATAGATGATGATCCCATTGATTTTCGTGACTGGTTAAAAATCAAATTGAACATTGTTACCGGATTTGAACAGTCGAAAAATGAATTTCTTAATAAGATTATTTCAACCAACTTGCGTTATACAATAATGATGATAACGATGATGATAATGAATAATAATAATAATAATAATAATAGTTATTGCTTTTTGTAGTTGCATTTCTTTATGGACTGTCGGTGTGATTAGTAGATAAGCTTCATAATTTAGAATATACATAATCGTCGCATACTTATCATTATCATCACGATTAGTAGCAGCATAAAGTTATCCATATGTCGTAGATTAACGTCCTAATTGGGTAGCGACTAAATAAAACTAGTCTAAACCACAATGGAGTAAACAGAAGCTTTTTTATAGTCGTTACCCGCATATATTCGCCGCTATAATTAAGCGCGACACACAGTGTTTATATTTGTTGAATAATGACGGTTCCTCTTTTTTATACTTAACGATTTATGTACGAAATACACGTAATATATACGTACGCATGTATGCAAATCTAATTGAATACGTAATTCGGAGTGAAATTTATCTACATATATAAAAAAAAATTGATTCAGATTTTAGAAACTAGTTCGTTAAAAGGTGAACTACTAACACGTCTTTATTATTATTATTTTTTTACGAGGATACCTTCAGACCTGACTCGTGGATTCCGTAAGACTGCTTCGTATTTCGATGAAACTTGACACCTTCTGCAAAAATATTTCTATACAATCGTAAATTATTAAGACGCAGAAGAGATGATATATTCATAGCTTCGATAACTTAACGTTAAAACACAGGACGTAATATCATTAAATTCCACGAGTGTTATTTTACAACTGGATTCAAAGAATTTTCAACGAGTATATTTGGGCTATTAATACGAAAGTGGGTTTGGAAACTTCACAAGCATGGAACTTGAAGTTTAAGTGGGTCCCTGCCCATTGTGGCATCCGTGGAAATGAGATCGATCTGATCTAACTCCGGCCGTTGAGAAGCACGTTAAACTACAATGGAGACGGTTAATACCAATGCTTAAATAAATTATCATATTTTGAATTTCAAAGCTTGTTAAAAGGTAACAAATATTCCACTATTCAAAAGAAAATTCCAAAAGAGCCCTGTTTTAAACATGGGGATCTCGTCCATATGTCTCTGTGTTTGTTTTTTAGACTAGGGACTGGTCGTATAATCTTGTCAAGTTGGGGATCATCAGAGTTAGGAGTTTGTGAGATATGTAATATCGAAGATAGCAATATCATATCTGGTCCGGTCTCAAAATACAAAAATAGAGATAGCTTTCTATCTGAACGTGAAGAAATGCGCTGCAAATACAACTTAAAGAGCTTATTGCGGATCCTACCTCCTTAGATGCGCGTAGATTATATAATTTTATTAAGGCTAATAGTATAATTTTATAAACTGAACAGATCACTTAAACTGGACTAAGGGTGAAAACTAGACCAAAAAACAAAAAAACAATTACTACTTTAGCATCCAATGCGGACCGTTTCTCGAATGTTCCTATTATACAGTAATTTTCATTTTGTTCTTTATCAAGTTCTTCTTGGTGTTAATGTTCCGTTTCCCATAAATATTGCATTTTTCCTAGCCCTTCAAAATACTCACGTATACCTGGCCCTATATTCCTATATTTTAGATTCCGGTATGATTATTTAATTTTACTCATCTCTGCATTTCTTTTTAGTCCGTATGTATTATAAATAGTCCCTTCCTATTAACTTTGTAATACCTACAATACTATATAGATGTGGGTAAATTGTACGGACACCCATTAAACGAGAGAAATTATTTGTTCCTTCGTAATATAAATAATAAAAACAATTTTCCAACCAAACGAGTGTCCATATTTGCGGGCTTGTATTAACGTAAACAGCTAAATTTAAACAGATACGTTATCGTGGAAATAAATCGTATCCTATTTCACGTTAATTATGCGTAAAATCCGTATTACGATATGACATTTCTACGATTATTAGTCTATTTCCGATTTGCATTTTGCTGCTGATAACGAGATTCGAAAAAATGTATATATATATATATATATATATATATATATATATATATATATATATATATGTATGTGTGTTATTATACAAGTTGATAACAGACGCACAAATATTAATGTTGAATTTCTTATGATGATTCACAGATAAAAGTTAAATATGCGCGTACATATATATTGCAATGTTTACTTATTTTTATTCATTTATGTACGTCAGAAAATTTCGATTTTTTTTCTTTTTATATTTATTTTAAATGTTCACTAATTTCGAATGTACGTGTATATATTCGAATATTAATACGTGGTTATATTTTAGATAGATGTATAAATACACTTCAGCGTTGTATATTTAGCTGCGTATTATATTATTTGCAGGCGTCAGACAGAAAACTGCCTCCTAAAACACGACAGACAACACCTCGAGAAAGACTGTTAGAATCGATCAAACAAGGCAACGTCAAACTGAAAAGGCCAGCGCCTATTCCTCATAAAAAAATTATCGGTATGTTTTTTTTTCGGTTATTGTTTGCTAATTTATCGTTTTCATAATTATGTCGAAATTCAAAGTTAAAATTTCGACTGTTGCTTGATACTCGCACACACATATTACTTCAAATATTATTTAGACAAATACGACGAAACGAGGAAAATTTAAGTTTTATATTTACGGAATATAGTGAAGATTATCGTCGAACATTTCTCGATACCTTAAGTTCGATTTATTCTTTTGTTTCCAATATACTAAATTACAACTAAAGAAGCCATTCAACAACTTTACTGAAATGGGTCGACATTTATTCTTTATGCGCCGTTTACAAAGATTGGCTATGGCTACAGTCTCTTTTTACATAGTAGTACAGAGTAACTGAGTGGATGAACACCCAAGCCAGCGTTCGTAACGTCTCCCATCTATGAGTTTTAAGGGCGACTTACAGATCTCTCACCAGCAATTTTTCCTTCCATAATATTTTCTACTGACTGATACTTAGTGTTCCTCTCCGAATATATCCTAAGTATCGCAGTTTCCTTTTATTAATGATATTTAATAACTCCGAACGTTTTTTTCTTACTTTATTAAAAAAATTTCCTTATTACTGACTTTTTATGTCGGAGAAATTTTTAAGCTTTTTCTATATAATAAGTACATCTCGTAAGCTTCGATGTGTTTTTCAAGGCTAGCATCTAGCGTCCAGCTTTCGCTTTAGCACAACTGAAAAGACGTAGCATTTAGAAATTCTTAACCGTATATCCAGGTCTAGTTCTTTTCTAGTCAGCACATTCTTAATTTTTGTGACCGTTAGTCTTGCCTGTTCTATTCTCGATCGTAGCTTTTTGTTTTACAGCTCTCGTCACGGTTGATGCCTAAGTATTTAATATTTGACACTTTCAGCAACTTCAGATAGATCGAATTCCTTAGTTCGTTTTGATCCGCGTGTATCGAGACTATTATTAATATAGCCGTAACGCGTTTGGATTAGATTA
Source organism: Coronaproctus castanopsis (assembly GCA_032883995.1). Taxonomy (NCBI): domain Eukaryota; kingdom Metazoa; phylum Arthropoda; class Insecta; order Hemiptera; family Monophlebidae; genus Coronaproctus; species Coronaproctus castanopsis. Next base: position 21,344,931 of record CM065052.1, on the reverse strand, counting down.
GAGGACGTGCTTGGTTTGGTTCCGAATGTAGGACGTGTTAAAAGATCTATGTCTATCCTATCGATATATAACGCAACTCTATGCATTATCGCGAAAATTCTAATTTTACTATTTATTGAAAATATCGTTTATAACAGTTGCGCTTGTATTTACTCGTTAGACAATTTATTTAGTTCCCGGTATTTAAACCATCGTGCTGCTACGTGTTTTACCATTTGATCTGTATGCTAAGTATAATAGGTTTTTCTTTTTTGGGGGGGTAAAATGTGTTTCTGAAAGTAGATACGTCAGTGTGTTGGAGTTTTAATAATTGTTCGATTTTTAATTTTATTTCGTAAAGCGCGGTTTGCATTCTAAATTTCTATTCTCAAAGATTAAACAATTAATTATTTAGCGTATTTAATTAACAAGTTTAATACAACCAAATTTCGCTGCATAACTAAACAAAAATTTATGGGAAATTGCATAACTAAACAAAAATTTATGGGAAATTTTTTTTCCCGAAATTGTTATTTTCATTTTAACTGTTACCGTTAGTATCACTTACGGTCACAAAGTTGTCAACACAGTTGGGTTACCAAACTCCGAGGTTGTTGCCAAGACTCATCAGTGGTTCTGTTTACAACAGCTGCGGCAAATTTCGTTACTCGTATTGTCAGAATTGAAGCTTGCTGTTTATGTTGGAGCGAATTTTCCTCTCGCAATAATTTTGTTACCAGTTTTATATTTTCTTTCGTATAATTTAAATGCTTTGTAATTTGAAGCGTATTCTTTTTGCACATTCCGGTAGTGCTTCAGGGGTACTATTTTACACTCGATTCAATTACGATTTTTCTACGCACACGCATACGACGATTACAGAACCGACGTATGTGTCTCCTAAGATTAATAGCGGAGAACGCTGGAATACTATCTTTTCGGGCACTGGTTTTTACTATGATTCCAGAATATAACGAATAATTTAAGTTTTATATTCCTTTTGTAACATTTAAGATATCAAAAATGTAGAGATAAAGGCTCTTTATATTTAACATTAAACGTATTTCGGCTTTTGTTAAAGATCATTTTCTATTCTATCTTGCGCGAATGATTGCCGTGGGTGCTTTATTAGAATTTTATACGCCGTTCCCTGCTCTTTTGGTATGTATTATAATTTAGATGTTTATTTTTAAACATATTTGCGATACTCTTCAAATTTCTTTATGTTAACTTTAACTGTATTTTATTTCAAACGTTTAGTTATGAACTTCTGCAATTTTTAGACGTATGTACTGAGGCGGTAGCAAGGGGCAGTTTTACTCTTTTTTCCACATATTTTCATATTTGTTTAAAATACTAAAATTATTTCCTTTTAATGGTTTATAATTTATTAGATCAACGCTCGTCGGAAAGTACGTTTTTTCAAGTCTTTTTCGGTATTTACTAATCTTTAGAATCTAATTTATCGTCGTTTTGAATATGCGCGGTTTCAATTTGGCGCAAGTTGTGATCGCCATACAATAGATCTTTGTTAGTTAACATCGAAATTGTGCAATTTAAATTGCCGGGCTGTATATAAAATTACTGTGGCCTAAAATTGTTGAAGGAGAAATAGTTTCGTGTGAAAAGTAACAAATCTGTGATTGTGATGTAACGATTGCGCTATTTGTAATATCGTTATTATGTGTGGATTGCTGTGATTTTATCTATCGATTTTGATGGTGTGTTGTATATGTGTATATGTATGTATATATATATATATATATAATATATGAGAGAGTAGAGGACGCAATAACTAATGCCGGAGTAAGTACTAAAGTATTTGTAGTACTCGTACAAATGAATATCTCTTAACTGCTTATTTCGATCCACTGCTGAATGTATCAATTGCTCCAGACAATCCGGTCGTTAAGCGGATGATTTATAAAAAATATTGACGGATTTGTATCGGCATTGTAAAGCAGTCGGTCTGCGAATAAATATCAACAAAACCAAGATTACGAGTAATATTCCAGGACGGAGCAATATAATATTAGACGGATAGATCAAATAAACCAACGTGTACCTCATGTGTAAATAAAAAATATTATAGTGACTTAGAATTAGTGTCATATACGTAGATAGTAAGGAATATATGTGCATATGTTAAACCGTTAAAGTTACATACACGCTGAATTTCTATCACGATCAATTTTCATATTAAGAACGCTCAAATCTACCCCACTTCTGTGGGTTTAACGTTGTTCCATCTGCAATCGGACGATTTTGAAATAAAAATAAATTTCTTATTTATCTCGAGTTGTAAATCTATGAAGAGATGAGGTTAACACCGATATCTCGACTTAAATCTAGATTATATTCGACCCCGGACATTATTATCCGAAGACGTGGAAGATTTTAATAAATGGAAAAGAAATTCCAAGAATGGACTTACCCAGGAAAGAACGAAGAACTTTTCATAGAATTATATCCGTACAAGGAAGATGCGGATATTTAATGTAGAAATGACGAATGACGATATCAGCTGCGTGCAAATGTGGAAATTCGAAATAGGCGATACAACGCACCACCTACCGATGACGGCAATGAATTGACATCGTTACACTTAATGTTAAAAAAAAGATATTTTAGTGATCTAAGGAGTAATCGACAAAATTAAAATTAGAATTATAACAAAAATTAAAGACGATTATTTATCGCAAAAACGTGGCGGACGATTATTATATGATAAGAAGATTCGCGGAAAATTATACGTAGTGGTGATGCCGTGATAACGACGAAAATTCCGGATGAGGAGAATAAATAGACGCGCTCTCTCGGGAGTAACAGTTGGTCTTCGTGTAACTTTGAATAACTTTTTTTTGTGTTTTTTGTATTTTTGGGGGGAGGGGGAGTTTGTAAATGCACAACAATTAATACGATAACTTCTAGACGAATAATAATCGGTGAGAGGTGATTTTTTTACTTAGACATTTATTTATAAATGTTATAATACAAATACATTTGAAATAATGAACTGACCCGTGTCCATCCAGTTAAGTTTGCGCGATTTTACAATTAAAATTTACATATTACTAGGATAAATTTAGATGAGTTTTATTTCAGATATTGTAAAATTATTAAATGTTGAGAACTCTTTATTTACTAATTCGGTACCGCTGATGTCTGTAAATTCAGTGCTTCTAACCTGTCTGGTTATACTTCACGTTGTCAGTTGTAATATTACACATCTGTTCGAGTATGCTATGTAATTTTTAAGTAATCCGTGTTCGCTGATGATGCATTAAAATAATTCGGCGTAAATACAACGTTGGTTAGTCGGCTATCTATAGTTGGAAAAAATTGTTTTGCTAAACCGTTATATTCATCCCATAATGCTCGATATTTTTTTATATAGTAGTAACCATCCACTACTGTTTTAAACTGTTTTGACGTTAACATTTTTTTATCACGTAGATAATATGGATTCAAAAAAATGTAGTTAAATATCTAAGACTACATTTTGATAAAACTTTAACATGGAAAATCATATAAAAATTAAACGTAAAGAAATAGATCTTAAACACAAAAAAAAATGTACTAGATGATGAGGAGTTCCAGTAAGCTAACATTAGATAATAAAATATTAATATATAATTCAATAATAAAACCAACTTGGATGTATGACGCTGTAATATGGGGCACGGCTAGCTTTTCTAATCGGTAATATAATATAAAGATTTCAGAATAAAGTTCTCAGAACAATAACCAACGCACCTTGGTATGCAACAAATAAAATATATTCACTCTCATTGCGAAATAGAGTGGATCAAATTATTAACACACTAAAATCCAGACATGTAAGGCGACTCGAACAACATATAAACGTCGAAGCAATATGCATTCTTGATAACAGTCAAACAAGACGAAGATTGTTAAGAAAACATGTTTTAGATGACATATGAGATGAGTAAGCAGGATAGGCCACTCCACCTTGTACAAGTGATTATATAAATAAATAATACCTAAATTAATTGTGGCCTCTCTAGTAATTAAGAAAATAATAATTAAAAAAAAAAAAGATAATATGGATGATATGTTGATAAATTCATGATTGGTATTTATGTAACAGCAATGATAATGCTTGCTAATATAGCTGACTGTTCTATATAACCTGTTTAACTTGATGGCGATAATTCTCTGAAAAGTCTTTAATCTGTTTTGAAACCGTTTAATATTAATCATATCGATATAAATTTTACTGCCGTGCAGTATACTTGGTAAAATTACACTTTTATAAAGTATTAATCCCTTCTAATTTATTCTATTGTTATTGTTATATAATTTATTAAATACTCTTATAAATTTGCTGATTTTGGTTGTAACATAATTAAAGTGGTTATAAAATTTTTAATTGTTATCAAGTTTGTGTAATAAATCGGACGTCTAAACCATATTGAGATGAATGATGAGAAATTCACCAGAAGGATTTTGTTCAACTATTATTATTATTTTCGTAATTTTTCTATCGTTAAATATCGATATATTTTCTACGTTTTTTTTTTTATTTTTGTTTTGTAACAATGGTTTTTCGATTAATCTGATTTTAAATAATCTAATTTATTATGTACCCTCTATTTATTTGGTACATATGTACGTATATATGTGAAAAAATGATATAGAGATCAAAATAAATAGGTGTGTGGTTACTAATGCGTTTACTTTTATTACTCATTTATATTACAAAATATAAGTGTGATTAAGTGTACGTGTATGTGTATATGCGTGTACTAGGTGTGTGTAGTGTTTTCTGGATGTACATACATAACAATTGCGACTGGAAGTATGTTTATTGTTTATTGTCACTTATTCATAAGTGTTAGCAATTGTTCAAACTATTTATGCAATGCTAACCAACCAAGTGTTTGTATATCTATTTAAGTTTCCACTACTCGACTCAAATAATGCGCATTTGTGGATTTGATTTGAATTTGATTTGATTTGAATTTGATTTTAAAGTGCCAAACGCGAAATTCTGCGAATGGTAAACGTCGACGTGTTTATTCTTTTGTTGTTGTTTTTTTTTTTAATGTTCAAATTGTAACTCGACCCATCGTTACGAGTTAAAATTACGCCGTCAATTTCTTATTTTGATACCCTATGTACACTGCAGTTCACAAGATGTATGACGTCTAATGTAGGGTTTATTATTCGATTTCGGAAAAGATTTCAACGAATTACGGTAAACGTTTAGTTAACGCTTATCGGTATCACCTCCGTTATTTTCAGCGATATTTAAGTATCGAGTATGAATATATCGACTTAAACTGGAAGTACATAAGATGGCCGAATATTGAATAAAGTTCGTTTCAAAATACGAATAAATTAATAGAACTTCATAGGGTGGCTGCAAAATGCTTATCTTTGCAGCTTTTTGTCCGTTTGATAACATCTCTTTTTACCGTCTGTTTCATCGATTTATTAACGTGTGAAAGTTAATATGATGACGTGAGAGTGTCGAAAGTCAGAGCGCCTTTATTTGGTGAACAAGTGTGGAATAGTAAAACCCAGTGAAGTATATATAAACTATTATTTACATAAAAACGGCCGAATTATGAATATATTTATCGGCGAAATGAAATATCAAAAGGCGAACTCGCAGAAGTTCGGAATATCGTTAAAAATTTGGAAACAAAACAAAAGAGAAAATTAATTTAGGACGGTATAAAGTGAAACGTATTTCAGTGATCTTACGTATGTAAACTACCTAAGGTAGTGTCTGTAGATTTCTTGACCTGTTAGTTTCGTTAATGACTACGACTTTATTTTACTCTTATTAATTGACAGACCTAATAGTTTTCTTTCTCGGTTCTATTCTAAAAGAGCGTATATAGTCGCGATGGCACAATTGTTAAAGTGCTCGGCTGTCAACTCGACGGTCGTTCGAAACTTAGTCGCGACATAAAAGTTTATTAAGTTTCTTATCTTTGTATGTAACTTTAACTACCACGAAGAAGTCAGTAACACCTCAATCCATAGAGCATCGTATGCGTGCGTTTCTGCGTTGCAAATAATTAATGTCTTGACTGTTTTTGTGCGTAAAAATAAACGTACAGTGGCTGGTCACGACGTTTAGCATCGAAATACTACGATAATGATGTATATATATTTATTTAAATATTTACCAGTTCACAATACGAGGCTGTCGTTTAAAAGGAAAAAACCGATATGCTTAATTTTTGGATATTTAATTAAATTTAACAATTTTTTCTAACCATAAATTTCTTCGCGATAAATAATTTCGACAAATTATATTTTTCTGCGTTTTATTCTCGACTCGATTACTTTCATCGCTTTTCCGTTAACAACGTCGCATAAACAACCTACCCCTGTCTTTTTACAACGTCCGATCGACCTCATTTTCTACTAGCCACGTTCATACGAAGGCCGTATTCTGCTAGGGTGGAAAAGGTATATATATAAAATAATAATAATAATATCGATCTTAATGTTGAAAATTTGTGGGTCTAGGTCGTCCTTAATAACGAGAGACGTCTCCCCTGTTCTTTTGAAAACATCCTTATAAAAACCGTAACATCACTTGCATTGACGTCACTAACTATTCCTTTAACGCCTCGTTGTCTACATCCGCTGGTTCTGCTTATTATTATTATTATATTATTTGTACCCGCTTAAATTGGTGTACTTAAAATATGTATATCGAACAACGGAGAATTCGGATTTCAGTTCTTCGGTGTTCCGAATACATAATGCGTCGTTAGGAAAGCCTAAAAAAAAATAAATATTTACAGAAAAAGTTCGAAATAAATAAATTCTAAAGTTACACAGGCAGCAATTTTATTGCCCACGTGTCTGTACGAGTAAAAATGTTTTCTCGTTTCCTTGTTTACAATCATATACGTGTTTTGTTTTTTTTTTAATATATACATATATATATACATATATATATATATATATATATATATATATATATATATATATATATATATATATAATCGTTTATTTTATATTTTTAATTTTTCCTAGAAACCGAATAATTTTATTATATTTGTTATTATATTTATTATTTATTTATTATTACAACAATGGTTGTTATTATTTTGTAGAATGCGCAATGTAGTGATTTTAAATTAAAATAACCAACATAAAAGTAGTTGAAATCACTAAAAAAATGTTCCTTTATGAAAAATCACAAAGCTTTTCGGCTGTTAGGCTATTATCAAGCGAATATTAAAAATTTTAAAATAAAAAAATATTAAAATTACAATTCACAAAAATCAGTAAAATGAAGAACAGTATTCACTGTGCGATTGTTTTTATTAACACTGTTCTTCATTTTGCTAATTTTTGTGAAAATTTTAATCTTAAATGAATATTTTTTCATTCGATATTTTTTATATTTTTAAATATTCCCTTGATATGGCATAACAGCCGAGAAGCTTTGTGATTTTTCATAAAGAAAAAACTTTTAGTGATTTTAACTTCTTTCGTGTTGTTTATTTAGATTATTATTATGTTCGTAATAATAATTATATTTTTTATTATTGTAATTATTATTCTCATAATTAATCACATCTGCTCTAGTTAAATTCGTAATACGGTTAACGTCCCTAGTAAGGCGCCTATAAATTTCCTTATTGATTTTTATATATGTTCCGATATATATATATATATATATATATATATATATATATATATATATATATATATATATATACAACTGAAACAATCCCAGGTGATTATTACCTATATCGTTTTTATTATTATTAGAATATTTCTAACCAGTATGGAAATTACAATTTCATTCTTTCTTTAATTTTTTCATTATTTATTTTATCTTTATATGCTACTAAACGTTTAAGTTTATTCTTATCATTAAAACACCCTAGTACTTTTATTCCGGTTGGCACAGTTATATAATTTATATTGTTCGTTTATCAGACATTTTTTCGGTCGTATGCGGTTATGTTGGTTTTGATTAAGTCATATTTTATTATAATAATTTCTTACCGGAATGGTGCGCATTCGTATCGTTATATCGCTTCGTATTATTCTTTTAAAAATATTCTACAAATACCTATTATGAATTATTTTATATTTCCTTACTACGTCGACATAACCATCGCTGATGTATCGATTAAAAACTGTTTTAATTTTTAGATATTTGTTCCCAGGAATTGTTATTGTACTTGTAAATTTTTTTATTTATTCATTCTAAGTGCATCTCTTTATTTCACGTAAAATGTTGCTTAATTGTTTTACACTTTTTGTCGCATCTTCTGCACTTGTAGAAAATCTGATAAAATATATTTCCCGTAATTTCTTTCTTGTTGTTATAATATCATAACGGATCGTCATTAAAAAGAAATTTGTTCGTGAAATTAATTCGCACGATTTATACGATATGAATAAAGTTCTTACGAAACTATTTCCAACGTTTGACGAACCTAATTACGTGTTCCATTCCATTTTCTAGCGTCTTCTTGTCAGAAAATTGCATACATCTCCGTGCGTTAGAAAATAATTTTTTGAAAATAAATTATCGTACACAATACGAACTATTATTTGAATTTTAAATTGAAAAACTTTTACAGCTCGCGTCGTTTATTCTAATTTTGGAAAATTTAAGCATTGAAAATTAATTTTCCAGTTCGGTTTTAGAAAACTCTCTCATAATCGTAATTGCGTTTGTAGAGTTAATGAAACTTTTAGAAATTACGCCATCTTGAAATTATAAAGTTTAATTACATATAATTCGCTTATTTACAATCTGAGAAACAGACGAGGCAAAATAACCCTTCGAGTTCAGTGAGACGAAAAAAATTTTTGTACAGTGTTTCGACCTTTAAGTACTTTGTATTCGCACTTAATATTAACTTGGAAAGATCATTGTATGAATGTCATAGAAATTCGATTCGGGATTTGGAAACATGTCAGACATAAAACCGAATACTCTACGTGGATCTATTTTGATTCTTTATTTCGCAACAGCGGTGTATCCGTGTCCAACATGTAGTGTTTCGGCACTTGTAAAACGTGCAGATATTGCGCTTAACGAATCACGAAGGATAATATGTTTAAAGCTCAATTAAAATAGACCATTTATTCGAACTGGTTCGAATAGCTTCACCAAGCATCCAGCGTGATGTTGCAGCTTATGTTGAAAAAAAAACAAACAACGTGTATAGATTGAAATTTCGGAAGAGCTTCGTGGAATGCACAAAAAATAAACTACAGAAAATTCCGACCTAAGGAAATCTGTTTAAATTGTGGATTCAGTGTGTCACTGATAAAAATGAAAAACTGACAAACGAAGTAGAATTCCTATAGCATATAGAATCAGAACGTATACGGCTAAATGCAACGACTAGAAATGACGCTATTCAGATGTTACTGATACGAATCCCGTACGATACTGTCCAGCGTACGTAAAGTATTGCGATGAGACCGATGTACAAATGGAAAAGGCTCATAAAATGGCTGCTTATTAGTACGATGATGGTGCTTTGCAACCGACATGAGTGATTTGCACCGGGAAATTCATTGTATCCGTTGTTATATAAACAGAAATGCAACGAACATAATTTGCCACGCGTAGTTTAAATACAAAACACCTGAAATATTTTATATAGACTACCATTAGTAAAGGAATGTATTCCAACAAGAGTTTTTTCCGATTCGTTTTACTATGTGTCGAATTTAGTTAAAAGAATGTTCGTTTAAAAGATAATTTGTTTCGAAAACTTTCACGCGGATGTAAAGTTGATATAGGAGAAAACATTTTTCGGGAAGTGAATAAGAAGGAAATTCTACATTTAATATTCCATTCCATTTAGAAGCTTCTTCTTGTCGGAAAATGTCATAAACATGTTTTATATTTCTTGTTTAGTTCATTAATTTTCTCGTTTTCAAAGCTGTTGATAATCATTTCGAGTTTTTTCCTTCCACGCATTTTCTTTCCCAGTATTTTTCCTCAAACGGTAACATATTCCTTCTTCTCTTATTTTATGCGCGAAGTATTCTTTGCTCTTTCTTCTCTCGATGTCTTCGATGGTTTGTAATACTTCTGAATTCGTTACTTCGGTATCGGCCATATTCTTCTAAGCGTCCATATTTGAAACGCGTTTAATCTTTCTGCGTTTAGTGTTCACGTTTCAGCAGCGTATTTTAGGACGGACACATCTTTATATTCATTTTTAGTTTCCTATCTTTCAGCACGTTTTCTAAATTTATGAACGCTCGTTTTTTGACGATTCCGATAATCTAATTTATTTTATATCTCCACCATCGTTTGTCTAAATTTCCACGATTTCTTTTTCGATTTTTAGCTTGAGATGATCGTCTTCGTGAATTTTACGCCCTTTGTTTTCCTAACATTTATTTTCACGTCGTATTTCTCCCTTCCTTTATTTAGTCTATTTAGCATTATCCGCATTCCTTAAGTTGATCTTGCTAATAATACTCGGTCATCTGCATAGCTTATACACGCTATCGAACATCCGTTTATTTTGAATCGGTAGTTACAAATTTTTCCTTATTTAATTATCTCTTCTGTATATATATATATATATATATATATTATATATATATATATATATATATATTACGAGTATTAAATGAAGTTATTACGGTGAAATTAAATAAATAAAATTTTAAACAATACAAGATAGACTGAAATATAATCGAATTCGCAATTCAAGTTACGAAAATTTCTGTCTATAATAATATTTTCGATTTCGGCTGTATTGAATAAATTTTTAGACTAATAATCGTTTTGAGGGGGGTAAATAACTTATCCGATTAATTTTGCGACCGTCTATTTTTCGCACAGAGTGGAATGTTTTATATATTAAATTAAACGCTGTGCAAGACGATATTTAAAGTAAAAAAAGGTATTTTCACGTTTACAATAAATCTTCTTCGTAACACCAAATAAATAATATCGACATTATATAAACAACGAATTGTTTATAGATAAATGTGTTGTCAACGAACACACGGCGGTGTATCATTTTTTTCCCCTACTAATAAATTGTGGGGGATAATTACAAGGGATTAGGTGTAATTTGTATGCGTAAAAAAAAAATTTACTAAAATTGTGCGTTTTACGTCACGATGTAAATCAACGATTTGAGAAACGTGAAACGCACTATGTTTTAAAAATTACAATTTTAATATAAAGATTCTTTTTGTACGTAATTCGAAATCTAGCAATTTACGAAAATTTTGGAAAAATTTTGCTAAGATTTAAATTTTAAATCGTACTCGATATAATATTTAAGAAAAAAACCAAACAAACATGAATATAATTTGATAGAGCGAATTAAAATAGAATTTTCTAGCAAATCTCGAGTTTTAATACATCGCAGATAAAATAAGTAATGTCCGCTGGTTTCTGAATTATATCGACCGACGTAAGATGATATAGGTGTCCACTTAACTAACGCTCTGTTTGAGACGATTTCAAATAATTTCGAACCTTACAGTTTTTTTTTTGATATAGTGTTATGTACACGTTCCATTATTTAACCCTTTCAGTTATATATTTCGTTACAGAATTATAGAAAATATCGAAAGAAATAAAAAACGTAAAGTAATATTTTATACACAATATCATTTCTTAGATGACGTTGGATAATTTCTATCGCGCGGTATTCATCCTTTTCTAATTGACACGTTCTACGTCAACGGTGTCTTTAAATATGAAAATAGATTTTGTCGGTTTTAACATTCACTTGTTGTATAGGAAACACCGCTACTGAAAGGATTAATCAAAGACATGTATTAAATATTATCATTATATATATGTTTTCAATTTATTTTGCGTTTACTAAGACTGGCATATTATTTTTAAATAAACAAGTATATATATATATATATATATATATATAATATATATATATTCATAAACTATAATATATAATAAAAACTATATAATAAATAATACGGTTCTTTTAAAAGTTATATCATGGCCAATGCCAGTTTTTTAGTTATACAACCAGGATATAAAGTTTGAGCGAATTTTTGTTTCAGTTTCTAAAACGAAATTTTATCTTCTGTCGAATAATTTATTTTAAAATTTTGACAGAAAAAGTAACTCTCGAACAAAACGATAATATCGATAATGAAAATACGATTAACTCGATTGCGCACGCGCGTCTAGGCGCGTGAAACGTCCTATTACACTTACGGGTCGCGTAACGTATTCGATGTATATTCACCAAACTAACACACGTTTACCGGATCTCTCGTTTTCCCGCCATTTCTTGCGTTCTCCCCGGATAAGAACGCGCAATTCAGTTTTGTGTAGGTTGTATTGAATTTTGGTTTTCGCGTTGTGCTAACGGTGTTTACCTCGTGAACGTTTATTTTTAAATTAATTAATTAATCGGTGTTTTTTTCGTTTAACACGGTGCTCGGTTTTATTTCTATCCTTAAAATATTACGAAATGATTTATTATTATTTTTAATTTAGCCGATATTTACAGAAGATTTTAGCGGTCCCAACTTTATGCAGGTATTTTAAGTTTCTGTTTATTCCTTTAATAAAATTATTCGATATAATCGTAAACGTAGTAAACTTGAAAAACACATTAACGTATAAGAAGTATGCCAAATACGAGCCTGAAATTAAAATTATATATATATATATCAAGTATAAGAATGAGACAAAATATAAAGATACTATAATTTTTATTCACAGATTTCGTTTGAATGTTATCTAGTTTTATTCGTAAAAGTTGAACTCATAATAAGGCTTATTTAATTCATTCGCATTAAAAAAGTCGCGAAATTTTGAACTTAATAAGTTTTACGAGTTGAATTTTTTCAAGTCATTTTAGACAGGATCGATGCAAATAAAGAGAAATACTTAACGTGGTTATCGACAAATTGAAAAATTGGTCGATAAACTAAAAATGTAATTCGACGGTTTAATTTTTTTAAATAATATGTAGGTAAAGTATAAAGAAAAAAATTCGTATAAATACTTTGCGATTAAAAAATAATTTAAGTATCTTTAACTAGTTGATTGATACATATTTTTTTTAATTTACCGGTATTTGGAAATGATTACTTACTTAGTACGTGATACGGAAATTTTTGAATTCCGTTCTTTTTTCGGAGAATTAAAATAATATTTGTACTTATAATTAGGTATATAAGTATTTGATTTTTAAAATTATTTATTATTTTCATCCGAAACCGCGTTACATTTTCAATGATAACCTCTTTTGAGATTATCAAAAAGAAATTCCTAGAATTTAGGAAGGGAGAATCAAAATTTCACTCTGATTATTTTCATTAATATTAACGATAGTTCCTAACTTTTTTATAGAATTTAGTGAAATTTCTATTCGTTTTTGCGGAGAGGTCGTAAGATTTGTCAAAAATGATATGTTTACTTATTATTACACTATGAATGTAAGAACAGATGTCTTATATAACAGCACTTAGAATTGTCTTATGATATGATCCTTATCTGATAACATTACTTTGCTATGTTTTATTGAATAATTATGTATATATATAAAATATCGACACTCGTGTCCTAGTTAAGTCTACTGAATAAGGGGTGTGTAAAAACAGGAAAAGAAAGATAAAATAAAGGAATTATGAGTACGAAGGTGTGAGATTAGACCAATACACGTTTGACAAATACGACCACAAATAGTACAGCTGCAAGGTACGTACATTTTTCGAGCTTTTAGTTTTACCTGTTTCCTTCGCCTTTCGACTATGGCCCCGCAGTTTCTAACGCAGCTTGTTGCTCTCTATTGTAGTCTGCTTGTTGTCATCTGCTCCCAGTTACTTTTCGTTTCCATTAATTTTAATCGTTCTAATATTTGTTCTCTGTGTCTCGTGCGTGGTCTTGCTTGGATTAATTACCCGTACCGTATTCAACTATTTGTAAAATTCGGTGGCACATTTTTTGTTAAATTAACTTATAGCACGCGTGAGCTTGTAATTTGTTTCATCTTTATCATAAATCCTCAAATATTCGTGATAGACTATAAAACTAAATAGTTTCCTTAATATTTAAAATCTGAAAATGGATCTCGTATGTAACGATAACGCCGCTCGCACAACCTAAGTTAGAATCACAATTTCATACAGTAAATTCATCTATCTATCTAATCGACCGGTAAATAAATATAAGTTTGATGGGAAATAAATAAAAACCGAATTAAGTAACGATCGATATTTACTTGCCCAGGAAGCGTCATTTACTCGTTTTTTAATCAACCTTAGTTGACGAGTATCATTTAGGTAACGTCTTGTACCAACATTCTAGTTGATCGAGACCTTGGGTTCTTTCTGTCGGGGAAAAATGTATGTGGAAATACAGAAAAAAGTAATTAAAAGTCTTAGCATAATATTATGTGTACTGGAGAAATTAAATATGTCAATTATTTACTTTGTGTTAGTTAATGTGGCATGTGTGTGCATATGTAGGTACATGTGTATGCGTATGTGTATTTATGTATACCTCATATATTTTTTGTTTTTCATATTTTATTTGTTTATTTTTTTGCAAGTTTTTTGTTTATTGTAGCCTAACATGGGGTTCTTTAATTTTCCAGATTTAGTAGTACTATTTAAGAATAGGATTAACAACCTTGTTATATATGTCTCATTATGAAATAAAGTTTCTTCCTTCTTCTTAAATTTAGTGGATTCAACGGAATATTTTTCAATAATGGGCGAATTTTAACCGTACTCTTTTTAATGAGTCAAGTTCTAGACCCGATGATCAGAGTCGCGGATATATTATTAGGTAAATAAACTTCCGATACGTTATTGTCAAACCAGAATATAATGTTAAAATAATAACGTCATTAAAAGTTCTGAAATAGATGCAAACCGTCTTATTTGCTACAATAATCTCAACGGAATTCATACGATATTATTTCTTTTTATACTATACCAGCCTCTTCCTTTAGTGGTTATTCGTGACCTCCTTTCAAGAACTTGGAAATATATATTGAAAGTATCTTTTCTCAGAACTAGGACTATCGTCGGAAAGTGCTGTAGATACGTCTATCCTAGCTTTATAGTAATACAGAAATAGATATGTAAACAATGAAAATTTATTGCCTTCTATTATAAAATAATATCCTTAATTCTTATAGTAATATGCAACTTTTGTGAGATCTCTACTCGTATATAATATATCGGAGAGTAGCGATTTTATGAATTAATAAAACAAAATAAAAACACAGTTAATCACTATAAATTTTTATTATTTGCGCGCGAATCCTTTCTACAATTACCTCATTATCCGAGCGTACACAATAAACGAGAGTGTTCGCTCGATAATGACGTAGCTGTCGAGAAACTTAAAAATTTTATAATGATTAATTGCGTTTTTATTTTGTTTTATTAATTTTATACATATATATATATATATTACTTCATTATAACACCGTCATCAGACCAGAGTGCTTATATGCATCAGAATGCCTTATACTCAAGGTGGGAAAAGAATTCGAAACGATTAGAGAGAAAAATTATAATAAAAATACTTGACCCTAACATTGTGAACAGAAAGATATTTCTTAAAAGTAACAAGGAGGTATATGAAAAAGTAGAGAAGATTATAAGAGGAGAATTATATTTTATGGGCACGTTAAGAGAATGGAGGCAAATAGGCTGACTAAGCAGATATTTAACTTTTTTTTGACAGAAACTGTGAAGACTTGGATGGTTTCAACAAACTAAGAAAGATATGAAACAAATGATTTCGAATAAACATATCCAAGATAGAAATCAAGTGCGGAGAAAAATTAAGGAATTTCATAATTTTCTGGAAACCAACAGAACGAACACGGGAAAAAAATGATGTGAAAAACTGAAAGAAGATCATAGCTTAAAAATAAAACAGTTCTGAAAAAAAAAGAAGGTAAAAAGCAACGTGTTGAAGGTCAGCCGAAATTAAAAAAAAAAAAACTGGTGCCAAATGGAGTGAACAAAGAAAACAGTTACACAGTGAGAAAATGAAGCAATATTGGAGAAGAAAGAAGAATTTCAGTCCCTGATTTCGTTGGTTTACGTGGTCCTCGTTGACCTAGATCGATAAATAAATTACATATATATATATATATATATATATATATATATATATATATATATATATATATAAAATAGCCAGTAAAACGAATCAGCTAGAAATATCGTAGAAAATTTAACACCTATCTGAAAGAGGAAATAATATCGCAAGGAGATGATAATGAGTTATAAATAATGAATTTTAATTATATTCAACTACTGTAAATAAATTGAATAATCTCTATTATAATTTAGGTTCGATTACTTCATAATTATTATTCGTCGGAGAAATCATAAGTATTAACAATAAAGAATATAAATGTTTGTAAGTACGTAAACATGTTAAAAATCGAATCGATAGCGTATAAAATATTGTCCTAGTTTTGACAGTGATAGTGCTTAGTTCTACACAGAGTGTATGGGAAATAATAGGAAAAAAATAAGATTAGTGGCGCTATCTGTGCACAAAAGACTAGAATCGGTTGATAGTTGTTGTAGATGTAGTCTTCGCTATTTGAGCGACAGAAGCTGATTGTAAACTTCGGAATTAGTAAGAAAAATATGAAAATTACGAATCAGTTCTTCGGTTAAATATAATTTTAATTTTAATTTTTTATTTTTTTTTCGGTGAAAACCGTGTCGATTTTATTACTTCGTAATGTAAGTTGACGTGATTTTCACAGAAAAAAAAATTGCTAATAATATCACATTATTTAACATAAAACTAGTTGCTTTTGAAAACACAATACGATGTTCGAGTGTACACCATAGTTTTAAAGCCCCTTCCTTTTAATATACGTCGCGGCACATCGTATAAACTTTAACTCGTTATTACGCTTCAAAGTATCGTTTCCCGTTTTCAATTTTATTGTTTTATTTCCTGAATTCAATGTATTTCCCATCTGGCTAGAATATAACATTTATGAGCGCGATTTTTTTTCTTTAAAGTAAACATATCGACATTGGTAATTATTTTGTTGGATAATGATGTAATATTAATATATATATATATACATAAAAATGTACGGAATAATAGCGAATTAAAATATTATTAGTATCGTTGCAATCATCGTAATAATAATTCAAATAATCATTATTGCTATTGTTATAACTATTACTAAGTATAGCGAGATTAATTCCGGAACTGTATTAGAGTAAACAATAAATTTCGACAGAATTCAGGACATTGTGTAACACTTGACTTTTAATTCCTAAACTACGAACTTTACCGAGGCACGTGTAATTATAATTTATAAAAAAAAAAAAACGGTCAACATTTGTTTCGTAATGTACGTTATATCGATTATTATTATTATTATATGCTTTTTTTATATAATGTATTATACACATAATAAATTTACTTCAAAGTACATTATGTTTCTTTTGTAATCTGTATCGAAAATGATAACTTTACGAAACAGTCTGTTCCGTTCTACTTAATTTAGGTTCAATAAATTATTCCACTTTGTAACGTTTAATATTATAACTAGATTTTAGTATTATCGTTTTTAATGTTTAATACAACGGCTGGAAAATCAATTTTTCAAACTTTAACTTCTTTTATTTCAGAAGTTTTCGTGTAGATATGTGTAGCTCCTTTTTTTTGTTCGCAAAGTTATTATTCGTATATAAATATTATCATCGTTAAACTAGGTAGGTATACTTCTTAATATATAAAAGCAGTGACCTTATTCGATATTTATAAATCTGATTATAATACGCGCATATACATATACAATATATATATATATATATATATATATATATATATATATATATATATGTACATATATAATATATATGCCTGATAAATGTGCTCATGCGATGTATTTATTGATTTATTACTGACACATATAGGCGTACATAATAATGAAATATATACATATGTGTGTTGTGCCTGTATGTATCCACGTATACGTACGTGCCTATTTTTAAGGGGTGAAAATTTAAACTAGGTTCGCTGTGAAAATATGCTGATAGCTGGTAATATTTACATCGAATTCTGACGACATTGTAATTTCCTATAATGTCCTTTTGGCCGTTTTAATTAATAGCTCTGTTAAATATAAAATGCGTATTTATAATTACGTTTTCTCCGCTATTATAATAATTTTTCAATCAGTTCTAGATTGCGAAAGTAATAGAACAACGACATTAATTAATATAATTACGTTTACTGCGCGCTATCTATAACAAATCGGGTAATTTCCTAAATACACTCCGCGTTTCCCGTGTCATTTAGAATTTTTTTTTTTTTTTGTAATTTCCACCAGCTCGTTTATGTCCAGCGTTCTGTGAGATCCCCGAGTGCGACAGCGTGATTGGTAAATTCTAAGAACTTTTCCATTTCCTATTTTTGTAATTACTCACGTAAATTACCAGTATTGAACACAGACGGAGGAACATTATGATGACAAACGAATGTAATCGGCTGCTAATTTATTCGTCAATAATGATTATATCGAAATAAAAACGAAATAATTATATACATACATGTGTGTATACGCGTGCTTCGAGTAAGAGTCCATTTTTTTTTTTGGGAGGCTTTTTGAACTCACAAGCTCATATTTTAACGTCGCGAAACGGTATTTCTTATTAGAACTCATAATTTGATTGCCATCATGCTGATCGTGTAATGGAAAAATTCGAGGAAAGAAAAAAAATGTGTATATATAATAATTTACGGTACTTCACTATTTGGTTTACTTTAATTTTTTTTTGTTTTAATTATTAAATTTTCATTTTATCAATAAAGTTGTTTGCGGTATTATATATAAGTGGGTGTTTTTTAACCAGCAGTCGGTGTGCATATTTTTGACCACACTTGCCGACAGTATAGAAATAAGTTATTTAGTTGATTTAGTTTCCTTCTAATAAATGTACTTGTTAATATGTTAGTTTTATGTTTGATAATGAAAAGCGTCGAAAAGCTTCACGTTTAATATATATTTTTAGCGATTTAATTTAGTGTTTTTACTTCGTTGACATTAAATGATTACACTCCGCATAACATTCGTTCGGGAATACATCTACAAAATTATATAATTATATTTTATTATAGTAAGCGACCTTGTCGAAATAGTTGTTTAGCTAGACGTGATGGTAATATATATATATATACTCCTAATGTTGACAGATAGTACAGGATAATTGTATACAGATCTTGTAAGTTCATTCCCGATGAATCTTTATTATTAATTTTTTTTATTTAATTATAATGAATAAAATATGCAGTTAAATCTATGGCTCACGTTAATTTAAAGAATTTCTTCCGCCAATATTGATGACGTTGAATGCATATTTGCATTTGTCTTTGGTTTCATTAAAGTAGATCGTATATTGTACTCCTTCATTTCGACCGTAATAACCGGTAAAATCTTTTCGGTGAACACCGCGATTAAATTATTTTGGACAAGTTTGTTCTAAAGACGACTCTACGTCGCCCAAACTCCCCTCTCCCTCGTTAGCTCACTCTGTCTTTTCGAATTATATTTGTCTTTGTCGATATCGATGCGTCTGTTTGTGTTCTATTGTCAGATTGTTGTTTCGTGTTTTCTTTCGATGTTAATGAACTTTATATGTATTCGACGATAATCGATATATAATTTACCGAGTACGAAAAATCAGTAGAATATATCCCGCGAATTGATTATGTAACTAAGATAATCAACGTGGTTACATTATAGAACGTTATTTTGTCGTGTTTATTTAAAATTTCACTATATGAGCGTGAACAATAAAAATACGCGAAAAAAATATATCAATGATTTGACAAAGTTTTGAATATATTGATTTTTACAAAAAAAAAAAAAAAAAAAAAAAAGACAGTTAAACTCGTTAACAATTTTTTCTTTATGATAAATCACAAAGCTTTTCGGCAGTTAAGCCATTGTCAAGTGAATATAAAAAAAATATAAATTACAAAAATACGCACAAATAATTTATACATAAAGACGACGACACAGCATTTGGTTCTGCGAATTTTACAACTTTGACGTCAATATGTATCTGTTTTCTGTAATTCTACGTTCCTAATTGCGATGAATACACTAACGGTGCGGATGATATTTCGACAACGATAAATCGTAGTTGAAAAAATGAAAGTGGATATCTACCGGAATTAATGCATTAACTTTTAAACGGCGATAGATTAATTCAATACTTTGAGAAATAACGTTATTTCGGTTGGAAACGAGATTTACCGTGAAAACGGTATGTGTGGCAAAACTGATGATGGCCGTTCGATTTCATTCGACTAGCCAGACTTTGTTCTGTATATTTATCTGAACGAAAACATTCGAGCTTATTCCGTCATAATTCTTCGTAATTCGTGGATTATCACGATTTACCAAAATTTCCGGTTGCCGATGGATAGATCACTGTATTTAACGACGAAGAATATTTATCCATGGTTACAATTATAACATTCTTCTCTCTTCAATAATATATTTTGTCTCTCTTTTTCGTACTACATATCGATATACATATATATATATATATATATATATATACATATATATATATATATATTTATATATATATAATTCTTCTCTGTGTGTTTATGTCACTGAATTCCTCCTAAACGGCTGGACCGATTTTAATAATTTTTTTGTGTGTATTCAGGTAGAACCGAGAATGGTTTATATTTACAATTCGGTCCATTTTAAATTATTTATTTAATTAATTTTTTATTTATAAATTGTTGTTGATTTTGGAATGTTTTACAATTGGATCCGGCAGACTGCGCTACGATAGCAGTATAGAATATTCAATAATATTCTACTTTAATCGCAGTTCGTCTGGACAGTTCGTGCTACGATCAAATGTAGGAAAATATGTTGTAACTTTGTGTTATTATTGCGTTACAAAATATCGTGTGCTAATTGAAATATTACATTAAGATGTAATTAGTGTTTGAACAGTTTTGAAGTGTGCATAAAAAATATACATTTTGCAAATTTAGTGCGGAATTGAAGTATTTTATATAATTTTCTTGGTGGGATGACTTTTTTTTTTAATACTCCATTTTAAATTTCTTCTTCTTCTATCTTCATTTCGGTGAAGTCATTGATTTCTATCGAAAAAGTCGAATCTATTTTTCGTTCATCTTCCTGGTATGACAATATTCTTTTAAGATGGCTATAAAATGTCATCATCTTTCGTTTACACATAGTATTTCCTCGACTATTTTCTTTATCCGTTCTTAATTGCAACATATCGTTTATTTTTCTTATTATCTTTCTTTCTTCCTTTTCGATCTCATCGACACAATTAAATATATTCATTGCGAGATATTGCGATGTATAAAGACGTTACGGTTTCATCATTGTGTTGTGTATTTTTGTACTTCTGGCGGGGGGGTTGCACGTACTTCGTATATGTGCTTCTAAGGAACCGAAGCTCAATCAGAACTCGGAGCGCGTTCACGGGTCAAGTATACTGGAATGACCTGCAAGTATGTAGATTAGCTGCGTGAATAAGATGTTTGCCTAATAAGCAGTCGCGGACCAAGAGTGGGTACTTGTTGAAAACTTCTCGCGGGTGATTCCGGTAGCGACAACGTAATAAGCGTAAGAAGATATAGAGACAATTTGGAACTATCTATAAAAATTTGTCTTCCTTCGATTGCTAACTCTTGGCGAATTGAAACCGCCTGTATAAATATGCCTCACCCGTTGTCTTCCATGCAGCATATAAATCCAGAAGTGTCTGTTTCCAGTAGAGCTGCTATATCTAGTCGGCGTCTGCTCTATATATCAAAAGCGGCTGAATTATATCGTCGAGACTTACAATCTCGGTGTAAATTATTAATTGGTTATACCAGTAACTCGACGTAAATTTCAAATAATATGTATATGTATGCATATATAGTTGTATTCTTGTAGTACATTATACGTTAAGATTTTTGAAAGAAGAGAAAAAGCGTTATGAGAGCGAGAAGAATAATTATTTAATTTACGGTTGATAAATTAATATAAAAAAAAAAAAACAAAATTAATAAACAAATATATTAATGTTAAATTTCAACAATTCAAAAAATAGACAGAACAGAAGCAGAACAGCATTTTTGGAGTATATTTTCACAATCACCATCAAATATTTTTAAGTAATTATATTTAATTTATATTTTTAAAATTATGATTTTTTAAAAATGTTTCACTTATTGTATATCGAACAGATACATTGTGAAAAGATACGTACGACATAATAATTTCGAATGGAGAAATTCCCAGTTCGTAGAATGAAGATAGTGCACGTTTGAAAATCTCGTAAAAATATACAATACTTGCCATTACGAAATTTTTCTTATATATAAACAATATTCAATAAAATACCACACGAATAAGTCAATTATAATATATAATTCGATGGTGTCTAGTGTGGAATTTTAAAAACATTAGGAATTATCTAATCAATAATTGCATAACCTATGTAATAATTTAATTCCCAATAATAGTAATAATTTTTTGTTTGAAAAATTTCTGCAACGAAATAAAGTAAATTTAATCATTATTTAAAGCTACAACATCTGGATGGGGTTACTTATAGCAAAATGATCGTGCATAGAACAGATGTCGTTCGCATATATCCTTCGGTCATCTGGATCTGTTACTGGATTTTTCTGTACAATATAAATTTTATATATATATATATATATGTGTGTGTGTGTGTGTGTGTTGTTCATCGATTAATTTAAAATTACTTTTAATAATTTTATTTTAAATTATGTGTAACTATTAATTTACGGATAATAATTAAATAAGTTCAAATATTTTATGATAGTTTTTATTGAGTGTGATCGTTACGAATAAATTATTTATTAGGCTAAGAAAGCAATAATAGACTCAAATAATAATCCGATAAAGCTTAGTTATTAGTAGTATTATTATTACGTATTAGTGAGTTTTCCTGTCGATTAGGATTATATGTATTTGATATCCAAGATCAAATTAGCGACTAGAACCGCTCTAAATTGTTTCCCACATAGGGGTAGAACAAATTGGTCTTCACGCAATCATATATACTCTAAAAACCGTACCTCAAGTCGGGATACAACATAATATGTATGAATTTAATGTTCACGAATTATTTTGAAACATCAGTTGCACGTATTTCATTACTAATTTTAAGATGGAATATTCTCTTCTAGTTTTCACTCTATTATTACGGTTTTTTTTATTGACTTTCCCAACAATTTTGTAAATTATCCTTGAAACCATAATCTACGGATCTTATTAAATCACTTTCCCCCTTTCCTTGTTACGTTTATACTTTTTTTATTTTCTTGGTTTAAAAAAAAAAAATACTTATAATTTTTTGTTATTTATTAGAAAACTCCTTAGATATTATTTCAGAATTAATTTATACATGGTCCAGCAATTGCGGATCGTTTATTCATTCCTTATTATTTTATGAACAATTTCCTTTTCTTCGAAATATATTTATCAATAATCTTATAAAATATTAATGCTTCCGATAACAATTATTACGACGGGGAACGCTTTTCAACTTTTAAAAATATAAAAGCGCACATGATAATGATGCCTATCGCGCACTCTTCTAATTTCCCTTTTAAATGGAAATCATCCGATACAATGTAACTACCATTATCGGTTGATATAGAATTCAAGTCACACACTGTTATTCTTTTATTAATATTATTAATATTATTATTATTATTATTATTATTATTATTACATTATTATTATTATTGCTGTAATTATAATTAAAGTGGAATGATGACGCAAGTAGTAATGCGAACGAACAGCGCAATGAGTACAGTACGCACTTTCATACGTTATTTCTATTTTATTTTTATTTTTGTTCCGTCTTTTAAGGGCGACGTTGTTACCAGTCTTAAAGTGCTCTTACTTCAAGACTCATTTTTACTTTTATTTTTGTACTTTGGCTTTGTTTTTTTCTTTTCTTTTTTTAATGGTAAAAATAATGCGGTTTAATTGCGGTTCGTGCTCGCGGTAAGATATTCGAACCTGTATGGCGCATTTCGTTTAATGAAAAGAGCGGATGAAAGTGAATTGAACAGGTTATGAAACTAGAGAGATTTATTTATACAGCCGGTCATCTAGTGTTACACGGTATAACTTGCTAAAGTGATTTCATTTAATAGTTTCTCTCTCGATTTATAATCAAATTAAATTTCGAAAAATGAAAATCAAGTGAATACATTTAAACATATACATACACACAATGTGTAACCTGCAACACGCTCAATGTGTAGGTGTAAGAATTCGTTTTAAAAGGCGGACACCTAAATGATTGTTGCCTCGAACTTTGTGACATATTGGAAGTCTTGACAACCGAATTGGAATGAACGCGTGCAAATTTAAATTGTTTCAATGCCCGAAACTATTTGAAGAAATATCCGTTTCCAAACATGCTATCTCCGAACGAAATAAAACTGTGAAAACTAAAGAGAAATAGGAAAAAACAAGCTCCAACGCGAACTAGTTAGAATTATTTTTACCGATAATAAAATATTTTTATTTTCGTATTTAAAAGAATTTCTTAGAAATTATTTGTGACGCCGACGAATACATAATTTCACGTAAAATTTATTTTCGATTTAAAATAATCGTATCTATCAATGAAAATGGCTTAATTATTATTTGACTGTGAATCCGAATTGAAATTAATAAACCGGACGAATAATTTTATTAGGTTTCTTCGATTTGATGTGAATGTTGGAAACGTGTATTTGAAATTGGTTTGAACACCTCGTGATTAATTATATATATATATATATATATATATATATATATATATATATATATATATATATATATATGTTTGTGTGTGTCATCTCTGTGGTCTAAATATTCGAATTGTACGGGAAATTGATATACTTTCACATCAACTTAGCGGAACTTATTTAATTCCACTTTTTGTTTTAATTACATATATTTTGTTATTAAACGCACGGCCTATAAAAAAAATTAGAGAAAATTAGTAATATTATTTATCTCGGTTCAACATATATTAATGAGGTATGTATAGCGAAATAAAAATTCCAATTAGAAAATCTCGAGACGCATAATTAAAACTGAAATCAATACTATGTAGCGGAAATATAAAATCAAAGCCATGCATCCTCGACATTATAACGGAGAGAAAAAAAAACAACAAAATACTCCACTATTGTACGAATAAATCTGAGGAAATATTGAGAGAAATCGAATATTATAAATTGAAATATTTTACTAAAATATGATATCCGCCACAATACATCAGAAGTAAAATATCCCGGGGGGGGAGTGAAAAAAGACAACCTAGTTATCTATCAAATTGATACAATTTACCGGTGAGTAGTTTTTCCCGAACTGTTTTACACAAAGGTGGAATTGCCAACATTCCAGCCAACGTTTGGACACGTACACGGAACTTCTAGATCATAATAGAACTTATCTCACCCTTATTCACCTACTTCCCACCCTTTTACCTCACACTTCCTGATCAATTCCTCCCCAACATAAATGCTCATTCAAGAAAATTTCAAGAATAGCAAGTTACTTTTTATTGGAGGTTCTCCAAAGATTTGGATTGCACATTAATCATAATTCAAATTTCCCCCCTAATCAAATGTGCACCACGTGATCCCACTGCTAACATACAAACTGCGCTCATCTGAAAAATCCCGTTCTTCTCACGATAAAAGCGGATAACATAATACAGAAATGATCAAATATCGTACATAGATGGAGAAAAATCACTTACCAACACTCATTCTGTCTTCATGATACACAATTTATAATACTGAATGTGCGTCACTATATTTTTTTCAATATTTACACTAAATTGCCTGTCAGATTCTGATTGTTTCCGACTTTTTGTCCGAAGTATCAGCTTTATCCTCCTTCTTCGAATAATCATATTATCGCTCGATTTTAAAACTTGACATCAGTTTTTTGAAAAGGACATACAAATCACGACTCTCTGGGTTCCAAATCACATAGGAATAACAAATGAACAAACTGACTAGAAATATGTTCTGCATTCTACTATTCAACGTCATCACTTGTAGCGTGTACACCATACCTACAAAAATACGCTGCAAAATATTTTCATCTTCTTCGAGACCGCGAACGGTTCTCAAACACGATTAACTTTTTCCAAGAACCAAACATAACACCGAAAAACTCCGGTTTTAACATCTCTCGGACAACTAGCATCGACTCCGCACAGATTACATTAATTTGACACACAACCTTATCCGAAGTATATGAATTAGAGCTTGCGAAAGAAGAATCAACGCCTTCGAAATTGCGACATTTAGGCTTATGCGTAGAATTCCTTGGATAGGTAAAGTGACCGATCATCCGAATGGTACTAAATAAAATAAATTAAAGATTTTTTCGATTAATCAAATAGCTGGATGCCGATATATCTATGTGTATGCTACGATATGTTCACCACAAAATAAAAATAACAAATTTAGGAAATAAAAAATTATACGTACACGTTTAAATAAATTTACTTGCATTTAAATAATTGTATATATGTTTCAAAAATCGCTCAGTACATAAGTTAAAGGAAATAAGAAATAATATTTTATTTATTTAATTATTTAGGATTAAAGTCTAACTGTACACTAGCTAGTGTAGTAATTATAAACGTACATGCGTTATTATAATTATGATGACGATTATTGTCAAAATCTGGTTTGAAATGAGCGAGCTATTGTCACACAATAATAATAATAATAACAGTGGATCAAGCTGAAACGCACCCAGGATTACGAGGTGAGTAAAAGTAAGAAACTGCGCATGCTCAAGCCAACGACTGATCGAACAAAGAGAAAAACAGGAAAGAAGGAAGATAAAAATATGTTCAAGATGATCGTGATTAAAGTTAAGAAATTAGTCAGTTAGTACAAGTTAAAGGAAGTGTAAAAGACGAGTTAGTTTGTAGGATTTTCGGAGCTCAAAAAAAAGAAGATGGTTCGGGAGTTCGATTTTGAGAATTAAGGAAAATGGTCCATTAATGGGAAGTTAGTTTACTGTTTAATTTGATTTTAATACTTTTTAATTAATCAACTTAAACCGAATTTTTATAAGCGAAACCACAAGATCACATTGTTTAAATTATTCACCGAAAAATTAAATTCTATCACATTTTGCATGCAATTATTATCGCTATACAATAAAAATAATTAAAAAAAAAAACAATTAAATTAAAGTATTATTTTTTTATGTATATGTAGTCGTTATTTTTAATGCGACTGATAAAGAAATATTAAAAAAGAAGATAAGAGAATCTATTCGGAAGAAAGTAAGAGAAAGCTAAGTAGTATATATATATATATTAATATTAATATATAGGGGACCTTAAACGTATAATAACGAAGTCCGTAGGCATCCGTTAGGTGAGCACTTGGGCTCCCCGTAGTGTTTATATATATATATATATATATATATATATATATATATCTCATATGAAGCCAAGGAAATAAATAGAAGGATAGCAATAGAGTGAAAAAAATATTGGGCTATGAAGAAAATTTTTATTATCAAAGTGAGTTCATCATTAAAAGCACAAGTATAAGTACATGTATCATACCGGTGATTACGTAAGGTTTACAAACATGGTCACGTAATATAAAGCAAATAAAAAAGTTACAAATTGCACAGCGGGCGATGGACAAAATTTAATAAAATAAACAACAGGGCATAAGAGCACAGTCAAGAACAGATAACCTAATGGAGATATCGAGAAAAATGTCATGCTGAAACAAGCGGATAGCTGGGTCAGAAAATGCATAGAATGGATTTCATTGGATAGAAAAGGAAAATCAAAAGACTAAAAAGACCGCGGGAAGATGACGTCGTCAAATATGTGGGGCCAGTTTGATGCGGAAAGCAAGAGATAAAACAGTTTGGTAGCAAATGGGCTTTATATATATCTCAAAGTTAAGCAAAAAAACAAAGGAAGAGGCCTTTGCTGAAGTTGTGCTTGCATTATTATTTAATTTTATTTATTTTATACATGTATTTTTGGTGTATTCAAATGGAATAAAGGCTATATATATATATTGTATGTATGTATGTATATAGCGTCGGTCATGTGCAACCTCCCAAACGGAAGATGTTACCTTTATGATAATGATTATTATGATTTTATAATAAATTTTTAGTTAGTATACGAAAATGTAAATAACTTCCTAACTCAAGTATAAGTTTGAAATAAATATTAATATTTTCGTGGAAATATTACATAAATTAGCATCTGAATTGGTATTGAATTTAGCTGCGATTTCTCGAATGAATAAATCCTTAAAAATTTTCATTGTTCTAAGTCGAATTTTAATTCGATTTTTCTTAATGACTCTAAAACAATAATTTCATACACTGAACTAATTATTTTGAAATTGATTATCGTTTTCGTTAAATTATTGTTTCTTCTAACATCCAATGTATAATAATTTTCATACTAGAAGTAATTTAATTACGATTTCACTGTTCGATCGTTTAGATTGTTAATTCCGGTACGAATATTATAGTTCATGAGCTCCTCTAGTTGTCCTTAACCCAAATCGGACGTAAATACGATTTAAAAGTTGTTTTTATAATGTCTGAGGAATTTGTGCTTTACGTTAAATCGTGTATAGAATCTCACGCGCATATTTCGACTTGGCCACCCATTCGTACGTATTAAATAAAGAAACGGAGCCTCTGTCTTATGCGATCGCATCATCGATAGATCAAGAATTTCGCATTTTGATCACAAACTGCACATTTGTAAAATATATGAAATAGTAAAAATAAAAAGTGACGTTTGTGGCCAAAATGCGAAATTATCAAAATTCCGACGGTTTAATTATCGATTATTATTAAAGTTATTTTTTTGTGGTTTCTTTCTTTTTGGTTGTATGTATCTCCAACGTTAATTAACGCTGTACGTAAATAAATAAATAAATAAATAAATAAATAAATAAATAAATAAATAAATAATAAATAAATAAATAATAAATAAATATGTTGCTTATATTATTTTACATAATGCCCGGAAAATAAAAACTTGCTTCGTCGTATAGTTTAGTGATTCGAATTTTGAATATATATGATAAAGATAATCACGTACATACCAACGCATATATATACACAGTATATACTATCATCATCATCATATGAATATCTTGACTAGCCTATTATGCGTGACTATTGCATACCAAATAGGCTAGCGTTCAAACAACCAATTATACTCAACGCAGGTGCGCGCGCATACGATGTTATAGGGATTAAGATGCCATTACCGTCAATTTAAAGTTATGTACGTTGACGATTAACTTTACGCCGCGATCTCCTATCGAACTCTGGGGTTTTCAGTCGAGCGTTCCGACGACATTGTAATACTGCTCGCACTAACTGTAATTCAAATTTCATCGGGACGAGAAGTTTTCATATGATAAAAAGATCAGTAAATAAGTGCCAACTTTATAGGAAAATTGAAAAACCGGGGGGAGGCAGTGGAAAATCATCTAGGAAGCGACGTTTGCCCAGCGCTTGAGGATCGTTTAGGCGGCATCATCTACCAAATTTCGAAATTGATAGAATTTTATACGTGACCGCCTTGATTCTAAACATGCAATCGAGGGTGTCACGAGCCGAAATAAATTATAAGATGGTTTTTTGCCGGATAGGTACACGGTTAGTTTTTAAAAATCTTCAATTTCCGAATTAACCAAAATAAAAATGAACCTATTTTATAATACATCGGTACAACGCTACGTATTTCACCTGTGACGTAGCCTCTTTCCCGAGCTCTATGTATTAATTGTAATGCGGTTTTTTACCGTTCACACTATTCAATCGCGATACATGGAAAAAACTATGTCTTCCTGTTAACACGAAATACTTCGTTGTTTAAGATAGATGTTTTGTAATATCGGCGTTATGTGGACTCCATTATATTATAAAGTACACAACACTTCACATTTTACATGTATTACACGTTATATAACCTTTTATATTCGCCTAATTTATACACGACGCCAGTGCTAGTATATAATTATACCGTCCATTTCAAGAAAATGCTTTAATTCCGATCTCCGTAAAATATTCGCGGTTTTTAGCTTTGCAGTTTTTTATTAGTGTATATTACGTAAATTTTAATTATGTATACGCGCAGTTTGATAGTATTTTTGTTTTATAATCAATCGTACCGTGTTACGTAAGTTGCGAGGTTTTTTTTTTCAAACCTTTTCTATCGTAAAGACAATAATTCGTCTGTCAATCTGTCAAATGTAATAGAATTTCGTTTTGTTTTTTTCATTGAATTTATCAAAAGTCTCGAATAAGGTGTTATACTAAAAGAAGAATACGTTAAGTAAAATGAACATTATATTTATTTATTTTTATTTTTAATTTTTCTGCAACACCGGCCAATCCATAATTGGAATTACTCGCTTCTAAAATAAATTGACAAATTATTAGAATATTTACGTAACAATTGAATTGACGGAAAATACGATAAAGGATTAAAATCTGTACTCGAAATAAGGAATCGTAATACACATGGAAAGTTCAGGAGCAATCAGGAAAGGAGTAAGGCAGGTATGTCACCGCAGTTATTTAAAACTGTATTCACTCTGAAAAGATATTGCAGAAGACGTTATCTGAAAATACTGATGGCATAAAGGTAAATGGTTATAATATTAGCGGCGTACGTTATGCTGATGATACAGTTGTGATCGCAAGCGGAGAACGTATAACAAATAGCGAAACAAGATGGGTGTAGCGGTAATCTGTAAAAAAAACTGGAGTCGTGATAGTAAAATACATTTAAATATTTAGCTTGTAACGTTACTAGCGTTAAATTTAAAAGTAAACTTAAGAAAATCAATTTAATTTATAATAAACCATTACCTGCGGTTAAAAACGTTAAATATCTAAGAATTATTCTAGATGATAAATTAAAATTTGATAAACATGTAAAATTCCTTCTGGATAAAGCAAATAAAAGATTTTACGAGCTCCTTAAAATTCAGTCAAATTTAGGTGGAGTTAAATATAGAGGAATAGTTATTATTTAATAAAGGAGTAATAGTATCGATGTTTAATTATCGCTCGAGCATATATGTACATAAGCTAAATTCAAATATGTTTAATAAAATCCCGACTAAAGAAAACGTTTGCTTTGTGTTGGTTCGTTATATAGAACTGTGTCCATTATGGAAGCTCCAGTTATTACTGGGATCCTGCCTACTGATCTTAGTCTTTTTAAATCAGCTTTAATTTCTGAGTTTAAAATGTTTAAAATGTTTAAAATATATAACGATAAACTTAGCTTTATTAGAATCTTTTATATCTCAATTTAGTATTGAGTTAAATTATAATATATTTAATAGCGAGAACTCTTTCATTAAGGAACTTAATTGTATTTGATTTATGGCAGAAAAGATGGAGCAATAGTTCGCTTGGTAGAGCAACTTTTCAGTTTTTTAATAGCGTAGAAAATAGATTTAACGTCATACACCAAGTTAGAGACAAATTTCTATTCCAGTCAAGTGCTGTCTGGACACTAGAATTTCGGTTCGTATTTTAAACGTTTTAATATAAGATCGTCAGATATTTGTTTATTTTGCGGTTCCGGCATCGATTCGGTTGAACATTTTCTAGTTGAATGTGCTTTTTCCAAAACATGTTCGTAGAATTAGCAGTTTTCATGGCTCGCTTGTGAATGATCAAATGGTAATAAATAAGTCGGGAGGTTTAAATATTCATCATATCAAGTCGTTTAATCGTTATGTCAATATCGCTTTGCACAGACGTATAAGTTAAATATAAGTTAAATAATGCTGTGACTAAACTAACTTAAAAAAGTATAAAATATAATCATATATATTACATGCACATTGAAACATTGCATTGTACTAAATTTTAAAATATAAATTTTTTAAAAAACTTTGTAGCACAAATTAAACGTTTATTTTTTTAAACGTTACTAGAGTGTATAATCCCGATAAGTGCCAGAATTGAACATGCAAGAAGTATAATTCTGAAAATGCTTGAATCGGAAACAAACGTATTTTTGATTTTCAGTTTAAGTTTCCGGTCAGTAACTTTTATTGTATACCACACAACACGAAGAAACTTGTTCACGTGTAACGATTGGTAATTAGTTCCAAGTCAACGAATGTGTTTCGAGTCTCTTTAATATTTTCCGAATCGTTAATCCTATTCATTTATTATGACCTGTGTGGTACTCTATAAAATATTTAATCCTCTGCTATATTAAATACGTTTTTTTTTTTTTGTACGGCAGTTCATTGATTACCGTTATGGGAAACGGAAATATATATATATGTATGTATGTGTGTGTGTACACAATAGCAAATTACTTTTTATAAAATCATCGTACTATATCACCATTGACTTACTAGTATTATTTATTTTTTACTTGTTTCGGTTCCTTCCTTATTCATCGGCGTCACCGGAATTTTCTGAATAAAGACGACTTCCCTCCTCAAATTCAAAAGAAAAAGCGGACGTTAAATGGAATCTACTGAACAGGACGACTATTATTTACTCTTTGAATAGTACCGCCTGCAATTTTTTTTCCGCAAAAACTCGTTTAATTTTATGAATATATCGGATAAGAGGAAATTTATCTTATATCCGTTAGTAAGACCAAAGTTATATAACCGGATTTTATGTAGAAAATACGATGGATGATTTCGCTTTTAAGTTATTGTGCAATGTAAATAATGAACAACGAGTGCAGGATGCGTATTGTTTAATTTTAGTAAACTGCATTACCAATGTATGAATTGAATAGGCATCGAAAACAGAGATTTTGGTATGAATTTTCTGCAACCGAGTGTTTACCATTAATCAAATTGCTAAGAAAGCAAAGTGTTGTAAACTCTTCATATATAATTGTCGAATATTCTTAATAAAAGTGCGCATTATTAAATCTGATACATTTTTAGTATAAGTATGTACTTTTAAAAATTATTTTGTATTTAAGCTCTGTTTATTAAATCATCAGACATAGATTCCAAATACGAACGGACTAAAGGAGTGTATAGAATTAAATTCAAATTATCGCTGTTTGGGAGTATTAAAAGCATTTTTATCGATTTGTAAATTGTGTTCGTTATGAGAAATTCAATAGTTAATTTCGCATCTAATAAAACAGTAAGTAAATGATATCTAACACATTAATAATGTACAATCAAGTAAATCAGAATCCTGAGACACGCTTGACGGAAAGAGAAAAGAAAAGAATCCGCAATTTTAAATTTGGACACGTTTGGATAACTGTGAAACAGTGTTAGTAACCTAGGGTAGTGCCTAAAATTGTTTTACTTCCGTAACAGCACTGAATAATCAAGTTTGTCAAAAGCCTTTTCGAAGTCCGTGTACACTACACCTACTTGAGATGGTTTATAGTGCAGTTGTTTTAGAGATGTACATTTTCTTTTTTAAACAATACGGCAAATATTTCAGACGTTTGTGAAAGGAGATATGTTCGTAATACTTAATATCGTTAAAGTGACTGTGTTTAGGAATGAGTGTAACTTTAGGTAACTCCGAAACTTGTGGGAAAATGCTTGTGTTTATCTCACACATAAAAAAAAGCGTGTAAGAAGTTCGACATTTTTAATATATACAAAAGCATAGACTTACAATCCGTTTATATTTCTTAGCACCTAACATCAGACTGCGTCACTTTCCTCACTGTTATATGACTACCTCATTTAAATAGAGACATTTAAAATTAACTTTATATTGATGAAAAATACAAATGCAAAAGCAGAAGCAACACATTGAGGATTACTTGAAAATTTATCCATCGAGAGTCTTGGCTTGCCCACCTGATTTTACTCTTATTGCAACATGACCAAAAATATTTTGGTTCTGTTCTTATTATATTCTCATTAACAGAATCATTATTTATCATTATTTACTTTATAAGTTGTTACGTACATATATATATATGTGTGTGTGTGTACGTGTGTTTCCTTCATATAGATATCATTATGAATTCAATTTAATTATACGTATTCGAATTTTTTGTAAATAATATATTTCTTTTATGCACATATAGTTACATCACACTTTTATATATATATATATATATAATGTCGTCGCATGTTAATTAACGTCACGTGAGCATGTATGCCTTGTACGTGTGTGTATATATACATATATATATATATATATATATATATATATATATATATATATATATATATATATATATATATATATATATATATATATATATATATATATATATATATATATATATATTAGTGAATTCATACGCTTTTCCTGTTTTAATTTTGTTGATTTCAATAATAAGTATGGTACATGAATGGACAAATGGTATTCCTTTAATATATAAATAAATAAATAAATAAATTTGATAAATTTATCGTTAACATTATTATTATAAACTCTTAGGATATAAACCGGTATAAAACGTATCAATAAGATATATAGCGTACGAAAGTGTCGTGACACTCACACATATATATTCTCCCGGGGGTAACAGTTACACAATTAAGATCATTATATAATACAAATACAATTACGAGGTTATTGCGATAATTATTCGAATTATTTTATATCATTATTTAAATATTCTAAATGTGCAGTTTTTCATACATTCTTTAACTTGTGTATTTAATGAATCAGTCAAATTTTTGTAAATTTCCTGATGATATGAAAACTGAAATTATAACTCTCGTTTTAAAGACAAAACCAAATTAAATATTTCTAATTATGAATCTACCTGCCTCCTACAAACCGTTCGAAAATATTTTTTAAAATGTATTTTAATAATAATACTGGTTTTTTACTTGTGAAAATCAAATTCTTTAGCACAAATCAATTTGGATTTCTACGCGATAAAGAAACTAGCGGTGCTCTTCATGAACACGTACATTTTATTGCATAAACTTTTGAAGCTGATAGCTTAGTAGTACAAGTATATATAGATTTTTGACACTAACATATTCTTTCAAAATAATGCGATTGTGATATAAGGGATTTTATATGTAATTAATTTAAATCTTATCTTTCGGGATACATAACAAAGATAGAAGTTGTCATTGTTAGAAATATCGTATCCTAATTTGGAGTCCTCGAAGAAAGTATTTTTAACATTTGCTTATTATTAAACTGTATTAATGATTTATGCAATTCGAAGGTAAATAGCGGAATTTATAGTTACGCCGACGATATTTGCTTAGTAACTAAATGTCGATACACGCAATTCTGTAAATTCAAATTTCACTTTTCTAGCGAACAATTCGAAATTCGGTAAAATAGTTTAAACGAAAGTTATGCGGCATTGAAATAGCCGTCTAATGATAATATAGTCGTGTTTTTACACCAAATACCTATCGATAAAATTAGGGTTAACGGGTTTATGGGTTTTTGCCGTAGTTTACCAAAATTAACCGGTAACGAGAAATCGAATTCGATTTTCGATTTTTTTAAATTTCTGGAGCGATTTTTGGTCGGTTGATTCTAGAATATTTTTATCATGGGGATTTGATATATCTTGAATATAAACTAGGCATTCGTTTTTATATATATATACATATATATATATACACGATTAGCCTTCCATTACCTGGCGAACTTCGAATCGCTCCACAATCAATAAATGTATTAACTTATTATGTGAATTAAATATAATTTTTTATTAAGTTAAATAAATCTACAAAAGTTAAAAAGTATCCGCATATCATTTAAATTTCTTTACAAATTTGTTTTTTAATTTTTTTGTATAATTCCTAATTCTCCACCAGTATTTGTGTTTCATTTAATTCAGCTAATAAGTTAATACATTTATTGATTCAGGTGTGATACGAAATTTGTCGGGTCAGCTATTGTATATATATATATATATGTGTGTGTGTGTGTGTGTGTGTGTGAATAAAATAGTGAATTTACGTGTATATTTCTGTGTATATGTGAGTAAATAGAAATGCTTTCATGTGGTCCAATTATACGTGCGTGTGTATGTATGTGAGCAACAATATGGTCGTTGTACTAGAATATTTCCGTCGTGCGCGCAATATTGCTTATATTATAGGCGTATTTATTTTTAATTTCATTTAATGTAAGTGTGAAATTGGTGAAGAAATACATATTGATTTGATTTAATTTGAATATATCTGTACCTGCAAGCAACCGGACAAGATTGATGAGAAGGTAGTAATGGCGGTATGTTCTCTTCAAAAATGTATATACAATATTCCAAAAAATGATTATTTTGTGCGTCTAGTTCTCTCCCGTTCTCTTAGTTTATACTTAAGTTATTAACATATGTTTAATTTACCACAATATCGATGTTCTTTATGGTAATACAATGATAGGAGAAATATATAAAAGAAATATCCAATAAATATTTTAAAGTAACATTTTCTGTTCGTTTATTATTAATGAAATCACGTTTTTTTAAATATTGAATATCTATCACAATATTGTTAAATAATTAACGTTATACGAATTGCATCGAACTAAATCAATTTATTAAAAAAAATAATGTGTCATTATTGATGAAAGTTGCTGATAACGATTATTGAATATACATATACACGATACGTATGTAGATTGTGTAAAGTTTAAGAAAGGTAAATACAATATTTGAGCCAAGTAGGTCAAATGGAACATACTATAAATTCAAACCATATAATAGAGAATATCTAATGCGTATCAACTGGTTACGAACTAATTTTATGAGGGCTTTTGTACCGCCTGCATACGTTTCTTTTTAAAAACTATTATTATCATTATTATTATTGTTTTGTTTTTTCATTGCTATTATTATTATGATTATTAATATTGTTATTGTGATTATTAATATTATTATTATCTCTGTTCATTATATTTATTTATACATCTGTTACTATATGTTCCTATGGTTGTCAGAGTTATTAATCATTAAAAACAATGTTTCTATTCGCAGTAACGGATCGAAAACATTAATAATCAGTTAGAAATTGGATTTTACATACAAGTTGCATTATACATATGTATCGTATAAAATTACTAAAAAATCTAATTTATTAATTTTTGAATTCGTAATAAGAAACATATCATATCGCACGTATAAATTGACGATCACCTGAAAGATAAAAAATCTGTGTACATCGTGTTTACATATCGACGCAGTAATTCACAGCATCGTGTATACGATAACCCGCTTACTCCACATGCAAAATCTGCTAAGTATGTTGGTATGGTGCATGTTAAGATAAAGACTAAGCAGATAAAGATGAAAACAATAGAATTATATTGACTCATGGGTCGTGTATGCGATCCACAAGCGGCTATATATCAACGAATCATTAAACACCAATATGAACTAATTATGAGCATGCGACAGCAAATTCAATATTAACAAAATATAGGCTAGACAAGGCGTGATCTTCGTACAGGAAGATATTAAGGATTTCGCGCTAATTTATAAATAGTGTCTGCAGCAGCATGTCGACGATCTTGTGCGAATAAATTAATCTTAAATTTTGAGACTGTAACGATTGGCTATACATTCGCATTTGGTACTTAAGAAACGTTCTGTGTGTACTAAATAAACATCTTGAAAATATTAACAACTTATTTAATTTGAACGATTAAGATTGTATAATGTTTTAAAAAATAAATATTGTTCGTTTGTTTTTCATCTTATTTTTATTTAATTAAACTAACAATTAACACTCTTTTGTTTTACTTAGTAACTTTAATGTCAATTTATTTTTCGATTTTATTTATTATTAATGGGCATTGCTTATTCTACTTAAAATTAGAGTTCATATTTAAAAACCGATATAAATTCAATTCTTCTTCTTCTTCTTCTGTATGAACCGTTTTTAATGGCCTTTTATTTCCATATATTTCTATCTGGTGCATTGGTCAACTAGTCCTTGTCTATCTTTTTAATATCGTCTTCCCACCGTGTACGTGGTCGATCACTTTCTCTTTTATTCAATTGATGCCATTTAGTTAATCTGGCCGTCCATCTGTTATCACGTGTGCTGCCCATCTCCATTTATTTTTAAAGATTTCTCGGGAAGCGTCTTTTACTTTAGTTCTCCTTCTTATTTCAGATATTTTTACCTTGTAAAGTTATTCCCAACATTTTCTGCTCAATTGTTCTGTGTGTTTTATTTATTCGTTCTAAGGTGCCTTTATGCTCCAACATTACTGGCAGGACGCGTTGATTAAACACCTTACTTTTTAAACTCATAGGTATTTTCTTTTCTTCTAATATCTTCTTTTAACTTACCAAAAACGACCCGTGTCAATTGTATGCGCCTTTTTAATTCATTTTATTTATTAAGTGATTGAAATTGCATCTCGGCACCACTTCCTGCGCAGACGCCTTGGAGGATTGTCTGGAAGACTGTCTGAATGCATTCTGCGAACATTAGGATTGCTACTGACTTCAAATTTGTCGAATAACCTCTTGTACTGCATGACATGAATATCGTTGACATATGGAATCTTGAGATCTTTATGCAGTGTCAAATTAGAAACATAGTATGGAGCAGACGTAATAGTACGGAGTATCTTGGACTGTTGTTGCTGTATTCTTCTAAGATTACTTTTGCAAGTACTGCCGTACAACTCTATTCCATACCGCCAAATAGGAGCGATTGCTGCAAGATAGATAGTTCGTTTGGTCATTAGGTTTAGAACCGATTTCTGTCCCAATAACGGACGTAATGATTTCACACGAGTAATAATGGTTCTTGTAGTGTGCGCCATACGTGGTCGCCATGTGAGCCTTTTGTCCATGTACAAGCCAAGATAATAACGTACTTAATCACTTTTAGGAATTTGTATGTTGTTAATTCTTACAGCCGGGCACTTGATTTTTTTATTTGTAAATATAACGTGCTGGCATTTACTGGGATTAAACAACATACGCCAACTTTGTGCCCACTGAACCAACCTATTCAGATGGTTTTGTACCTCGATGTTTGCATACATTGCTTCTGAATTGGATGCAAGAATAGCAATATCATCGGCGAATGTTGCTAAGATGGTTTGATTGCTAGTCGGCATGTCTGCTGTGTAGACCGAATATAAAATATCGTTATTAGCCAACTATATTACACTCCGAGTATATAAATGCGGCCACTGTTTCGATTGTTATATTATTTATTTTCATTTCTTCAGTCATCTCCGCATATTTATTTAACTTTCGTTTTTTCCGCATTTATTTTAAGACCGCTCTTCTCGCATATTTCTCGCAGTTGATTCATCATTTTTCCTATTCCATGGCCGTTTGCTCCGAAGAGTACCACGTCATCAGCATATCTTAGGTGCGTTAATCTATCGTTCCCTATCACTCGTATCTTGCCAATTTAAACTTTACATTATTTCCTGAAGAGCGGCATTAAATAGTTTTAGAGAAAGTGCATCCCCCTGTCTGATTCCTTTCTTTAACGACATGGTTTCTGTATACTGATTTGTTTTTAAACTAGCCTTAACGTTATTATAAATATATTTTATAAGCTGTATGTATGTTTCATTTATTTTAGAATTTTTCAAAACTTTTTGTATGCAATTTAATATTACGGACTCGAACGCTTTTTCGAAATCGATAAACATCATAGCTAATAAAGCTAGTCTAAATTCGTGACATTTTCCTATGACTTGTTTTATTGAATGTATGTGATCCACAGTGCTGTACCCTATCCTAAATGCCGCTTATTCAAGGGGTTGGTCGTTATCCAGCAATGTTGATAGTCTGCTTGTTAATAACTTAGCCATAAGTCTATTATATAAATATTTATGATGATGTGTATATTTGAGGAATCGTTATTTAAAAAATAAATTTGATAATTTGAAATTTTAATTAGAGAACTGCCCGCGTCTAGTATGGCAAATTAAAAATATTCCTCCGTCCTCGAAGGTGTATTTCTCGTTATGTACCGATTAAAACTTTATAATTTCCTAAGTTAAATATCTAAGACATGACTAAAGTTTAAATAATCAAATAACGACGAAAATGGCGAATTTTAAATTTGTTTTGTAATTTCGGGAGGAATAATGAACGTTATCTGTCGTCTATAAATTTTGGTATAAAAGTTAATTCAGAAATTTCTTTATTAAATCCGAATAAACGCCGAATAAAGAACGTCATCGCCCTTTCCTCTATTTATCTCGTAGGAGGACACATCTATTTTTTTTTTTTTAATATAATGTCAATTTAAGTTTTTAAAAAAATAATTTTAGAAGAAATTACCGTGAAGTCGTTTATTATTCTGGGATATTTAATTATCGTTATAAGCCGATAAATTAATCCTTGTTTTTTTTTCACTATAACACTTATTTATTTTATTTTATTTTTGAACAGCCTACTCAACGTGATATTGTACTTACTAACTTATATTTCTAAAAATTATTATTATTATTAATTATTATTATTATTGTGAATTATAATTTATTATTATTAATAATATAGCTATTATTAACATTAACACTGTAGATAGTATCATTTCCATAACTATGGCAACTTTCGTTTGTCCATTATTACGCGCTACGTTTACGAATATAACGAAATCTAGATTTTTACCTAGTAGTAATAATAATAATGTACTATCGCCCGCTGATTAAATCGACGGGTAATCGAATTAGCCCGTTAAATCGACCAAAATAATCGACATCTGGACTCGGAAGAATAGCAGCGGGCCAGTTTTTTATTCACAGCCTCTTACAATTGTTGTTACTCTATATAAACTAGATTCTTTAGAAGTTACGTTCATACCTAGATATATATGTGTGCGTATGTATTACGTAGTTCACGACTTGCACGATTTTATTCTTCATTCTGAGGAATTAAGGCCAACTGTTACCAATTGATCACTCAATAAGAAATACTGTTAATATTATTTTCTTTTGTACTTGACCTCTTCCGTGTAGGTATCTCTAATTTAGCGACGCGCTGTGCTCTATTTTATAATTATATACATTAATATAAAATATAATAGTGTACTGAATTCTGAGTTGATAAAAATGAATAATGAAAAGTAATAAATTTAGTTACTGATTTTTGTATAAAAAAAAATTATTCCTTCAAAAAGGGAATGAAGATAAATATGTGTTCCTGTTATCGGGATAATATTTTTTTAATCTGTAACTTCCCTTTCTTAAAATATTGAAAATATAATTCAATTATACCAAGCTGTTGAAGGTTTTCAAACCTTAAGAGATCTCCCCTCTCGCGTGATTTCCGATTCGGGAAGTCTTTAAAAGTCGTTTATTTCGAACCGTTTTTTATTTATTTTTTGTTATTTTTGATTAAAAATCGATACCTAAATATATTAAGCGAAAAAAATGTAATAATATTTTATTCACCTTTTGCAAGTATACCGTGTATCTCGCTGTTTGTATAACATTAAAAAAAAAACCTGATGTATCTGTAAATATAGTGTAATATATATGTATGTATTATTAGTCATATATTTAAGAATTGTGTAACATATCTATCGGAATGCAACACATGATGGTTTCACGTGACTCGAACAAGAAAAACTATTCTCGCACGAACCAGATTGTTGCATCCTCTTATTAGTGGGAAATCTTGTTTAAAAACTTTGACTTGAAAAAGATAAATTTATTTAACCACGATAATCTGGAAATATGTAATTAAATTAATGCAGCAACAACAATAAAAAAAAAAAATCGTATTATCACACTGCACCGAAATATGTATCAAATTTAACTGTAAATGATCTAAATACACGGTACGTTAATAAAGTACTAAACCGGTACAGCAAGTTGTTCGATAAATTTCAATTCCGTATAAATATGCAAGAAATGCATTCGACTACACTTCTTGACAACACTACAAGAGGATTTAAAAAAGTAAAATGGGGATGATATAGAGATATTCTTCCGATAAGCTGAGAATTAAATAGTTTAACTCACAAAAACGAAAGTTTATAATAAATTCGAAATATCGATTAAAATGTCGATATCAAACTTATGCTCATGACGATGCTGAGTTTCAACTGTAACGTCACCCTGTGTCATTAAAAAAATCGAATTGTCTCATTGGATATATCGCCGTTGTTTATGGTACTCACCGGCATAATGGAGAAAAAAAGTTCGCGACAATAATA
Source organism: Coronaproctus castanopsis (assembly GCA_032883995.1). Classification (NCBI taxonomy): domain Eukaryota; kingdom Metazoa; phylum Arthropoda; class Insecta; order Hemiptera; family Monophlebidae; genus Coronaproctus; species Coronaproctus castanopsis. The sequence goes on along the minus strand of CM065052.1, from coordinate 21,302,795 downwards.
ACAATAATAGAAATACCGGTTATTCTTCTACTTCTTTTGTCATATCCGCTCAATGTTGACGACCACACTGTCCCATGCATCTCGATCTCTGGCCGTATCTGTTGGTCTTCTTATTTCTCCGATTTCCGTCCAGTCTTTTATATTCCGCATTCGGGATAATCTCGGTCTATCCCGACTTCGTTTCTCTCCTATTTTTCCTTGCAGTATTAGTTGTAGCAACCCCTATTTGCTTCCCTTTAAGACGTGTCCTACATATCGAGCTTTACCTTTTTTTATAATTGCTAGTAGTTCGCATTCCTTCTGCAAAGGCTGTAGTATATTTTTGTTACTTATTTTTTCCGTCCAGCTAACTTTCAGCAAACGCCTATATACATTTCGAACGCCATGATTTTCTTTAATGCAGCTGCTGTAGCGTTCATGTTTCCACTCCATATAAACACCTGATTATCTGCAGCTTCAGTTTTAATTTGATATCATTGCTACATAGTACACTTTTGTATTGTTAGAATGTGTTCCGGGCTATTTCTATCCTACATCCGATTTCGGCATCCGAGGTCCCCTTTTGCGTTATCCAGCTTTCGAGGTATTTGAAGGCCGAGACTTTTTCTATGTTTTTTCCATCTATCATTATTCTGTCAGTATTACTTTCTTCCGAGTTATTTCCATATATTTTGTTTTTTCTACATTTATTTGAATTCCCATCTGTGTAGCGCTTCTTTGTACATCTCTAATTAGTTTCTTCAGTCCTTCTCTGGGGAACTGGATGGTGGTAGTAATTATAATTAAAATAATAATTAGTTGTAAAAAAAAACACGTATCTAGATTTATGGTCATGAAATATCGACGTGTAAAAAGAGTCAGCATAGATACCTAGTGGAATTTAGATATAAACAAACGGGTTGTATAACCGAGAAAGAATAAGAAAAATTGAGTTAACATTTCGGTGAAATAAAAAATCGAAATCATCTGAAATAAAACATTATATTGTAGTGATTAAACCGGAATGTCTGTACGCGTCAGGTTTAGCGATGAATGTAAATAAAGAAATGGAACAAATCAAAATGAAGGAAAGGAAAATAGTAAGCAAAATTCTGGGACCTAGATTTGATCGTGAAATACGGGAATAAATAAGTAATAAGGAACGAGCATACTGATGAAGATATCGATATCGTGAAAAAAATTGATGGAAACCTTCCGCGAAGTAAAGAAATACCTCGAGAAAATTAATATTACGGATGATTTTACATAATGAATGAGGAATAGGTTTAGAAGTAAAATTAGTATATTCGGTAGTTTGGAAGAAAAAGTTAAGAAGAAAGTACCAAATAGACAGACGAAAAGGAAGAAAGAATACAGGGAAGCGATGAAGAAATATTGGAGGAGTGAAAGATAGAGGAAGAAACAACTATCGCGAAGATATTTTACTAGGCGGTCCATGGAACTAATTCGAATGGAGATAACATGAACGATAACGATAATAAATAATAAAAATAATAAAATAAATAACTGGAATTTTAATTAATTCTTATATGAGAACTTTCGTCGTAACTTAAAATCCACCAATGTTTGATATCTCTTTACAAATATTGTCGACCGTAATTAATCGTTGACGCTGTAAACGCGCAAGAGAAATGACCTCGAATGTAACCTATCAGTATGGTGTGTACTTTTGGTATGTTCAGTTGTCTGTTTAAATACTGATTTATCTGTTTCAAAAAAATTAAATAATCTAACCCTGTTACACAAAGTGCAACGCGCCACCAGTTTAACTATATTCTATTTACAAAATGATGAACTTCTTTTGATACATTTATGTTCAAATTTAGTTGTTGTTTTTTTTTTAATTGAAGCTTCTATTGGTGTGTTGTATATGGGGAGTAAACCCGTAAAACCAGCGAGTCAAAGGCTTATAGACGTATAAACTGGCCTATTCTCACGGCGTAGTCGGGCTCCTCCACTTTTTCCCGCATGCTGTACTCGTATACGTGTATATTCAGTTTATATACGTAAGTACAAACACGTACAGAAATTTGAAATAATATTTTTTGCGTGTTCTTATTCTTTCTCTTGCGCATGCGTGCACGGCTATCCGTTATTTCGTTCAAATCTTCGCTGCAAAAAGGATGTACGTATGATGTAGATTTGAGAACGAAAATATTTGAGTCATTACCAGGTTAAGTTAGGCATAACGGACAGCGCGTTCATTTTTTTTTTTATAAATTTGTGCGAAATCCTGAGTTTATTAAATAAGTGTCTATTTTTGGAAAACGTCTTTAAGTTTCACTTTTTTTTAGAAATTTTTTTATTTATTTATTTTTGGCATAATAATTAGATTTATTAAAATTATGTAATTTTTTCTTGGATCATAACGGGATTTTCGTTTATATTTTTACACAATAAATGGAACAAATTGAAGTATTGGAATGTTTGAATTCTAATAACGATAATATTGATTTATTTGAAATGACAAATTTACCGAAAAATGTATAATTTGTTTCGTTTTTTTTTTTTTTGGTCAAAATATAAAACTGTCGACACGGATTCTGTAGGTAAAATGTTTACGTGAGAGAGAACCTTTGGAAAGAATTTTTCAGTGCGACCGTTGTGTTAATTCTGTTAGTAGCGATTCTGAACAATAATTATGTTGCTTTTTTCGCGCGATACTTATATTCCATATTACATTTCGTAGATATTGTGCGATTCGATTTTCTTTACTTTTTTATATGCTATTAATCTTTATATAATAACGACCAATTAACATATTTACACGCTATAATAAACGTTTTTAATTAAATCTCTATTATATTTACGTAAATAATTTTTTTTTTTAATACGGCTCGTGAAAAGATAGCCGCTTTATTTCTGCAATCTTAGATCTAAACTAAATAAGTAGTATTTATAAATATTATAACTAAACTCTGCTAATTATATTAATCGGTAAGTAAATAAATTCAAAATTCCGGCAATGACTTTTACGCTGGTGTTGCACTTAACGCGCGATTAGTTACAACGATAATTACGTAAGGTTTATAACAACGGTACAATCTATATACCGGTTATGTCTACGTTTGCTTGTATAAAGTAACGATAAACATACACGAATATTTTACATTTAGGTCGAACTAAGTAAAAAAAGAAATATATTGTGCAGCTTTCTTAGATGTGTCCCAGGCTTTCGACAGGGTTTGCCACCCGGATCTGCTCTTCAAACTATGTCAGTTTCTTCCCAAAAATCTCTACGAACTCTTCAGGTCGTACTTGTCTGGTCGATCGTTTATAGTAAGGGTAAACGACGTACTCCCTGATGAATTTAGCATCACTTCATCCGTACCTCGGGGTAGTATAGTTGGACCATTGCTATAATCTACACTGCCGACATACCCACATCGAATCAAACGGTCTCGGCGACATTGGCCGATGACATAGCCATCATTGCTGCTAATAGTAATCCGCATTATGCTAGCTTAACGATGTACAAAATCATATAGATAGAATAGTGAAATGGGCACTTGGCGTATAACAAAAGGCCAACACATTAAGTTAACTACAAAACAAGTTACATGCCCTAGATTAAAATTGCACGATACTGTAATACTGCAAACGGACTCGAATACCCCGGAATGTACATGGATAGACGGCTAACGTGGCGTTTTCCATGTAGCTCAAACTAGGAAAAATATAATAGCGCGTACTAGACGGCTGTATCCATTATTGTCTGCAAAAAGGCATCGTAGACTAAGCATATCTAAGCATATACATTCGATTGATATTTGGACCTAAACTGTAGATAAAAGGTCCAAATATCAATCGAATGTATATGCTTAGTGTACGATGCCTTGCTGATCACTTGAAGAAATAGTTAATTTTTGCCAAGCAGTACTACTTAGTATCGACTTAATTTAATTTAAATGCAATAGACTCGTTATACTTTTTTTTAACCTCATTCTCGATCTAACTTATCTCGCTGGTGATGTTAGTCGCATATACTTCTTCCTTTTTCCTTCCTTCTTTGCCTTTTCTTTATCTTTCCTACTTCCTCTATTCATCACCGTTGGTTGTAGCATATAATTGTCGGTACAACGTAGAAATTTAAAAAAAAAAAAACCTAAGTGTAGAAAAATCATTTATAATGTCGAAAGTAAGAAAAAATAGTTTGTGCCGGTGTGATACCGGAGGTTAAAAAAAAACAAATATATATATATATATATAAACCTCGACAGGACAAAAGGACGTCGGGAGTTTTCCGTCCGAATTACCGTTTAATCATAAACATCCTTTTGTTTGGACATCCTTTTTTGCAACACAGTAGAAAGGAACTGGTAGTTTCATCTCAGCCGTGCTTTGGAAACATTTCGAAAGAATAAAATACTATCGACAATGAAGGAAATGTAATAGGAATTTATGCGTGCGATGTTTCCGAGAAAGAATCGCAAATCCGGAATAACGTTACATTTTCCTTTTTGCGCTTATTTCATACGTTTGCAAATACGCGGTTCATTATCTTGACTCGTGCGATCATTACTAGTGATGGTTTGTCTATCGTCATGTTCAAACTTTAACGATTGATGTGTATATTCTCGGATTTTTTACAGCAAAAAGAAATAAAAAATTGGGAACTGATTAATAATCCTGAAGATTGCAAAATTTTTATAACGCCCTAATTATTAAAACCTTATCAGTCACGATTATGTACGCGACGTTTTAATATTAACAAAATTATTCATTTTCCGATTAAGGGGGAAATATTTCAATTTCAAAAAATATTTATATAAATACGCGGAGAATTATCTACAGTTCACCTACGAAGCGATATTGTATAATAAACGATTATTTATTCCGTATTCAATATTTCGCATCGTCGCCTAATAATACGCATCTATATTTCAAAAGACTATTTGGAAGGAGTCACGTGGTTTAATACGGTCGTTTCGGGTGAGTAAATAAAAATTTCTAAACAGTAGAGTTATGTTATTTTAAGAAAAGCCAAAAAAAAAGTAGTAATTACGAGAGACGCGAACAAATTTTTCCTACACTAAACGATTTCAGACAAAATTGGAGATATTAAATTTATTCGAAAAAAGAAAATTGATCCCATTTTGGTCGTGTAATGCGATATCTAAAATGATTTATAGCGTGTTCCAAGACGGGTGGGGAAAATTACAGGAACAATACGAGGATAAGAAAAAAGACTGCTGTCGAATTGGTAGAATTTGATAAGTTTGTACCTAGCAGTTTTGACCCGATCTGTATATGTTAGTCAACGTCCGATAACGGTCACGGTACTGTAATGGAAATTGCGTCAAAATACGGAAGTGCAATCAACGAAGGAATAATTCAGTCCGAATTTTTCGACGCGAAGTTATAACTTTTAGTATATGAAGTAGTCTCGTAAGTAAATGACAGTTTTGATATTTCATTTTTGAAGAGATACCGGGTGTTCCATATACGGTACAAAATGGACTGTACGAGGTAAAAACAATTATTTTGCGTACAATATCTTTATTTATAAGCTTATAAATAATTTTTAACGTGTTTACGTATATATATATATATATATATATATATATATTTAAATATAAATAATTCGCATTAATTAAATGTCCTTTATTTTACGGAAACTGATAAGGTTCATTGTGAGGATCGTCGCAAATGATGGTCCAAGTTCTCATTGTGTTTTTATTTTTAAAATCGAAACGTTCGATTTAAATGAATATATACTTTATTAGGAATCCGGTTAATTTTGTTAGCATTACAAGTACATATATGAAACATTGAGGTTGGTATTTTTTAACTTGGTGGATCGTTCGTTAGATGTCGCTTTTCTCGGTCGAACTTAAAAAAAAAATATATATATATATATACAATCATAATAAAAAAGAATCACAAACGTTATCAAAAAGAAATTCTATTATGAAATATCTTTCTCAAACTTTCTCTATATATTCAACGGCAATAACATATACGCGTGATATTTTATTATTTCACGCTATTATAACAACGACCGTGGGCGGCTAATCTAATCTCGATTTTAGACTTAATTTAACACCTCCGTCATTCTTCACTGGATCTTACGAGTATCGATATCAACCTGGCTAGTTATTTTTATTCGATGGTTCAGTTAATTAGAGGTTATTCTCGGTGATTAGTCACTTCCTGTTTAATTGTTGTACTAGTTATATCATCTCGCGTTCGGCGTTTGAAATTGTTTAACGAAATTTATTTAAAACGGGCTATCGATAAATGTATTAACGTGAAAATTAAAAATCGTTTAATCGTTTGAAAAAAAAATAGTCGATGTCATAAAATTGTTCTTTAAGTCCTACCGGTTTTACGATAAATGTTAATCTAATAAAAATAATCAGTTTTTACGGTATTTATTATAATCCGCCAGAATATAAGACATCAATTTGGACGTATAATTATGGATAGTGAAATAGTCTCTTCTACTAGAACTTCTTCGTCGTCGTCAGCAATTAACGCCGTTGGTACTACTACTACTACTAGTACTACTGTTATTACGACAACCGTTGCTATTCCCAGTACTGCTACGACTAGTACAATTACTACTACTACTACTACTATTACTACCATCGTTTCAACTTTTTCTACAGGTCCCGTTTCGATTTCATCTCCTTCATTCAGCCGACGTATAGGTAATGTAACATCTTGCATATAATATGATAAGTATAATATTTGCAATAATCGACTATCTTGTTCACGATAAATGGTGTATATATATATATATATATATATATACTAGCTGACCCGGCGAACTTCGTATCGCCTCACAATCAATAAATGTATTAATTTATTAGCTGAATTAAATAAAGCACAAATACCGATGGAGAATTAGGAACTGTACAAAAAAATTAAAAAACAAATTTGTAAAGAAATTTAAGTGATATGCGGATACTTTTTAACTTTTGTAGATTTATTGAACTTAATAAAAAATTATATTTAATTCAGCTAATAAGCTAATATATTTATTAATTCTGGGACGATACGAAGTTCGCCGGGTAAAGGAAGGATAAATCCTATAATATATATATATATATATATGTATATATAACCTAATGCCTAGTGTATATTCAAGATATATCACATCACCGTGCTAAAAGCATTGCAGAATCGGCCGACCAAAAATGAAAACCGAATTTTAAACTCGCGATTTGACCGGTAAATTTTGTTAAACAATATGTTATTGCAATAAATCATAGATCCCCACGTTTACTTAAAACCTCCTATCTATCATAGGGTCCTTAAAAACGGGACAAACCGCCTAAACCCGTTAACCCTAATTTTGTAACGATTATACCATCATTAGACGCGTATTTCAATGCCGCATAACTTCATTTAAACTATTTTATCGACTTTGAATTGTTCGCGAATTATCGCGAAAAAAGTGAATTTGAAAAAATCGCAAAAGGTTTCGAAATTTGAAATTTTTTTCGCGATTTTTTCACTTTATACGATAGATCTTATATAAAAACTCCTAATTCAATAGGCGGAATCGTTTAAGAATATTTACTTCGTGTACTATGTCTTGTCTGCCGAAGGTAGCAAGTCGGCAATTTTTAAAAATTTGTATAAACCTATCGATCGTACTTAAAAAGTTTTTTTTTTTTTTGATTATCTATTAAATCGGTTTTAACGAAATTTACAAAAGAATCAAAAACACCCGTATACGCACACAAAACACACATACATACATGCTTACCGTTTGTGTAAATGCGTTTGACAATTTAATTCAAATAAAGCCTGTAAACGATATGAAACACCGACTGCTCGCTAAAAAACGGAGAAAATTACACACATATACATAGTACATTTGAACAATTCAAGAATCACCATTTGTATGAATGCACTCAACAATATGTTTAAAAATATAAAGTCAAAAATTTGCTTTAATCGAAGCACGTCTAAAATGAAATGACCGCATGAATGACATAACAACATGCTTATACTGTCAACACTGAAAAAGTTTCAATTTGACAGCACAAACCCCATCTGAAAAAAGTTTCAATTTGACAAAATTCATTCATTCCTTTCGAACTAACAACAGGAAATAACAGTACGTACCTCGCCATTTAGACGTAATTTTCTCAGCAAAATACTAACGTGCATCAACCGTATACTTACACCAATTTATTGAATTCATTTGTTACAAAAAATGTCATAAATGAAGAACCGCTCGACCGATTTTGTGCAAACTTCACGTAAACCATCTACTAAATAGTCCGAACAAAGCCTAACATTTTGGTTTGGATAGGTGAGCCCGTTCTTGAGTTATAAAATTACAACGAAAAGTTGCATTGATTTTTATATATATAGATATATAATGTTGAATATATTCGAGAATAAACCAAACAAAAACATAACACAGTTTAATCGCCAAATGGTTTTTTTTTATTATTGCAAAGCTTTTCGACAGTTACGTCATTTTCAAGCATACACAATAAATATTACATCTTATTTATTGTGTGTGCTTGAAAATGACGTAACTGTCGAAAAGCTTTGCAATAAAAAAAAACCATTTGGCGATTAAACAGTGTTTGATTTTTATTCATATTATTGAAATTACCACAGAAATCGAATCGACAAGTTATACTTTTAACCGCATTATTTCTCTCGTTAAAAAAAAGAATTGTATGGGCTCGAATGATACAGTGTCGAAGTGATTCGTATATTAAACAGCCAATCTTTTTGTTTTTTCTTTCTCACTGTTATTATATATGTTTATTTAATATATATTTATTTATTTCTCGTAATGAAGCCCACACAACATCTAAAAAGCCAATTATATGCTAACGCATATATATACATATATATGTATGTGTGTGTATGTATGTATATATGTATTGTGTGTATATGTGTATGTAGGTTCCCTTATTCTTGACAAATATTTTCAAAATAAAACTTAGTGCATCGATTAATTTATATTATTTAAATATTAATTTTAAACAGGCTGTGTAAGTACCACCATTCGTATAATTAATTTCGTCCGTTACGAAATAACTACCGAATTGTTTGCTATAGTAATTAACGGAAAAATAATAAAATATTTTCCAACCCGGAGTAACATTTTAACACACATACACACACTTTTATATATATATATATATATATATATAATGTAGCAATGGCGTAGACCACCAACCATCCTTGGAATCAATCTGATAATAAGGAAATATATACTGGTTGTTAAATGCAGTTTTGCATTTGTTAAACTTATTTTGTTTTTTTCTTATTTTCATTTATTTTATTTAAATTTCGTTGTTTTTGAAGTAAATAAATAGTTTTGTAATATAGCAGGTACGAGAAGAATTTTGTAGAAAAACGCGATGAATAGATTTTAAATTTTAAATTAAAATTATTACTATGTATTATTCCTTCGAAAAATATAAAATCATTATTTATCGTTTATTTTTTTTCGCGGAATTTATTGTACTTTGTAAGCATCTCCCTCTGTCCTCAACAGCATACTATTAGTGTGTTCCAGTGGCGTTAAATATTTCTGCCGTCTATTGCTTCTAATAGAATTACATATTCGACGTCTAATAAGTATAAAAATAACTCCGGTGAGTTGGATTGCTTATTGGGGTTTAACCTACTTGAGTTTTGATTATTTACTGAAAGTTCAATTCGGGTTTACTGTTTTAGTTTTGTTTGAACCCCCTCTTCAACCAAGTATGTGTAGATCAACGTAAGATGTTTTCGTATCAAATAACTTTCTTCATTTTATCTTCTAGGACGAAGTTCTTCGTTAACATCTAATCCTGAATTAGCGCAGTATAAAATTCAATTTTTTTTTTTATATTATTCCTATTTTAGGCGCTTGTTTTTTTTTCAAAAATTTTTACTATCATCAAATCTCGATATAAGTGAAAATAATCGTTCGGCCTGTTAAAGTAATTTAAACTGTTATCGATATTTCCGCTATAATCTTCGACATTTGGTAAACTTAAATTTTTACAAACGTTCTCGTTGACGTACGAATAGTCCCTAATTTCGTTCCGTTACCTAAAAAAAAGGTAACGATTTGAAATTATTTTCGTCGTCATTTTTCGACGATAAATTAATCGTGACGTATTAAAAAAAAAAAAAAACGCCTCAAAAACGAAATTATTTTCGACTTCGACGTATCGCTCGAATTGACAACCGTTTTTATCGTCATTTTCGCACTCTTTCTTTTCTCAATATTCTTCTGCAAACTTTCACTTTTTTCGATCGCCTAAAAAGATACCACGAATTGGAGTAAAAATTCTGCTCCATCGAGTCTAAATTCGCTAGTTCGACTACTTAAATGCGTGATCCGTAAAGCATCGTGTAAATGTATTACAAAGTAATCATAATATCATTCGTATTTCCAGTTCTCGAATCGAGCACGAGTAATTAGTTATTAAATCTGACGCGGAAAATAAAAATCCCGTCGTATCATTGTTTTTGACAGTGATAAGGTAAAAATACGATAACTCTAAATCCGACTCGAATAAAGAACAATGGATTAAACACACACAAACACATATATATATATATAAACTATAGACTAATTCTAAAAGATTGATAAGTGATCAAAATCTACCCGTGGAAGCAAAAATATTGATTTATAACTTTAATGTAGACTGTTACCGAAATTCATCTTAGTTGGAATGTATATAAGTGCTGTCTGTTCGAATCGATTCCGGTTCATTTTTGTGAAAAATCGATTCGTCAAAGTAAATGAGTTAATTGATCGAGTTGATAGACAATGATAAATATCAACAAATGAACGAAGTATTTCCTTGAACTATTGTTCTCGGAGGTTGAATCCCCAAAATCTACATCGGAATTTGACCGATATTTAAATAGGAGCAGATTCCTAAGAGATGGAAACGTTTTGGAGTGGGAAAAATACTCAGTAGTCAGCCAATTAGTTAAAAAAATATTTATACATTTCGTGTGCAATCAGAGAAAGCGTTCTCATCGGCAGGAAACATTTTTACCAGCAAACACTGCTGACTTTCGGCCAATGAGGTAAAAAAATTGATATTTTTTATAAAAATTCAAAATAATCATTAATAAAATATTGTTTCTTTCGTATTTTAAATTTTAATATGTTAAATTGTTAAATAAACTCGTAATTTTTTTAGCGCAATATTTTTTTATTAAGTAAAAAAAAAATGTTTATAAAAAAAAGCTGCATAAATTTGAATTTGAGCGATTAATCGGTAGATTGTTAAGCACGCAGCTACTTCTCGATGGGGTTGGTATAATATCGTTCCTGTATAACGGTAATAAAACTAGATAAGTAAATAAACCTTTTTCTAAATATATAGTTAAAGAGTAATGCTATAACCCATCTCGCTGTTTTACATAAATATAAATTTTCTATATATATGCTAATTATTAGTACCGCAGATATGGGCATTGTTTCCTGGGTAACTTGGTTGATTTAAAGATTTCATTATTTTAAATTAAGTTTTTGCACTATGTATATCCTTAAATATATTAAATAGTTCATCGTTTATTTATTATATTTGTTTTTTTTTTAACTTTAATTACTTTGTATTTATTATTATTTTATGTGTACGCTGGATATGTAAGGGATGCATATTTTTTATGTCTATGCATATGTATATACTTTTCAGTGTATCCATGGCTGTGTGTATATGTTTATTTTTTACTTTATTATTATTATTGTTATTATCTCCTTGGTTTTTTTTTCAATTTTTTTGAGCATTTGCGTTCATTTATTAATTTCGCAATTATTCTCGTTGTAATTGACATTAGCTGTTATTTGAACCGTATATTTACAAATAAACATGTATGTATATATTGAGTCATTTTACTAAACCATAACAGTAAGTGAAAAAAAACATCACGCCTTTCATAAAAAAATATCGTCAAATCAAAAAATTCCATTCCCCCTAAACGTCTTTTTTGCTTACTACTCCTAATGTGCACATCTAATTTTATTACAATTTAAATGGACGAACCTTGTGGAAGCCCATAATATTTAAAAAAAAAAAAAACAACCTAAATAAGTATAATGCCAAAGATATAAGTAAGCTTAGGTTAACAATATTCTTACCTTATAAATTACATTTTACAGCACGGCTTAAAAATGAAATGTATTGCTTGTAATACAAAAACGACTCTGATATGTGTGTGTGTGTGTGTGTATGTGTGTTATTTAAAGAAAACGAATCGGTTGATAAAGTAAGCGTTTTCATACGCATTAAATATCACGTAATCATGAATCACTTCTACTTGAAAGGAGGTTAGGTTGCATTATCTGTCCTATGTTTATCGCATTTTTTCTGAATATAATGTGTATATATATATATATATATATATATATATATATATATATATATATATATTGCTATTTAACCAATTTTGCTTGCTTCAAATTTAGGGTTAAGTGTTCACATCTGTTAAACGCGGGTAACTAAAGTTCAAGATAATTTTTTATATAAAAGTTATATTTCATGTTATATAACAAACTCAGCGCTAAGTTTTTGCTCCATTTATTTTTTATATATATGTGTATATATATAATAAATTTTGTTTAAAGAGTATATTTGGAATTAAATCGTTGAAAATAACCAATATAAATTCTTAGAAATAAGTGAGACGCTCCATTTTAATAAAACTGTAGTAACTTGCTGAGACAGCTTGTTGTTACATACAACACGATTATTTATATACACGTTTAATTTTAGATATTTAAAAGCAGAAGTAGGAAAATTATTCTGAGAAAAAACTATTGTTTGAGTTATATAAAACTTGGGCAGCGTTAAATTTAACACTTATAAAATGAATAAATGTGATCAACATTTCTTTATTTAAACATTAACATTTCCACCTTCATTATAGTTACGATGCAATTGAGTCGTAATCATATATAGATATATATATATATTGTATGTAAAAATAAACATTTCAAAGTAAAAAAAAGAAAAACAAAGAGGGCTTTGCTTCAATTTGGGCTTTCATTATCATTAATTTTAATTATTTTATGGATGTATTTTTTGGTGTATTTAAATGAAATAAAGGCTTTATTATTATTATTGTTTTATATATATATAAAATATATGCTTAAAAATGTATTTATGTACATAATATAATTATTAGTATCTTCGTATAAATTTAAATTACACCAAACTAGCGGAGTGAAGTTTGATCTTCACATTGCTTTCCTTCCTCAGTAACACAAAGATAATACTGTCCTAGCTATTAATGCTCACCACTACAAACGAGAAATGAAATCCAATTGATTCGTGTACTATACGTTAACCACGTCTAGGTATGCTGCAATCGTGGGATAGAATCAAGGGGATAATTGACTTGATTGAAATAATGATAACTAGTGTGTTTGTAAGAGGTAATAGCTTCAATTCTTTTCGTTGATTTATTTAATATAAACATCATTAATCTTAAACAACAAAAAATGATCTAAAACCACTAAAATTTTTTACATGAAAAATCACAAATAATTTCATTATCAAGTTAACATAAAAAATAAAATATATAAATATATATAATTTATGAAAATATAAAATGTAAAAAATATTAATTTAAATATACAATTTACAAAAACGAGCAACGTGAACAAATGGTATTTATCAAATTAATGATTCTAACTACTTTTTTATTGTTTATTTTTAAAAGTCACTACATTCAACATTTCAAATCATTATTTTTGCTTATACACACACACACATATATATATATATATATAATATTTTGATAAATTGTTTATATTTTATTTTTTATGTTCACTTGATAATGGCTTAACATTCTAAAAGATTTGTGATTTTTAATTTTTAAATATTTAGTAATTCTAACTCTTTTTTTTGTTCTTGTTTTCATTTAAATCACTACCTTCCACACTTTTCAAATCATTAATCTTGTAATATGTATTAGTTAAGTGGGGAGATGGAGTACATAAATTAGTGTCCGGAAGAAAATGATAAGGTGGTAATAAATTGAGATATTTAAAAAAATTAAACACGAATTCTCGAATTAAATTTAAAAATCAAATAATAATAATGGGAAAACAATTGTTTTTGTAAAAATTACATGTAACTCATTCGAAATGATTTAAAGTTAAAAAAAAAAAAAAATATGTAATTGTTATTAAGAAATTAATGTATTTTTATTTCGTTTTCTTGATTATATTACAAATTTTTATCTAAGGTATACACATATTTTTATATTTTCGACATTCGCTATTTGTCACGTTATAAATCAGTGAAATTAGATGCCGAATAAAAAAACAACAAAAAAAAATTATTAAAAAAAGACAATAAAACTAATGTCTCGTCAAGTGGAAAGTTGTTAGAATCGTGGGCAAGCTAAAGAGGGTGCTGCAGCCGGTACTCAGTTAAATGCGAATAGCTAATTTATTTAGAGAGGCTTCTTTCTTTTACTAATTAAAATTCTCGTCCCTGGTGTGATTCGAACTCAGGTCTCGTGTAGCAGACTTCAGAAGTATTCACCCGGATGTCATTTTTGTACGATTTATTAATGTTTAAATTTAGCGACACGTCCTAATAATAAACGATACGTCTTCTCGTCGGATTAAACATCGTCATCGAGAGTTACGAACATTGTTCGTTCATTCGGCCGACGTATTATCCAAAAGAAGGTATAAACTTTATACAATACCGTTAACTTTCGTCCTGTAATTGGCGTTTATTTCATCAAAAAGAAACATGTACTAACGACGAGGATAGTGATTATTATTCTTATTATTATTATTATTACGATATCCATTATAATATAATTACGTCGAAGATTAATTTTCATCATTATTAAGCTGGTTTGATGAAGGTTAATGGACCATAGAATTTCCATTCCGTACTTGTACTTCTAGCACTACAGACGCACCGACAAAAAAAAATCAACAAAACGAACACCAACGTCATAACACGATTGATTTTAGTGGCGGCTGTTGACAGCCGATGTTGCTGTATTTTAAATGAGGCGGATTTTCCGATAAGTCTGTCGTACATTAATTTTCCAGTAAATCTTTGTCCGGAAATTTACTAACGAATATGATATACATGCATATTATATATATATATATATATATATATATATATATATATATATATATATATATATATATGTATATGTATATAAACATGACGACAATGGGTGTTATATCCGAGTTTACATCTTTTATTCTGAAGTTTGTTGATCCTTTTTAATGAGCATATTATTATTATTATTATTATTATTATTTAAAGATACGCACAGACACACATATTTAAACAATATGCGAATACCGATTATAATTACAAATAATAGTAGATAATATTCGATAACTACTTCGAGATCAATTAATTCGAAAACAATATAACATGTTCTGAATAAAGTGTAGCCATTTTTGTTTAGCATGTGAGGTTAAAACAATATAACCTGGGAACACGAATTTCGTCTTTATATTTCTATAGTTTTTCTTTTATCTCTCACTCTCTGTATATATACGTGAGCATACATGCAATTTAACATACACGAATTAATGAAAATACTTTAAAAAAAAATTAAGCTATGCATATATAAATTATATCATAAAGTAATACCAGAATCAGTTACACACCAATACTAGAATATAATAAGCTCGAGTAACCTACGAAATTAGCTTAGGGCTACTAGTAGCGACTATGTATGTTTTTCCCCCAATCTATTGATTAGTTGATTAATGGAGCAATTCCGCAGTCTTTTCTTCCATTCCTCTCTTCTTCTGCTTAGTTGTTTTAACTATTGATAGTTTTTTGTCCTCATATCCTCCATAACTTGTTCCATGAATCTTCTCGGTCTTCCTCTGGTACGTTTTCCGTCCAATTTTCCTTCTATTAGTTCTGTCAGTCTATTTCTTCGTTGAGAGATAGTTTTCATATGTTTTTCTTCCTTAATCCGGTTATAAACGTATGTACATGTTTAATTTTCAATAATTCTAAATTGAAAATAGGAAATTATTGTAATAATATAATTTCATTTAATCAATCTTATACAACTGTCGCAGGTGATTATACTTACTTGCGCATATATATATATTATAATATGTTGGATGCTTTCAAATTTCTTGCTTTCGCAATTACAATATTTACTAACATGTAGCCGATAGAACAATGACCAGTAAGTATTTGAGTCATGTGGTAGTGCTTTTTTATCTTTTATTATATATATATATATATATATATATATATATATATATATATATATATATATATAAAGAAATTCTCGGCATAGCCATAATAATTTAATTTTCTGCTCCAACGACCTAAATTCAAATCCTACTAAAACGAGAATTTTTAGTGACAAAAATTTCTGATTCAATTATCCGCCCAATTGGTCGGTAAATGGGCACTAGCTCGTCGAGAAAGTGGAGAAAGAAATGACAAACCCGCTCGTTTTGGCTTACCAAGGATGCGTCCTTTGGTCAATTAATTATGAATCTTTCCCTTAATGAGATTCGCGTAAGCGGTATGCAAATCAACTTTTGGAATTGATGGTCTCTCTCTCTCTCTCATATATAAGTATACGTGGTGGGCGTATGTTAAACGATACTGATCGTGAGATATTCACGCTAAAGTAAACAGGAAATCACTTGGAGTGCATCGTATTTATACAACGCGTTTTTTGGATGATTTGTCAGATGGAATATTTATCTTTTTTCCGTTATACGACACACTTTTATTTGGTAAATCCTAATGTTGAATATTATTAAATAATAATTACGTCAACTTTTAAACAAAGTTTGAATAGTAATATCGTGTTTCACCTAAATAATCGAACGCGAAAAATAAAATTAAAGTAACAGTCGGTGGACATGAATTAAAACATGAAGACGAAACAAAATCAATTTAGATTAGCAATTAACATATCAAAGGCGTATAGAAAATACAGCCGCCTGAGTGCGTGTACATGACTAGACATTCATAAAATAGCGAGAACATTTTGCAGAACGCACAATATTACGAACTACTAGCCGAGTATATAGTTCTAGTGTAGCTAAATAGCACTCACGTCAACAAAATCGAAATTCAATCGCGGTAATAGTAACAGATTACCTGTGATCCGTTCCGGTGGCATAGTTACTAATACTAAGCAATATTGAAATCAAGAAAGCCCCCGCCCGTACAAACAAAACTAATCGCCTAGAATTTTAATGGGTTCCGAAAGGTAGAGAAAGAAATAAGTCAGAACAATCCAGATAGAAGAGGAGAATAGTTCTCAATCTAGAGAACGCACCATTGCGCTCTAACCTACCAGGAAACATCTGAACAAAATTAAATCATTTTCTAACTGATCACGGCAAATACCGATACTGCAGGGTGACTAGGGATTACTAGATTGACTAGTCTGTAGACGGGGTGGTTACAAAATCTTGACGTTGTTAACGTGTATCTTATGAATATATGTGATAATGATTTGAGATACTCGTGTTAAAAGTGATCGAAAATCACTTAAAATACATTTTATTTATATAATCCGTATATATTTTTCGATGATGTGTCAGATAATTTTATCGTTTACGTAAGCGTTTTTATTTATACGATACGTACCAGTAGTTAAAAATACTTTATTACTCGAGTGTATCTAACCACTTAAAATGATATTGAGATAGGTGTGTATTTATGCGTTTACGTATATATATGTATAATATAAATAAAGATACATGCGATATATATCACAATTTCTGTGTTATTCGTATGTTGTAGTGCCAAACGAAATGTCGACAATGACAACGTCAGCCTCTTCGGTAATTGGAAACGGTTTGTCTCAAAGGCAGGGCTCGACGCGACGAGTTATTAAAGTTGATTACAGCGTAATACAGGTAACAATTTATTAATTTTTTTTTATTTAATAATTTTTTGAAAGTATGCATAAAGTTAAACTTGCCAAAAACGAGGGTAATTATGAATACAAAGGAAGACATCACGATAAAACTCGATGTAATTAAAGATAAAAAAAAAAAGGGGGAATTTCTATCGCCCCCAAAGTTTTCAGAAATAAAGAAATACCGAATAACTTGAAAAGTAAACTGTACAATCAGTGCGTGTTCGGCAATGTTAACGTACAGAGCTGAAACATGAAGTTTTCGCGAAGTTTTACTAAAGGAACAGTTAGGAAGAATTAGGAAAACTCAAATGTCACTAGAAACAATTATACTTAATATCAGACTCGATGACTTCGAGACGATTTCATGGATAAGACAACAAACAAAACTACCGAATGCGATAGAATGAATCGCCAGACTAAAATGGAGTTGGGCAGGATATATCGCAAGAGAAGCAGGTGGATAAAACACATGATGCAGCAGTGGCCGATTCATAGTCGTCGCACAGGAAGATCCATGATTCGGTGGAGGGATGATATTGTGAAATGGGCAAAAATTAATTGGATTCGAGCCGCGCAAGATAGAAGACTTTAGAAATCTTTATACCTACATCCAGCAGTGCATTGATATAGGCATATGGTGATAAGCATTGTTCGTTACGATCAATTCGCTAATTTCTCCGTTGAACGTAGTGGAAAACTCGATTTTTTAAAAATTATCTTATTCGAAAGTGTAAAAATTAATTTTTCGGACATTGCAAACGAATTACTACGGGAACCTTGAAAATTTATTTTAAGGCGTTACTCTATAACCTTCGATAAGAGGTAGGCGTTGTTATTCGATATAATAAATTAGCTCTAATCTATCGTGTCAGCCTCCATGACTTAAGAACTCCTATAAACGTATTCCCGTCCTTATTTAGTTTCATGTGTTTTAACGTATGTAGAGCATCGTACGTAATTTCGATAGAGAATATTTATTTCTGTTTGATTTCTCGCCTAACTTTCCATAATACTTTTTTTGGTATACCGTTACGCAGCTAGTATGCATAATATTATATTATTATAAGATTACCGGAACTAATGACTAATACAACATATTGTTTATTCTGTTTGTTTGTTTTTTTCGACGTAACTTTCTAAATAATCGAAATCCTCGTTCTTATATGTTACAAAACTTAATACAAATAAACAACGTGTAATGTATTTTATTACGTATATGGAAATGACAAAACCCGTAATAAAAAAAACATAATAATAATAATATTATTATTTATTATGTTCGTCATCGAATCATCATCATTATTATTTTTATTATTATTACGATTTAAATAGAAAACAATAGATAATGACGTATAATATCCTTCGGATTAAACTGTAATAAGGGAGTTACGTTATATTATTTAATATCTGGAAAAATCTCGACACACTATACTTTTTAACTTTCCGTGTATACGAACATTTTATTATTTCAATTAATTGTTTGATTTTTTTCTTTTTTGCTCAAGCAGAAAAATCCCTTGCGACCACTTAAACTAGCTAAGTGTAAGGCTGTAAATGATGAACTAAATTAGATAAAAGATAGTGATAATATTTCGACAAAATTATGATTAAACTTTGACTCTATTAACCAGAGTGAATGTGAACAAAAGGGAAAGCACCTGGTTGTTGATAAAAAGAAAAACATTACTAAATAAAAAATCAATTGAAAAAAAAAATTACTAAATAACATTTAATAATGAGAAAAACAGGTTATTTTCAAAAATCGAATAATTGACAACTAGATGATACAAAAACTGGATGATTATTTAGATGATTTTCATCTGAATTGTTCTGTATTAATTTAATAAGTAGTGTTGTCTGCATTGTTAACGTAGATTACAACATTTCATTACTGTTTATATTCTTAATTTGTTATTTTTAGTTTATTAAATTTTGTATTTCATTATACAACTGCTTAGTAATTCGTGTTAATTGTATATATTTTTGGTGCATTTCAATTTCATAATTTTTTATATAACTATTTTGGGTGTAGGTGGGTTATTTTTTAAAGCGTAGATTTTAATTTCTCTAACATGAGAGAATTAAACAGTCTCCTATCAGGAACTATTTTTTTTTTTAAGAAAATCGATAATATTTCGTTAAGTATTATAAATATGGAACATATTTCACAGTATTTTTGTACAAATTTTCGCATTGATATATGTTAATAAAAATAAAATACTTTTTTAAATTTTTTATTCACTTATGTATTATTTATAAGTATGTGTACATGTGTGTGTGTAAATTAATTAAAACAAAATTAGTTTGAATGGTTCCATTTTTAGCTCATAATCTCATTTTGAACTTTGATAATGTATATATCTCACGATTCGCTTATTTCTATCCACTGCTGGATGTAATCGTTCCTTTTCCATTGTACTAGGTCCCAAGCATAGTTCATCCATTTGACTCCGACTGACTTTTGAATATCGTCTTGCCATCGCGTACACGGGCGACCACGGATTCTGTGACCTTCTCTCGGTGTCAATTGCGTTATTCTTTTGGTCCACCTATCCTTCGTCCTTCTAGCGACATGACCAGCCCAGTTCCACTTTAATTTAGCTACGCGTTGTATTACATCCACCAGCTTGGTTTGCTGCCTTATCCACGTATTGCATTTTCGATCCAGCCTCTTGATACCCACCATTATTCTCTCATGAGCCTTCTGCGTTACCGCCAGTTTCGTAACAACATATTTTGTCAGGCACCACGTTTCCGCTCCGTATGTGAGCACTGGGAGGATGCACTGTTCATATGCTTTCTTTTTTAAATAGTTCGGTATGTCTCTGATATATATCAATTATGTGCTCGCGGTTAAATTAAGAACCTCATTTGAATTCTGATAGATGTCTGTAGTAATAGCAACGCACATAAGTTACACCAAACCAAATTTATCATCAACAGAAAGCTAATGGTAAGGAGTAAGAAATAAACTTCATAAACGTAAATTAAAATGGAACGTTTAAGATCAACCTAGCAGTATCGATCAGATGTTCACCGGAAATGAACTCAACGATAACATTAACAAAATAAAAAAACTGTGTTAAAGCATCAGGAGTTGATGACATTACCATTTTGGCTCCGCAACTCGGAATTGGCTATTCAAGTTATTTAATAATATCATCGCAGATATTCCTTAGCTATGGAGGGAAGCAAAAGTAAACTTGCTAAATCTCAGGATGATGTTAGCGGCTACCGACAAAACTTGCTGCTATGTCATCTATTTAAACTTGAAAGGTTTCTTTATGTCAGAATCATAGACAAAATAGATAAAGCTTCGATACCGAGACGGGCAGACTTTCGACTTCATATACGCAAGACAATGGGTTTGACAATAAACTAATGGCTTCCTTTATAGACCTCTCGTCAGCTTATGATACTGTAAATCAGAGGATATTCTTGGAAAAATTATGCAAGATTACTAGAGACATTAAGTTTACAAAACTTATTAAAATATTATTAGAGAACCAAAATTTATACGTTTACCTAGATGATAAATCTAGCCAATGGAAAACAACCTTCCGCAAGGAGCTCTCCCGATACTTTTCAATGTATATATATGTATATATATATATATATATATATGTGTGTGTGTGTGTGTGTGTGTGTGTGTGTGTGTGTGTTTATACATTCCCGCGTAAGGATTAAAAAAAACTCTGTATCGAATTTTGTTTAAACGACATTAAGTTTCACCCTGCGCTTCGAGGCACAGATGCTTTTTAAAAAAGAAAGTATTATTACTTAAAATGTTGTTACTTTGTTGTTGTTTTTTTGGGTTGATCCTCGTGGTTGGTGTTTTGTTCTGCGTGTTTTAATTTTTCGTTGTAAATTTATTTATTATTTTCGTTATTTTGAAATTTAGTTATTTAAAAATACGCGATATCGTTTTTAACCAATTTTACCCCTCACTTCGTTTATCTCTCAGTAAAATTAACCGAAAATTTTATATTAAGGCGACTGTAAGTGTTGCCGGAATATATTATATTTCAAAAAATTTTCCGGTTACATTCGTAAGAAACGTTATAATTTTTTATATTAAGCTAGTTTTATTATATCGACAGGATTTGTACGGTGACGATGACGACGATAATGACGATTGCGATGACGAAGATAGAGGTGGAATTGATCGAAATGCAAATACGTCCCGGACAAACGGTAATTCCGTCGAAAGCAAAAAACAACAGATCGTAGAATCTGCCGTTAATACTCCGCAGCGTCAGCAACAGTCGAACGTCATGTTAAGGACAGGTATTGAAAACGGTCGAGAGGGTTTACGACAAATTTGGCGTCGATCTTATCAGCGTAATAACGCTAATATAAACGCTAGCGATACTCCTATGTCTTATACGACCGCTTCTGTTAGTAATATTAATAATCCTAATCGTCGAACTGATCTTTATTCGTCGGCTATAATTGCCGAACAATTACAACGTTCAGCTTCCGTTGATTTAATCGACAAAATTTCAACATCTTCCACGATCAATCCGTCGTCCGTCAACGGTAAACGCTCTAGCGTTAACTGTTCCCTCTTATGATGTTTCCATTTTTATCGAATGTGTGTTTTAAAATTAATCGATCAATTTTTATACCATTTCTTCGTGATATAATATTTTTTACTATTATTAATTCTTTATTATTTTTAACTTTTCTCCATTTCTCTTTCTCGCGGCCATATTCTTCTTAAATAAGTTTTTCTTTTAACCAATCATTTCGAAACTTATCTATAATTGTTTTTTTTTTTTTTCGATTCTACTTCAATTTAACGGTTGTTACCAAAACTCTAGAGCAGGACCGGTCGAAAATAAGTAGTATAATTCTTTTTTATTTCAAATTTGCCTCAGGCAATTCGTTATTCATCAGCTTAGCTTAAACATTCGGCCATCACGCCGAATTGTTCCAGTTTATAACCATCATTATTCGCATTTCGCTTATCATACACCGTAGGTTGTATTTGCAATAAATTAAACAAATAAATAATAAACACATTTAAATTAGTAGTTTTTTATTATAATGATAATTCACTAATACCGTACGTAGTGATTTAACAACGTATACATAAGCGAGGAAATATATTCATATATTTTAAAATAAATAATAAACTTTGGAGTTCGGTTCTTATTTTTGAATTAAAAATCGATGATACGTATTGGAACACTCCCTTCATTATTATTTTGCCTTAATTTTTACATAGCGATTATATTGAGAAAATACATAATTTTTAACCTTTGAAATAATCACATTTTCCCCGGTTCGATTTTAACCAATATAAAGAGCAACAGGACAAAGTAAAAATGCTTAGAAAGTTATCCACATTATTAATTAGATGAGTTAATGTTAATGTTCGGTTCTATGATGATATCGAAATGTATATACGTACATATATGAGGCATATGCATATGTAAATGACTACATATATTTATGTATATACGTATATTACTGTAAACGTAACGTATATATAATATGTATATGTGTTTATGCATAATATGCATATACACATATTATCATCATCATCATCGGATCGTTCACCCCAGAGTGTAACAATCTGAATCGTTGGGCGCCATCGATCTTTAGCTCGTTGTACACATTGATATAAAGTTAATCCAGATTGTTCTACTATCATATCTGTCCTCCGCTGTGGAGGATGACTTTTCGGTATTTTCCCTTGGATCTAGTGTTTCTAAGTTCCGCCCGCTGCGAATGATGTTTTCATCACGCGGAGAGCATCAATATCAGCTAACCGTTGTATTAGATTCTACTCGCGGACTATGAATTCATTAATTCGTTTCACTGTCCATGATACGCGGAGCAATCTCCTCCAGCACTACATTTCAAAGCTGTCTAGTTACGCCGACTTTATTCAAAGTGTTCATGATTCAGCTCCGTACAAATACCAATGTCCTTATAAGTTTTTTTATTTTAATCGGTTTCGTCATAGCAGAGCTGCCTATTTCAATAAGGCGCTTTATTTCCGGGTTTTTGAACATTCTTCATTAGAAATCAGCCATCTATGAAATTATCTAAATCACATCCTGCAAAGGCCTTATCGTCGAATGCTAACGTCTGTCTATAATCACGATTTTTGTTTTAGCCTTGTTTATTTCGAGTCTAAATTTGCGCCTGATATTTTCAACCTTTTCTACGAATATATCAGGTATATATAATAATTATTATGTACATAATATATATGTACAGGGTGTAGTTTATTTAAAAATCGTTATTTACGAAAAATTGACCACACATTTCAATGAATATGTTTAGCCGTTTAAAAGTTAATTTTCAAATTCTCGAAAAAGTAAAATATTTTTGCGATGGTTGGGTGATCTGTTAGGCAGTTCATGGAGAATATGAACAAATTATACACGTTGGAAACTGCGTATTATTTTAATGATTTACTTCGAAATGTAACAGTTTCAACGCGCGTTCAAATAAGAATTACTATTAAAAATATTTACTCGATTTTCCTGAAAACCGTTCGGTTTTTTATTCGCTATAATAAAATTTAAGGAACGGTATTGTTAATGGTTGAAACTACTACTTTTAATGACTGCATGTTATGATCAGTTTGTGACTACTTTGTTGACTTTTTTTTCCTTATTTAAGTTTCAATATTTACCGCATAATATCGATGTGTATGTGAACATTACAGTTCAGTTAGTCTGTAACGAGTATATGTAAATCAACGTACTTTCTTAATACATATTTTTTAGTCAAAATAAATGTATATTATATTTTTAAGAAACAGAAAATGCTTTTCGTTTGTTTAAGAATATAAATTATGTATTAGCATTGTTTAATTTTATTATATATACATATATATATAGATAGATAATTTAATGACAAATTAAATTTAAATTAATTCTTTTTATTTTCGTCAAATGTTATAGATAACATTTTGAATTTTATTTATTTTTTCCCGTGTGTGTACCGTATCTTTATGCAACACGATGTTATGATATATATATAATTTTTTTTTTTTTAAATAAAGATTTTGCTTTGTAATATAGCGCCTAATTTATCAGCTTTATACAGCACGCTGAGCGCGTGTGTTATATACACGCCTACGTTGTATAATATTAATTTTATTCACGCAGCAATGAAAATAGACGCTGTTACATTTGTAAAGTTTCCTCGTTATAATTAAATTACGCCGAATAATTTTAAAGCGATGCCTTATTTTCCTATCGTTTTTACATTTCAATTTGAACGTATCGACATTATTCGAGCGTATAAAGTTTTTATAAAAGAGTATCGAGACTAATGCGAATTATCGGTGCTGGACATTTTAATAATTTACAACGTGATTAATATTTCATCATCGATGACTATGTTGGTAAACAAACATATATCGCGGTAGCTTAGTTACTACTAGAGTGCTCGACTGTCAACTGGTCGACGATCGAGAGTCGAAAACCAATAAAAAGTTTATCATAAAGTTTTTCATCATTACCTATCTCTTAATTATAAAACAGTGATATCCCACTCCCTATAACGTAATATGCGCGCTCATCTGCGTTACATATAATTAGTTGTACCTTGAATGCTAGCCCATTTTGTATGTGACAATAATACAATGGGTTAGTTACGATGTTCGTCAACGATCAAGATGACGATGTTGGTAAAAGGTGCAAATTGGGAAATTGTCCTTGAACTTAACACGGCTGATTACATTTTCTCAACTTTCTCAACTTTCTCAAATTGTAAAAGTATTCGAACTGAAATTACGCTTTAGGTCATATATAAGACGAATAAATTATATTTTATATATATATATATATATATATATATATATATATATATATATATATATATATATATGTATGTATGTATGTATATATATAAAATATATATATAACTCCTTACTGTGATAAACAAATAAATTTATTCCAGATTTAAAAAAAAAATCGGGAAAGTTTTGTTTTTAAATAAATTTTACAGAATTGTATACATATTTGCTGCTACGCTCAATTTTGTAGTTAATGTTTCTACTTTTAGTTTTAATTTTTAATTATTTTTTTTTTGTTTCGCCTTCGTAAAAATGTTTTTAATTAACATGCGAATTGTAAACTGTATTTAATTATATAGTTGACTGAAATGTTCGGGTTATATAGTAGCATAGTGTTGTAGTGGTGTATTACGCAAGCATGATACATACATACATACATATAGATATGTTCATTTTTGAAATAATTGTAGTTAAATCGGAAATGCCGCCCGGACGGAGGTACGTATTAAACGATTTATATTAAAGCTTATCTCTAATATTTTAAATAACTTCCTATTTCTGTATTTTTTTGCTCGGTGTAAAGTTCGGATTGCATTGTAACCGCGATAAAAATAAAAATTTCTGTATTATCGTGTAAATTATTGAAAATGCGCAGTAATACAGCAATATAATGTTTGGCGTTAATTTTTGTTAGTTTTTTTAATATAACGCTGACACAGCAATATTCCTCGTCTAAACGATAACGCGGTATATGTAAAACGAACAAAAAATTAAGTTATACGGAATGCAACTTTGCATTTTTGAAACCGTCAAACATCGATACCTATTCAACATTTTCAGTTGTACGTTATAAAATTTTGACACAAATGTAGATAATTTTCAATGTATTTTGCATAAATATTTTAAAAATTGAAACTTTGGCGTCAACCGGTACAAATTTTTTGTTAGTATTAAAATTTTACGTACCATATAGTATACATTATGACTGAAAGGGTTAAGGTAAATTAATATTTTTTTTTCGTTCTTACGGTGTGAATCTTACCTTTAATTCGGTGGAATATGTCTATGTAGAATACTATTAACCGGTTTTTTTAACCCTGATTTACGAGTAAATTTTTTACCCAATGAAAATTTATTCCTTCTTACCCGGATAAAATCAGTTTTTTTCTTTCATCGTTCGACCTTGCGGAAAAATTGTTGGACGGTTAAATCGTCTCTCTGTATTCTCGGCATAGCGCCATATTTTTTTCATGCCAAAGTATCCTTTTTTTATTTGTACATCTTATAATCTTGTTTCGTATTTTTTCTTGTTTTTTATTTTTCTCTTTCAAAGGGACTTTAATTTATTTACGTTAAATATTCATTATTTCCGTATCCACTTGTGTCTTTCTTTTCTTAGATTCTTCAGCGAGTTTCTTTCTACGTTTATTACATTTAAAATGTCTTCTTTATCTTTTTCATTTTATCTTCTCCCATCAATGCCGAATTTTCAAATTTATCCGGTGGTTTTTGTATTATTCATTTTTTTTTTAAAACAGTATAATACACTCTGTATAAATGTTTTAATAATTGTTTTTTTTTTTACCTTTCATCTTCAGCTATTGAGGATGCCTAAGTATTTTTGTCTTTTCAAACTTGCGTTCTATTATTTTTATGTCGAGATTTTTTTCAATCGCTTCTCGTAATGCTCGTCTTTTTCCTTTTAATTTCACGTTATTATTGTAACATTTGTTTCGTTTGCTTTAGCAAGTGAGATTTACAATAGCTATGTTATCTGCAAACATGAAAAGGTGTTTACTTTCGTTCTATCAGTAGTTATCACTTACCTAAAATGAATTTCAGAATTCGTCTTTAATTTTTTCGCAGTTTAACTTTATTCGGCGAATTAACGCAACTTTTATAATTTCTCTTATTAATTGCTATTTCATCTTCTAATCGAGCCTTATTTGTATCCGTCTTTTTTTTTCTTCTAACATTAAATATTATTTAAAAATCAATTTTGCTCGCTGAGATTTGAACTTTGGTTTTGGTATTAAACTGTACATATACGTTAAAAATGTAAATAATATTCGAATTAACTTTTTGAACGTAGTATGGGGGAAGGTTTTAGAATTCTATTAATATAAACGGAATACATTTGATTATATTATAAATTTCTAACTAATTCATTAGGCGATATGAATAGAAATCGCTTTATCAGTACTATTGTTTTCTTTCGATCGGGTAACGATAACTAATATGTTCGAGTAATCAAAAAAACACATTCCGTATTTACAACTATCGTTACATCTACTTCCAAACATTCCGGATAAATTTTATTACTTAAAATATGAACGTATATTCGTAAAAGTCATCGTTTGGTGATTTTTAAAAATATTTTTATATTCTAGTTTTGTTTATGTATATACGCATGCTTGACGTTTATTTCGGTTATAGCTTATGATTTAGCGACCCAATGTTCAAGTCGCAAAAGTATCCAAAGAAGACATACAATCATCGGTTCTACAAATTCCGCTTATATACCGAAGCCGCATTCTCCCATCAATTGTTGGCCCGATGTAACGACGTCCGTTACACATACGGAATCTTCGACTAATGGAGTTTCTCAGGAAATGTGCTGGTCTAGGAATTCTTTGCAAGATGACCTTTTCGATTGTGTTAGTACTACTACTATTATTGAGCTTTATAAATTTCCGTTAAAAGTTTAGTTTTCTTTCTATTTATTATTTACGTATTATTCGTTTTAATAAGAATTGAAATTTTATTACAAGTAATTTTATTTATGGCCAGCCGAGTGTAATTTTTTTCTCTAAAGGATAATAATCGTCGCTTGTTTAGCATCCGAGGATATTTATTTATGTTTTGAATTTTCTACCATTTTTAAATAACTATTAGCGAAATTAACGAAAACTCGCGATTTTTCTGCGACTCAAATTTAATTTTCCGCTATCGATACAGTGTTTAAAATGAGCCAAAATTGAAAGTTGAATGTTTCGTCGCAAATTTATAAATATTTTTAAAAACCAATGTACTAAAATTTTATATTATAAATTGATTATTAAATTACCAAGTCTATACGAACGCCGATATTAATTATATTTACAATCACGTAACTTTATGTAGAAGCAATGGCAAGACGAATGTTTGTCTTTAACGCTGGAAGAAATTGTTCATATTAGAAGTGTATTAACTAAGGCGGAATTAGAAAGTTTACCCGTTGATGGTCATGTCAAAGAAAATGTAGAAAGACGTAAGGTAATTAAAGACTTTAATTAATATTTTTTTTTTTCTTAAAAAAATACGCGTTATTTGTTTAACTCGCATCGATCTTTTAATTTAATATTTCATACAAAATAATAAGAATAACACCTCTTACCAGCAGTTTCGATAAGGCAATTGTTTATTAAATTTCGTCATTTTAAAAAGTTTAGGAGAGTAAGTAATTTTGAAATCAAATTATGCAGATCGTTAAAAAATCTATCATATTATCTACTAAAACTTTAATCTATTTCTGGGTAGTCTAGTAGCTATCGGTGAATAACTACAAATCTGGTTACAATGTTACCGATAGCGAATAAACTATTATTTGTTGAATATATTGGAGAGTAGTGATTTTATAAATTATAGACCGAACAAAATTAAACTGTGTTACGATTTTTGTTTGATTTATAAACTATCATTTACTAGTGAAGTATAGAAATATTTATAATCGGTTTCTGGAAGGAACAATTGAAAATTTTACATAAGTGCTCAAATACTAAATTTCAAAATTATACTACTATTTTCTAACCTGATCGCGATATTTCATAGATGTAACCGATTTATGAAATCATTCTAGAGTGGTTAGAATCATTGATTATTTCAATAACATTATGCTCTGTGGGTAATCAATATTTATATATTTATATTGATATTTATATATATATATATATATATTAAAGAGTATCTTTAATAACAAGCAGATCTTATTGTCAACAATAATAATGTAAAACTCCGTTGTTTTACCGACGCTCCTTTATAGCTCAGAAACATGGGCCCCATACAAGAACATACATTTGTTGGAAGCTTTCCACTAGAGAGCACTACGCAGGTTATAGGACCGAGTGACGAATCGCGTAATCTTAGTGAGGGCTAAGTGCAAATCTATTCAAATGATGCTTTAACAACAGTTTGAGTTGGACCGCACATGTAATCAAAATAAACGATGATAAACTTCCGAAGAAATTTCTTTCAGCTTCCTGTTGACAAGCGTCGCATTGGGCGTCCTTGTTGGCGATACAAAAAGCCTATTTGTGTGAAATACTGAAGGAATGCGAAATTGATCCCAATAAACTGGAGAAACTAGGCAGGCTGGAGACAAATAGTAGGAAATGGTGTGTATAAAGCTGATAAAAACGCTCGAATTACAGAGAAAAGGAAAAGGAAACGACGTAAAGGCTTATCGAAACGACTGGAGTAGATTACATTAATACTAGCGCATTTACGTGTGATGCATGCGGAAAGGAATGTGCCGTGAGAATCGGTTTAGTTAACCACCTTAGAATCCATAAATAGCGGATGGTACTCCATACGTGATGATGAATGTATATATACATACATACATACATATATGTATATGTTACTTAGTATTCGAGGCATTGAATATTAAACTTCGTTCAATAATAAGATACATTTTTAAGAACGATACCTTTATAAAAAAAATTAAACTATTTAAATCTATTTATCCTAAAATACAAGTAAAATACAAAACTAACCTTACCGTAAGAATTCATCATTTTATATAAATTTAATTTTTGTTCGCAGGTTTGTTTTCTCTGTTTGAAGACTAGATTTGGTATATTCGGTCCTTGGGGAAACGTATGCAGATTATGCAGAAGAACAGTTTGTTCAAAATGTCATTGCAAAGTAATTCATTAAATTTACTAACTTTACCCTGCAATCTGTATTATACTTTTCGTATCTAATTAAGTTCCGATATAAGAAATATACTAAAGGACTATGCTCTAATTTTATGAATAAAGGATTAGAGTAATTTTGGTAAATTTTTCTAATTTTTAAAACATAATTTATCGGAAAATTTTTAAAATACAGCGGCAAGTGGTAAATTAATAAGTTATTAACTTTATATATATATATATGCATGTATGTATAATGCATTATACTGTCATTTAAACTGTCTAATAAAATCAGTCCCATTAGACATTCATCAGAAAATCATATTCAGTAAGTCAATTTTTTTCTTCTGTACCCATTCAAATTAAAAAAAAAGAAAAGTATATTTTTGTATTTTATTAAAGTTTTGATGTATCAACTCATCACTATACTATTCGCTATCATATACGAATGTTAGTGCTGTAAATCTGTGTAATAAAAGACGCTGTCGATTCAAATTAATTTAGAATAATTCCTTTTGGGTTTTATAAAATGTTCTTGTTATGAAATTGAGAGTGATTTAATTGTAAGAACAATAATGCAAAATTAACGTCTTTATATAAAACCTGAAAAAAGTACAATGAATTGTTTACATCATTTAAATCAACGTTAATGTTGGATTAAGAAAAGTGATGAATGTTGTTGACGTTTGGGAGTAACTGCTGACAAAATTGTCAATGAGGATCGTATCATGTAATGTTCGAAACATTGTGCACATTCTGGTGATTTATACAATTAATAGTTCACTTTTTTGTTTTTGTTTTTGATATATATATATAAATGACTTGTGTAATATAAATGTTGGAGGGAGAATATTTAGTTATGCAGATGATACTGTCTTGGTGCATAATTCTCGGTTTCCCTCTGTATTGGAGTCTTTGGTTCAAAGTGATGTGTATTCTATTTGCACATGGTTAAATAAAAACAAGTTAATCTTGAATTTGAATAAAACTAAATATATGATTTATACGTACAGCCTTAATACATTGAAAACACTTTTAATATAAATATCAATAATGTGGTACTTGAACGTGTTTATGAAATTAAGTATCTCGGGGTGGTTCTTGATTGCAAATTAACTTGACATAAAAACATACTGAGTTCCTTTCTAAAAAATTAAGAAAATTAAATTATCTTTTTTATTATCTGAAGCAATTTTTTTCATCTACACAGTTCTTTTGTTTGTATACTTCTTTGTACCAACCAGTTTTGTGCTATGGACTTATGCATTGGGGTGGACCTGGAAAGGTATATATGAATGTAATACAATCACTTCAAAACATGTTACTTAACACCATTGGTAATGGTAAGCAACCCTGTTGGAAAACTCGTCCTCTCACCGTTCGTGAATTATATGAAGTACAATTACTTGTTTTCGTCTTTAAAAATTTTAAACTTTTTTCGATTGAGTTGCATGGTGGTAAAACAAGGTTATCCTCGCACGAATTAGCAAGGTTGCCTAAATTTAATAAATTTCATACCCGAATCCAAGCTGTTTATATGGGTGCCACTTTGTTTAACTCTTTGCCGCGTCAACTAAAAATTGATCTTAAAAATTATAAACGACGGCGTAAGTCGTTAGTTGCATTTGTAATGTGTAAATAGGTAACGAGCTTTTCGTATAATAATTGAAGTTGCTAACTGGTTTAAAAGTATTCGGTCGGAATTGTTAGATTGATGATTTTATTTTGTAAATTAAATTTTTTACTTGTAAATTAAGTTCTACTTCAATTGTTTATCATTATTAATTATTATGTGATTATGAGTTATTTCCTGTTAAGCCTTTATACGGTTTTTAGTATTTATGTGTATATTTCTATGTTGTATATTTACTTTCGCGCGTTAGGTATATTTCTGCTGATTTGTAATTATAGTTTAATACTTAGTTTATTTGATTGGCGGTGTCTGGGTGTTTGTGTGTGTTTACTTATATGTCTAAATCGATTTCGTTGTTTTTTAAAGAATGTTTCGGTTAAGAAACTGTATTATTTCATTGAATTATATAACGTTACATTTTTTTAGTGCGATGGAACGGAAGCTAAATTTATCTTTATTTGTATAATCCGGCGTTCGCGCAATATGCGCATAGTCGTGATTTACACGTTATATATTTTTTCTTTGTAATCTTGTATTTTAATTTGAAATAAATTTGAATTTGAATTTGAATATTAGCTCGTCGTTTACCGTGAATATTTTTAACGTTTATTTTACTATTTGTAAGAGGTCATCAATATATGTAATTAGCATAACCCCATTTTCAGGCGGGGGGAAATCATCCGTTTTGGAAATAATTTGAGATGTTATCATAATTCCTCAATATTTTGTTAAGATTAGTGAACAGCTAGTTTAAAATGTCAGAATTATCTGGATAGCGAGATTTTTTCATGTTATTCTGTTGCTTGTACATCATGTTCTATTTGTACGCCTCCAACTGGCTTTTGATCAGTTTATTCTTGATTTCTACGTTCATGTGTCTTGATGTTAATAATCCTTTCTTTTTCATAAATGCCATTTCGCCAATAATATTTTTTCTTTTATATACTCCTTCCGTCATTTGTTATTATGCTTCCCAAATATCTTTGTCTTTTCATTTATTTTATTAACACACCGTCTATTTTTATATTTATTTTCTTATTTATTTCATTGTTTATCCGCGTGTTGTAGATTTTAAAATTTGATTCATTTTATTTGGGGCCAGTTCTAAGTCTCGGTCACTTTCTGCTAGCATATCAATATCGTCTGCAAACATAACGGATGTTTATTTTCTTGCTGCCTATTGTAATTCCTCGTATTACATTCTTCTTTCCATTGTTTCATCACTCGTTCTAGGTATACATAAAATAGGGCCGGTGCCCTTTTCCCTATCTCTTAACTTCATTTTCGTTATTTGGTTTTGATACAACGCATCTATAAATCATATATCTCTTTTATCAGTATAAGTACCTACTGATATTATCGAGATAGCGCAATCGAAAATAAGTTGGTATAAGATTTTTTCTTCTTTTTTAGTACAATCTTATACTTAATGAATAAATTAGCACTATTCTATTCTTTTAGTTCAATCCCAAGACTGGATTTTTCCATGATGATATTTTTCCGATTTTCGGCGTTTTTTTTTTTAACTCCTTATAGCTATCCGAGCCCTGTGTCTCGTAGTAAGGTTACTATGAATGAATTTCTGGGTCTTCCACGTCCTCGTTTCCCTGGGATTTTGCCCTCGAAAACATCCCGAAGTATTCCTCGATGTCCTATAACATGTCCAACGTTCAGACTATCGTATTATTAGCCCTAATTTTTTTAAGGCTAATAATATAAGTTTATAGTCTGAACAGTCCACTTAAACTGGCCAAAGGGTGGAAACTGGACATAAAAACAAAAAAAAAAATGTGCAATCCAGGTTAACCGCTCTTTTCGTATTCAATCAATTAATGCCCCTTTTTCGTTTATTTTATCCATAATTTCTTGATTTCTTATCTTGTCCGTCCATCTTATGTTTTCTCCTCCAGCACCACATTTCGAACGCTTGCAGCTTGTCCATATTTCGTTTATTCATAGTCCGTTTCGTCACCATATAATGGTATAGACAATGCATACGGTTTCAGCAGGCCAAGTCTATTAACATTGATTTTTGCCTTAATATATCTTGTTTCTTCCTAAACGCCAGCTTCGCAAATCCAATACGTGAACTGATTTCCTGGTCACAATATAAGTCATCCAACACTATTGGATCGAAATATTTAAATTCCTTATTTTGTTCCATTTCTATTTTATCGATTTCTACATGTAAGCGGTCCGGTTTCTTACTGACCATTATTGTTTTCGTTTTGTTTTATGTTTATTTCCATCCCGAATTATTTTCCTGCCCACTATGGTTTGGTTGTCTGCAAATTTAATTACCTTCAATCTGACTCCCCCAATGTTTATTCCGGAAATTAGTATTAGTGATGAAAGATGTTTACATGTACACAACTTTCAACGGTTTATATAAAGAATACAAAAAACTATTTGACTAGTTGATATGATTTCCGGATTCGTGCCTTCTCATTCGAGTCGTTTGTGGTGTGTGTTAGTAAAGTATTGTTTGATCGATAGGTGGGATTTTCAAATCGGAATGGATGTCTTGATTACTCTGATATCATTGTGCGCCAGTTATGAACCGAAGGCATTTGTTTTGTATCCGTTAGATGATTAATCTATTTGTTTTACATTTGGACTCCACACGTCCAAATTGGTCTAATTATTTGCATATACAGAAGTCTTTTGTTACGTAGACTGAGCTTGGAATTTCGACCAATTAACCAATACATTTGTCGCCATTTATGAGTAATTTGTTCCGTTATTTAGTCGTTTTTTAACTATAATTTATTTTAACTTATAAACTTATGGACAGCTATTATTTTATAACAAGAAGCGAATTATGTCAAAAATAATGTTAACTTTAATATTTTTTTGATTTTGGTTATTTCCTTATATTTTATTTTAAATCGCGATTTATTTTTAAAAATCCCAAATTTTACAGATGCGTATACCGACAGAACATTTTGCGCACGTACCAGTTATCGCTCTGAGTCCAACTTTACTCTCACCGTCTGATTCGGAGCAATCATCATCATTGTCATCTACGCCTACACATTCTACCAGTTCCACGTTAAATGTTCCCGGTGTTGAGCGCTTATCAACGGGTAGCGCCCCTGCTAGTCCGAAGTTATACCGAAATACCAGTGGTGTCTTGTTACCGGAAACAAATAATAATAACGACAACAGTTATCCTAATAATAGCAGCACAAGCCTGAAATGGTTACCGGCGGCAAGCCTGAGTCCTGTGCGTAGTTACACGGCAAAAAAGTAAGTGATAACGTTTTTTATTGTTACTTTTTATTTAATGGCATTGATAGATAAATATTGAATCCTATTTTGTCATATTTTTATAAAAAAAAAAATGAAAATTTTTAAATGAACATTATGACTTTAAATGAACTGTAAATAGACCGTAGGTGTGTGTGTGATATAATAAATTTTAGCATAATTTTATTAAAAATAATGAATGGAAATTAAATATCTCGTTGACGCTATTATTAAATGGCACCATCGGTTCGCCCTTAGTTAAATTCGATCAATTCAAAAATCCGTTGCATTTTTACCTCCTTACGGAGTAAATTGTTGTATTAATCTATAATTATTAGTTAATTACCGTTAATTCTCGTGAAACAATACGTATAATGTAAATTATTTTTAAAACAATTCCGAATATCGAACACTATAAAAATCATAATTACATAAAATTGTAAGTATCTATGTTATATTTGTTTCTTGTTAAAATTAAAAATTGTTGATTCCTATATAATATGAATATCCGGAATTATTATTACGTATACACCTGTAAAAGTCTAAATTTAGTAGTTATTACATGTTATTTTTAAAAAACACAAAAGTTGAATTTGCTAAATTGCATAGTCTTTCCAATAGCTACTTACGAGTGTGAAACATGGTCACTGCTGAGTCTGTCAACAAACATCTTAGCGCATAATCCGACATTTCTACAAAAGAACTTATATTATATCTAACGTTAACCGGAGTCCAAATTGAATATCCGAAAGGTATAATTTCTTTTACCAATAAACTTGAGTAGATGGCTTATCGAATTAATAGTTCCGTAATCATTGCACCGTTTAGGGGTATTGTTTTTCTTGGTAATATAATAAACATTGATTTCAGCCGCTTCTTTGTTTTTATTATGTCCGTTAAAAGAAAATTATATCCTTTATTACAAATTAACGCCTGACAGCCAATCTTCTGCAGTTTCCTCAAGTGAATGTAGCCCATTGAGTCTCCTTTATTGAAGCCATTTACTTTACACGAATTAACGAAGTGCGACATCGTTTGAATCTCGCCACAGCTGCACAGCTCCGATTCCTACAGCCTCCATTTGTTCATTAAATACTTGCAGCGACCGCGGTTTAAATTACACCATGTTTTCCTGTTGAGATCAACGCTTTTGAAATTATTTTTCCGTTTGTGTTGGAGTCTGCTAAATCCATATTTCCTTCCATTTAGTAGCTTCGTCGTTGTTGTCCTAAAGCTCATTAGCCGAATATATTTGCAAGCACGGGCAGCTATGTAGTAGGCTTGCATTAAAAATCTATGGAATATATTTTCAGCCTTCAGGTAATGTTTCTGAATTACTTTCCACGTAATTTTCAACGCTGGTATTATACGTTGTCATAAATTTAATGTCTTCTAGCTTGCTTATTTTCTTCTTTAAAAGTGAGTACACAGACGAGGTCTGAATAAAAATATGCAATTTTAACGCAGTACAACCATAACTATTATAATGTATTCTGTTTTTGGACGACGAAGTTGCTCATAAAATTAGAAATGCTAATGAACCATATGGCAAATTATGTCTGAGAGTTTTCAAAAACAAAGATTTTACAATAAAAATAAATTAGCGGTATATAAAGCTATCATAGTGCCAACAATGATGTATGGAAGCAAAACTTGTCCTATTATAAAAAATCACCTTAAAAAGCTGAACATGTATCATCTGAGCATGATTAGAAAAATGCTGAAAATAAGCTGTTAACACTTCGTGTCAAAAGAGAAAGTATTAGCTCTAGCAGCGGTTAAATCTGTTGCGCAAGTACTGACTAAAAGGCGCATGAAATGTGTCGGCCATGTTTTGCGAATGTACGATGTCTGCGTACCAAAGAAAATGCTGGTGTTCCAGAAACTGGAAAAAGACATGTTGTAAGGCTTAAACTGCGCTATAAGAAGAACGTATATTTTACTTCATTTACATATAATAAGAATTTATTCGGCAATAATACGAAAACCGTGACAATAAATCCAAGGAAAAACTGATTGGGAAGTGAATACGCAAAACAGAAATAAATGTAGATCTATCGTAGCTAGTATAATACTAGAGCAGAAGATCACGTCCCAAAATTAGAGAAAAAACCAGCTGGTCAACCAAAGGTTCCATTGCAAGCGATCAACAACAGCAGATATTCTGCCACCTATGCGGTTTCCAAACAAATTGTATCGGCTTGATATTACATTTTCGTCATAAACATAAATGACAGTTGCAGCACATACTCGGCAACGAGGGAGATAGAATAATTATATATATAAAGACTCGCGGAAAATAAAGACGTATGATGAGGTTGAAAGGACTTGGAGTTCGTAATTTCATGATGCTCTGACCGACCTAACGAATATGATGATTTGATTTTATATATAATTAAACTGCCCATGCAAAATAAATGATATAAAATAAGTTTTTTATCGGTTTTTTTTTTTTTTTTTTTAGAAATCGTCTAAGCCGCTGTAAAACTTTGGGAAGATCTACGAAAGCGGAAAAATTAAAAGGATTAGAAATGATCGTTTGTACCGATTGCAAAGTCATGGTGATACAAATCATAAAAGCTTCGCGGAATAGTCGTAACGATCTAATCGATAAATTAATGTCGTTAGATTTATCTCCTACCTAATCGACGATTGGGCACATTTTTCTTTTTAATGTACTAATTTCAGCTTCGATATTTTTCATAAAAATTTTACCAACGTGGAAATATGCGCGTAAATTATATAAGAAATATCAAAATGGCTAGCGTTTAACTCGAATATTAGGCGGCCATATGTATATATATATATATATATATATATACATATATATATATATATATGTGTATATATATATATATATATATATATATATATATATATATATATATATATATATGTATATATATATATATATATATATATATATATATATATAATTTAACCACGTATATTACACTAAGTTATGTTTTTTATGCGTAACAGTTACATAGGTAAGTTTACGAACCCACCTTACATATTCGTAATAGCTTAGAATTCTACTAATTTTAGGTAATTTAAAATATATATATTTTTTCATTTAGGAGAATTAATTATGCGAAACGTGTTATAAAATAATGTGTACCTACCTTATTTTAATGACATTTTAAAAATTTAAATTTTTACTGGTCAAAGTATTTTAACGTGATATAAAAGGTTGTTTGAAAATTTTAAAAATCACAATTTAATAATTTGTTAAAATATAATTACCAAAATCATTGATTCTTGAAATTGACTAAAAATGTATGCATTGCAGAAAATAATGATAAAATTTGTTATTTTAAATTCAGCACTATTTGAGGAACTATCCAATTCAACTAAACTATTGCTGAGCACCTGATCTTTTCCCTTGGATTGAGGATACTATACAGATTTGCGAATTCTGGGTGATGAATTAAAAAGAGAAATATTATAGTCCTTGTAAGGCAGAGAAATTATTTCCTTAAGATTCCCAAAAATGGAGATTTTCTGTTGGATATTAATCTCATAAGATTTAATGATCCTCATCTTACATTCCCAAGATTATGATTGTGTTATTCGGAGATACTCGATAAATTTATTATGAACACTGTTGGTTATTTGGAAACCACTTGCTCACTTTATTTCATTGTGAATAGGTTGTTAAAACTATGATGAAAACAGTAAACTGAGAGTTGATAATTTAATGAATACCGAATTAAAAGAAAAAATTAATTTTTGTAAAGAAATGAAACATGTCATTGATATTATCTTGATATTACCTACTTGTAACTTACCTTTTTGTGGTCACTGTGAACAATCATTTAACGAGTTTGATGTTCATAATAGTGATAATATTTTTTTAGCAAAATATGATAGTATCTAGAGCTGCATTTTCAATTCAGAAAATAAGGGAGAAAACTATTTAAATCTGAAATATAACATGAAATAATTTCTTTATTGTCAATAATGAAGTTCAAAAAGGTGTGATCGAAGAACTAATTTCATTCAATACTTTTGGATACAACCCAAAATATCTCATAACAAGATTAATTAAGTGTGATTATTTGATGCTAGAGATGAAAGCGCTGAATGATTAGAAACTGAAATACTAAAAATAGTGAATAACAGTAAAATGTTAATTGAAAATTATTGTGCTCGGGAATATAATGGAGCGAGTGTAATGAGTGGTAAACACATAAAAACTATGCAATCAAAGACGTCTTATGTACATTGTACAGACTTTAACTTAAATTTAGTTTAGTGGATTCCATTAAACCTGTTATGCAAATGCAAACTTTCATGAAATTCTTTCAAAGCTATATCTATTTTTAGTGTTAGTATAAAGTGATGAGAGATGCCGCTTGATGCGATATCCAAAAATACTCTAAAATATTCTGTATTAAAGCAATTTTGTGAAACAAGATAATCATCCAAACATGATGTTATGTATATAGACAAATCATGTAAGCGTTAATCAAAATAACTTTGATAATCAATGATAAAAAAGACAAAAAACCAAGGCCTTATATAAACATATAAATAAATTTTGAACTGTTATTTTTATAGAAAATGTGGATTGAAGAATAATTTTAAAGATGTAATTCAAAAGCTGCAATTTTAGATGAAAGTTATAGAATATGCATAGAATTTAAAGAAAGAAAAAAAAAACAAAGTGAACAAAAAATTGTTTGATAAACTCATAAAACAATTATTAATGCAAAACGCTTTTGCAACTCACATTAATATAATTATTGCACAATTAAGCAATTGATTTAATGAAATGAGATCAGTAAGCCAACATTTTCAATGTATTTTCCAAGTTAATCTCCAGAATATGGAAGATAAGTTTGATTGAAGCATTACAAGAGCTAGTGAATTTTTATTCTCATGAATTATTAACCAATTTTGTATATTTAATTCACAAAAAATATATTAGGAAATATGTTCATTGACCTTTTTAAGTACATAATGAAAAATTAGTCATTTTTCAATAATATTCTTGACATTCTAATAACTAAAACTATTTTTAACATTTCACGGCACAGTAGCGAAGGCAGTAATAAACAACATTTATTAATAGATTCAATTAAAAAAACATACGTGGTGATTTATTTATCTTTTTATTTAATTTGATTTTGTTTATTAACTAAAAAAAATAATATATAAAAACAAAGTAAACGTGGTTTATAGCCTCAGGAACCCAATATGATTTTCATCTGGAGGGGGGTCTCCAACGTTTCAGTTATGAAATTAATTAATATAGCAAACCCTTGTATATTGTGGGTGTGGGGCAATTTTGTGGGAGTATTTTAGGGTGTTGCCTTTGCTTGAGTTATTTTACCAAATTAATTCAGTCGCCGAATAACTATTTTATTTGGCTAATTAAATATATATCTTCATCACACTTATTTTTGTTGGTTTCAATTTGTATATTTATGAATCATAATTTTTAGTTCAGAGCATATAAGATTTGTAATACTTTATCAAGAAAAAATTTGTTACAATATTATGTTTTCGATATTCAAATCCATTCATTATTACTTGAAATACAAATAAGAGAAGAATGTGCTTAATTTAGTGAAAGTTGACGTTTGTAGGAAAGAATCTAAACTAAATAAAAATTCGGATTCGGCCAAATGGCAAAAACGTCAAAAAATAATTAAACAAGGTATAGAAAGAATACATGAAAAAAAAAACTTTTATTAATAACATCGATAATCAGAAAATAAAACTGTTAGGAGTTATAAAACATAACTTCATAAAAAATATAATCGATGTAAAAATTACAAACAATGGATAAGGAATAATATCTACATAATTAGTTCAATATAAGTAAATATGAACGTAGGACAAAACGAGACGCAATTGCATTAGCGACAATATATCTTTTGTGAATAAAGAATTGTTATATTTTAAAAAGTAGTGAGGTGTGGGGTTTAAGTTAAATATTTCTAACTGAAGACCTAAACCATTAGGAAATTCAAAACAATTTCCGAATAACAACTTAATTTATTTATAGTAATAGAAACGAATATATTGGTATGAAGAAATAATATAAAATGTCACCAACATTAGGATAGTACTAATTATACATGTGATATATTTATAAAAATTATTGTAAACGATAGAGTAGAAAAAAATAAAATCAAACAGCTGGTTGGAATATAACCACAAGTTGAAAATAGAAGTCATTATATCTTATATTTAGTTTAAGAATACTGAAATTGGATGAAAACATTTATATAATTTTTATCAACTTTAAAAATACAACGTACAAAGTGCATTTATTTATTTACTTATTATATTACAATAATTGGGCTTTGGTAGATTTGTTTACGTTAATAAATGAAGGAAACCGATTTAGACAAGAAAAAGTATAGCTTAAAAATAAATTTATGTTGAAACTAATCTAATGTTGATGTATTGGGGAGTAGTGATTTTATGAATTAACAAAACAAAATAAAAACAAAGTTAATAATTATAAACATTATTATGAAGTGATTGTCGGAAAACTTTGCGTTAATAAAATAATTTTTATATTGTTTAACTTTTTTTTTATTTTGTTTTGTTAATTCATAAAATCACTACTCCCAATACATCAACATTAGATTAGTTTCGTTTCAACATATTCTGGTATCCTTTTTTAAAAGAAATTATAATTAATTTTATAATTCATAACGCATTTTAAATATTTATTATCATTTAAGATTGTGAACGATTTGTTTATAGATAAAATTTAATACAAACTGTTCGTTACAGCTGATTCCATTTCGCCG
Source organism: Coronaproctus castanopsis (assembly GCA_032883995.1). Lineage (NCBI taxonomy): Eukaryota > Metazoa > Arthropoda > Insecta > Hemiptera > Monophlebidae > Coronaproctus > Coronaproctus castanopsis. The sequence continues at coordinate 21,260,648 of CM065052.1, read as the reverse complement.
GTTTAAACACAAAAACAATTATTTAAAGTGTTGAAAATAAATAATTGTAAGATATACTGTATAAATTGTTCAAGTTCGTTGGTATGTATTGCGTATAGTATAGTATATAAGTAGACATCTGTTCATCTTTTTAATTTACTTTACTATAGAAATTATTGTTCCTTCAAGTCATAAGTGTTTAAAGTTCCTTTCCTCTGCTTTTATAATATAAATTAAAAATGGCTCAGGCTGATATAAATAGTTTTTCTCTTTGGTTATCATCTGAATTACGAGAACTTAAGTTGGATGATAATGTATATACTGATTACATTATTGGTATCCTTGAGGGTGATGAATCTCCCGAGGAGAAAATGGAAACTATTTCTTCCATATTAAATTACAGTGAAGTAAGTAACTTGATATTCTATGAGTTCACTAATATCTTTATTTTATTTTAATATTTTATTTAAAATTAACATTAGTGTTTTATTTGTTCATTAATTAACTGTTGTTTGTTATTGCATATAATAGTTTTATATCTAGTTGCTTTGTATGCCTTCGTTTACATGAATTATGACTAATTTATATATATTTTGATCAGTTTAAATTCTTCGTAAATTTTTATTTATCACTTTTTTTTTAGATTGAATTGCAAATAAGTACTATTTTTATAATCAGTCTCCTTTTTTTTTACGATGTTATAAGTAAATATTTATATTTGCACGTAATAATCATTGCGCTAGTAAACGTCGTTGATGTTATCATTTTATATAACATTGTGAAACTATTTTTTATGGTAATTTTTTAAACATTAATGTAGCAAAATAACGTTTCGGTCAACTGTGAAAAGGTTTTGGATAAATGGAATTCTCTTTTTAATAATGTACCCACCTCAAGTGCTCATGTCGAAAAAGAAAATATAGATCAGCAGTTTTCACGTTTATTAGAGGAAAATGTTCGTTTAGAAGAAACAGCTCAAAATCATTCGTATACAGTAGAACAGTTAAAAATCAGGGAAACGATATTATCCCAGTACGCCCATGTAAGTATTTAATTCATTTTGTAAGTTAAAAATAAGCGTACACAAACACATATATGAATACATATATATAAGATAAAAAAGAAGTGTCAAAGGTTATATTATATGTGCACATAATTACGAGTGGGATTTTCAGTGTACCGTGTTCCTTGATGCACATGCATTTTCATTTTGTTTAAACAAAAGTAGTAATGTTAGGATTTTTTCAAATTCAGTAGAACTTAATTTTATAAAACTATACAGTGAGATAAAATGTATGATTTACTAATGTGTCTGTAAAAATTAAATGAAAGAATATATACAATTTATAAAAAAAATCAAATAAAATGTTAGAACATACTTAAATTTTTTTTACAAAGTATAGCAAAGTGAAAAAACAGATTTTATTATAAAATAATATGTTTAATTTAATGTTTCATAACGTAGTATAATAGTAATCGACGACAATTTTGGAAGCGAAATATAAATCAAGAAGATCTATAAACAGCATCTATTTAATCCAAAAAAAAAAAATCCAAAAACAAACTAAATATTTCAAATAGTTGTACTTCGCCAACGATCTATCAGGACATGTCCCGATTTACACGTTTGTACTGTAACTAAAACCAACAGATCTAACGTGTAGATACTATTACAACGAAATACAAATTAGAACTAAATTGAATGGTATAAATATGAATAGTGATACAGACTATCAAAATGCTGACGAAGTATACGAAGAAATAAAAACAACATTCGACCAAATATACTCGGCATGTAAACATAACAGGGGAGTAAAAAAATGTAGGAAAATAACTGCTGTAAAAAATTGGATAAACAAAGAGATAATTGATATGATAAACCAACGTGACCTATTATACAAAAAATGTAAAAAAAAATAAAAATAACACATCACTATGGAAAAAGTACAAAGCGCTGAGAAATAATGTAAACAAAATGATTAAGACGAAAAAGGATGAGTTTAACAGAGAAAAATTCAGAATATCTGGAGGTGATATTAGAAAAACTTGGATAAATGTTAGGAAATTAATAGGTAAGAAAATCACTATTGGGGTTGATGAAACAATAGAAAAATACTTGTGTAAAAAGAATGGTATACATAATGTAATAAAATTATTTAGTGAGGAATTTGAGCATAATATAGAAAGAATAGAACACAAGTGTAACATACTAAAATTAAAGTCAAATGAATGTTATGCTCGTAGTATATGTGTATTCCTAAAGCAACGGTAGAAAAAGTAGGAAACATTATTGACAAATTAGTAGCTGAAAAATCTTGTGGTAACGATAATATAAGAATTAAGGATATGAAATATGTGAAGGATAAAATATCAAAGAAAATAACAAACTTAATAAATAAAACGTTAGAAAATGGAATGATACTGCAAGGATTGAAAACATCACTAATAAGACCGATATATAAAAAAGGAAAACATAACGAAGTCACAAACTATAGACCTATTGCAATAAACAATGTTACAGCAAAAATAATGGAAAAGTATGTAGGATCATACTTAGTAAAATACTTACAGGAAAATGATGTTATTGATAGAAATCAATATGGGTTTCAGAAAAATAAATCAACATCGCAAGCACTTGGCGACTTTGCTGAAGAGATAAGGACAAATCTGGAAATGCGAAATAAAGTGATAGTGACGTTCATTGACTTAACAAAGGCTTTTGACATAGTGAACCACGATAAATTGTTAATAAAATTGAATAACATACGCAGTAGCGGCTCGTGAGATTTCATCAACTGTAATCGCTATTATTGTGGGGGGGCTGAAATTTTTCTGGAAAAAATAAAACTAGAAAAAAATTAAAATGTGAACTTTATTTGGAATAAAAGTATAATTTCCAAAATATCATAAAAATAGAAACGACAGAGTCACACTGGTAGGTACGTAAAAACTAAATCAAGTAAGAGCATGGTGCGTTACATAATTAAAAAAAAAAAAAGCTCACCGGTATATGAAATCCATTCTTCGGGTTTTTTTAATGAATTCATCAATGACGTGATCGTGAAAGTTAGAATTATTTTGCATTTTATGCAACAAACTCTTTTCAATGGAAAGAAGAGCTAAACCAGATAGTCTCTCTTCTTTTGTTGTAGATCTGGTAAACGTTTTAATTCTTTTTAGTGCTGAAAATGAACTTTCAGTTGTTGCGCTAGTAACCGGAATCGTGATGATCAATGAGCAAAGTTTTACAACTTCAGATAAAGCAATAGCAAGTCCGGAATTCTTTAAATATGCATATAGCTCATAAACCGAATAATTTTTAAAATCATCACTGTCATATACCACAATTAACTCTGCTTTCAATTTAATCATATCAAAATTTTTACCATGAGGATGAGAAATTAACGATTTGAATAATATATCTGGAAATTTTTTCTTATACACGTCAAAATTATCTTTATTAAGTAGAGCCAAATATTCGAGTTTTTTCATTTCGGAAAATCGCTGAGAAATCTGCATTGAAACCGTATCGATTATTTCATAAAAAATGCGTTTATACCGAGTTTTTTCAGGATTTTCATCACCATCTGAAAAATTTTCACGACGTCGTTTTGTTTTTATACCATCATTTGTTGGAACAGATTCGTATTCATTTAAAACTTGATTGTAATTTTCTTCAAATTCACCTCGAAATTTATTTTAAAAAGTTTTAAATTTTTCCAACTTTGTCGAAGCTAACTGAATGTCGAAAATTTTTTTTTGAAATGTATCAAACAATAACGTGGCATGTGGAAAGATTTTTTCAACAGTTTTCAGGAGGAAATTGAATTCGAAATCACGAATATGATACAGAAATCCTCTAGCACTAGCGCGAGTACTGCTATCCCACATATCTGGATCGTTCATCACATTTTCGAAAAGTTTCATTAGATCCTCTCTAACTGCAGAAACAACTGAAACTAGTTTGTTATTTGAATTCCATCTAGTTGTTGATGCTGATGGTAATCGTCGTTTTACCAACTCATCTAAATAATTAGTTCGTTTGGATGAAACTGAAAAAAATGCAGCAAAACCACTCAACGTTTCAAAAAAAATTCTGCTTTCTCGAATACAATCAACTGACTGTTTTAAAATTAAATTCAGCTGATGAGCGTAACAATGCACGAATTGTGCCTGATTATATTGATCTGTGATGAGTTTTTGTAGTCCGTGGTGTTGGCCAGCCATTACAGCAGCACCGTCATAAGTTTGAGAAATAAGTTTTTCTGCAAAGTCGAATTCCTCAATAAAATTTTTTATATGGTTGTATAAACCATCAGCGGTACCGTTCATTGCTGACATCCAAAAACTTTATAAAACGTTCGACAGCATAATGCTGATTTGATTCAGAAATATAGCGAATCGTAATTGATAACTGGGATTTTTTCGATATATCCACAGTTTCGTCAAGCATAATCGAGACAAACATAGCCTTAGAAATTTCGTCCTTAATTTCATTCCTAACTACTGTACCTATGCATTCAATCAATTCATTTTGTATAGTTTTTGACGTACCTGTAAAAACAGTGGAATTTTTCAGTGAAATGCTAGTTTTTCATCTCGAATAGCTAAAAGGTTTAATAACTCGACATAATTTCCTTTATTATCTGAATCGGCCTTTTCATTATGACCTCTGAAGGCAATCTCTTGTCGAGCTAAAAAACATGTCGCGTCAATTAAACACTTTAGGACATACCTATTTTCATTTACTTTTTCGTTGTGTTTCTCAATTTCGTCTTGATACGCTTTACTGATTCTCGTTTCTATTCTAGTTTTACCAAAATTGACAAATGCGACCATAGACTGGATGTGGAAAACTGATTTTTCGTGTCTTGATTTGAAATTTTGGAAATTTCCCATATTAGTAACGCCCTGTCGAAAAAATCCGTCTCCATTTTTTGTAGTGATGCCAAACAACAAACAAGGCCAACAAAAAAGTTTCAGGAGATGAGAACAACCACACAACCATGAAATTTCTTGGTACCATTCGAATTTAAAACTACGAAAATAATTTCTTTTGCCATCTTTCACTTCTGTTCGTAAATTTAGACGAGGCATTGGTCTACTATTACTTAGTATATTCATTTTATTTGAAAAACTTCGACTGCTAAACGATTGTACCAACAAATTATCAATAATACACTCATTCATTTTGAAAATACAATTACTTAACCTTATGGCAAAAAGAAAAAGAAAAAAACGCGAACGCAGAGCAAGCATGCACAACAGGACGACCGAAATAAAACATGCGCGCGCTGAAGTACTCGCTTCAGACAGCGATTACAAACTAACAAATTCAACGAATAAACCTTGCTCAAAAAGTGTTTTTTTTTTCAATTTTTTTTTATTATCAGCTTGAAATCATGAAATATATTCGGGTAACATAATGAAAATTCTGTATTCTTGTATTTTAAGAACTTATAATTACAAATATTATTCGATTAAAGTAAACACGTTGTTGCATTTTGTAATCGCGTTTCAAAGCGAGTACAGTATAGTCTGTCAAGGTTATTCACACGCTGTGAATGATAGCGGATAATAATGAAACTAACTTAAACTCCGCCGGCTGGATGTAAATCGACATAAAAAAAGAACAGCTAAACGTACACAGATGAGAGAAAAACGAGGTTGCTGCTTGTAAGAAGTGGAAGAACGGCAGGAAGTGGTCATCGTGTTATTTGCAGGCAATACTAAAATACGCGCGGAGTACTTGAGCTGTCGCACACGTACATATACACAATCATCTAGTGTATTCGCACCCGTCTAGCGATTTTTTTGTCATTACAAATTACAATATGAATTTTTGGAGCGGAGGTAGAAAAAATATAATTATGCATCGCTATTACTTAATCTATGATTTTTTTTCATTTCTTCATTGTAATCGGCGATTACAGCGATTACATACACGAGCCGCGACTGAACATACGTGTAACGGGTAAAGTCTGGAATTGGTTTAAAAATTATCCGAGTGATAGAAAGAGCGTAGTAAGTATATCCGGAGTAAAAGGAATTGAATTTAAAATGAGAAATGGTGTACCGCAAGGGAGCAACTTAGCCCCGATCTTATTTAATATATATGTAAATAATCTGCAAAAATATTTAAATTATAGTAAAATATATGCTTTTGCCGATGACATAGCGATAATAACGACAAATATAAATATAAAAATAGCCGTTGAAAATATGCAGAAAGACTTAATACAAATTAGCACATGGGCCCATGACAATAACTTGATAATAAATACGAAAAAAACAAAATGTATGTTCTTCAAATCTATGATGGATATAGAAAGATACAAGCCTATATTACAGATGCACTCAAATGATTGTGCCCATTACATGAAACAGGAGAATAAGTGCAGTAACAAAGATTGCGAACAAATAGAAAACACAGATACTTGGGTGTAATTATTGACGAAAATTTAAGATGGAATAAACACATAAGTTCTGTGGAAAAAAAAATTCGAGCAACATTGCCAGCATTGTATACATTACAAAACTACGTTAGCAAAGAAACATTAAAAATAGTATATTATGCGCTGATAGATTCACGATTAAGATATGGTGTGCAGGCATGGGGTTTAGCTAAGAAGTATTACACTGTACGTATCGATCGTTTACAGAGAAAATCCTTACAGCTAATTACAAAAGATAATGATAGTGAATTACATAAACTTTTGAAGGAGGAAAACATGCTGGATATAAAAGGATTGTGCTTAATGGTTAGAATGTTGGATTATATTAGAAATCGGAAACCTGTAAAAGTTAGGGAAAGAAAAGAAATAACATATGATCTAAGGAAGATACAAAAATATCATACTCAAATACCGAAATCGAAGCATGGAAATCAGACAGATGTGTATATATTGCCGCATATGATGAACGTGATACCAGAAGAAATATTGAACGAAAGGGTGGAGAGGAAACTAAAATGTGAATTAAAAAAATGGTTACAAAATAAGGAAAATGTGGATAAAATACTATAAGAATAATGAAATGACGAGGATTATGAAATACGAATATAGTATGATACAATGCGGATGTCAGGGTTCTACTACCGATTGGAAAATTAAAATTTTGGTGTAAATGGGAGTCTATATGTGGATGATTAGAGTGGAAATATATTGTTTGCAAATTGAAAGATAATATGAATTAAAACTACTCTAACAGATGTATACATGTATTCTATGTGTGTGTGCGTGTGTGTGTGGTGTTGTGTGTGTGAGCATGGTACTGATCAGTACTTAAGCTTACTTCGGCAGTTAAGTTAGAGAGTATGTGAGAGTGTAAATGAGTTAAAATTGTATAAATAAACGGTAATTAAAGAAATCGATATAATAAATGTAATCAAAATAAAAATTTATATTAAGCGTAAATGTATAATATTAAATCATAAGAAATGTAATTACCCGTCGACAAGCGAAAGCTTGACGGAGTATTAAAATAATTGTATTATGTCGTATGAGTGTTGTTGTGTTGTTGTGTGTATACATGAGGTGTGATTATGAGTGTATATATCATTATAACATTTATCACAAATATACGTTTTAAAAAAAAAAACTTAATTCTACTTCAGATGTGAGGGAATTTCGTATCCAACATTTCAGACGTCCAAATTATTTGGGTTACTTGAAAATAATTATGTGGTACTCGATAATTGAGAAATATTCCCACTTACGAAAATGAAATATTATTAAAGGCTCCCATAAAACCACTCGGGAGGGAAACCCCTAGTTTATACTGTATAAAATAAATAATCAAAAAATAAAATAGAAATGTTTATCTTTCAAAACTGAAACTCACCGATAGAATAAATGATTGTTCGAGCGAAAATAGCTCATTGCAACGCGTTAATGATCGAGGAAAATAATAAACTAATGCGTTACTTCTTCAGAAAGTATTTCCGCAGCATTTCCTCAGTGATACATATTTTTATTTTCAAAATTAAATAAAAATACTTTTTATAGCCTATCGCGGTATATATGTTTAATCAAAACTGCTAGTTTCACGAGTCCAGATGATATACCATATCATGTGAAACTAGTATACTTAATTAAATACGTATATATTGCGATACAAAGTATTTTTATTTTATTTCATTTTCAAATTAAAACAACAATTTTAAAAAACTTATAATAATATGTCTATTCCTTTTTTGAGTGTTTGTATGTTTATATATAATCATGGGATTAACATTATTTCAGGCGGACGTTGTTGATGATTACGAAGATGATGATGATGATGTAGACAATGTAGAAAATAAAATGTCCGGTGTAGAAAAAAATATCAACGCTACTACCGTGCAACAAGCCGAAAAAGAGAAAAGGGAAAAAGCAAAAATTGAAAATCAGATGAAAAAGGTCAAAGATAAAGAAGACAGGTAACTTTAAATTACATAACAAGTTTTCGTAAACCACACGCACATACATATATATATATATATATATATATTTTACACATCTAGAGAAATATTTAAAGTTATCTTTGTTATACGTTCCTGAAAAAATAATTAAATATTACCGGTAACGTCATTAGGTAAGTACAATGTGGAAGCCAATGAATCGATATAATTTTTTCCTAATAAACGACAAATAACGTAACAGGAAGAACGAAATATTAACTTATAGTTTAAGTATAAATCGAATTTATTTTTATTTTTTGTGTAATCAACATTTATCACAATCAGGAAGCTCATTTCGATGGTTTTAGGGGATTTTAACGTAATCGGCTACAATATAATAATAGTCGTACATCCGATTTCACATGTCCTGACTATCACATGTAGTGAAAAAACTGGTTGTCAATTTCCTTCACGTCTTCCGAGGCCTTATTCATAATCTTCATTAACTGTAATTTTGTTATTTGATACAGTCCATGTAATAACTGTTATGTTCCTCTCGTTCTCTTACCTTCTACTATGCATTGAATAATGTTTTTCCGTATTTCGTCTGGCAATATGTTCGAAAAATTTAAGACATTGGCATTGTATTTTATTTACTAATTACTGATGCGGTTTAATGTTTAATTCTTGTAGAATGGAATTATTTGTTCGAAAAGATTTCCACGAAATTCTCATCATTCTTCTATAAACCGTCATTTCAAAGGCGTTTATTTTTACATAGAGATGTTCACGATTCTGAGCTATAGAGGTCGCCTATTGGAAACATTAATGTTTTCATCATATATTTGTTTGGTCTTTATTATCGTTATATTGTGGCCCCATCCGTATTTTACTTAATCTTGTTACTGCCACATTCGCTTTTCCCCGGTCTTCTTTTTATTTCAACTTCGCATTCTCCTTTATTTATAAGGTGTACTCCACGGTATGTTACTTTTTCTTTGCGTTCTATACTCGTTATTGAATTAACGACTATTAGGAGCTTTTGGATCCTGTCAATCACCATCCAGGAACATCTAGATCTATTCAGTTTTAAGTTTACTTGTGCGCACATTCTTTCCACTCTATTTAAAAATTTCTTCATTTCTTCTTCCGTATTTGCAAAAAGCACTACACCATCAGCGTGTCTTAGATTTGTAATTTTTCTTCCGGATATACCTCTATTCAAATTTTCAGTAACATAGAGTTAGTCGACTACTGCTTCTCACAACATGTTTCAACTATTTAGAGCCATGCGTCAATGTCATTAATTCGAACCAGCTTATTCTCTCCCTGGTATTTATTACGCATTCAACAGAGAACAACTTATTTGTATTAATAACGATACTAAAACAAATCGTCTTAATTCCAGTTTAGAAATTCAACAATAGTCATTGTAATTTAAAAAATTATACAAATCTACATATATCACGTTTCTATATATGAAAATATTTAGACTCCTGAAAAGAAAATGTAAATATTACGTATCTATAATCATAGGAATAGTTAAAGTTATCTTGGGACATCATATATATATATATAATATACGTTATTAAAATAGTAAAATCCTACCAATTTCGAAAGTTGATGGGTGATGTCGTATAAGGCATCCTCATTTACATCAAGATTGATCGACGCTCCTTAGGAAACAATGATGGTTTGCCAATGCCTTTCACTTCTTACAACCTAGTACTCATTTTTTATTGACTAACTGACGGTATAGCTGTGTTAGGCTTGATTCACACTTCTCGGTCCGGTTACGCTGTCATGACGTTCACACTTACGGTCAGGCTTTAGTCAGTATTGAACGGTCAATACTCAAATTTCGTCGTATTCTGCTTTTAGTAAAAAATATTTTTATTTGTATTCAAAATTAATTAAATATTTAGTTAATTGTTCATATTTTCCGTCGAAAAATGTTCTCAACCAGCCAAAATTTCTTTTGGATTGATCGTGACTGGAGCGAAACTTGAGCGTTACCGATAATTGTTTCTTATTTGAGAATATTTTGAGCGTACTTATAGTGTGAACTAAACCTTAAAAAGTTTCTTAAAACTCAAGTTGTACGGAAGTAGAACACTAACGTTATGACACGAGACCCATTAATAATTATTTAAGTTTTGATAAATGCATCGAAACGATTAAAGTTATATTTATTTAGAATTCTGCTGAAATAATAATTTTTTATTAATACTACATACTTGTGTAATATAATAAGTTTGTGCGAAGATAAAATTATTATTATTATTTGTTGTTTATCTATCGTATCTGAAGTAATATTAGCGTGAATTTTTATGAATTTTAATTACATTTTTCTATTATATTTTGTCCGTTTTGTCGAAAAATGAGAAATATTTCCTATGGATAAAGAAATAAATACCTGACAATTTCAAAATACTATATATTAGTACTACAGTGAAGTCTTGTATATTAGCAGTGTCGAAATTTATGTATTCGGATAGAGTAATTAAAATTTATCACGAGAATTACGTAGAGAAATCGTTAAGATTTTTTTTTTTGGACTTTAAGCCTCTTAGAATTGTACCGTGCTAACAGTTATAATTTTATATCGTCGATTTTAAATGAAATTATCTTTATTCCTTTTGTTCTTTTTTTATTTACCCGTTTTATACTTTTCTTTGTTTTAATCATTTTTTATATGTAATGCTTGTGATATATACGTGGTTATGTATATGTGCGTCTTATTAATTTTTCGATGACGTTGACACTGTTGCGCAGAGCTGATATATTTTCTAAAAAGAAATAAATTTCTCGATGGTTTTTAGAGAAAAGCAAAAATTGACGGCGCAAGAAAAGAAAGAAGCTCGTAGAAAAAAAGCCCAAAAAGTTGAACGTCATCGATTTTAAAAGACTCCCGTCGTACATCGGCATTTACGTAAATAAATTAATATGTAAGATTTTAAAAGTTTAAGTAATTACGAGTTCAATAACCGAAATATTGGCTATTTCTGTAGATTATTACCGCTTTTTGTCATTTAGCGGAAATTACTAATATTACGAATATACCTAATTATATCCAAACTTTTTAAATATCGTTGATTTTAATTTATACGCAATATATTTTTAATAAATTCGCGAGAATAGTATCGTCGTTAAGTGCAGTCTCCGTATCGAGAGTAGGCGACTACTTACTTATACATAATTTGTTGTACAGTGTAAATAGCTTAGAAGACGATCGTAATATGACGTTAGCGTAGATAGATACACACACACCCGGAAGAACTGATTGTAATCGCTTTGTTGTCACTAAACAATGCAGCCCCACGTGTTTTTGTAGTGTACTATATTGTTATTATTAGCACGCATACGGTGTTATTGTGGTTTGCCATTGCCTTCCACGCGATAATAATATGAGTATTTATATTTTCATTTTCTGACGATAATTTTTTCGTCTTCGAAGTCGGTACCTTGCGTATAGAAGTCAGCTCTAGCCACTAGGCTATTCCCCGATGACTGTTATATACGTGCATAAATTAGGAATTTTAATTTTGCCTATAAAACCCGCATTAAAATGGATGTTAATAATTAAAGACCTATTTATGTTCTTCGAAATTTTATAAAATTTTCAAAAAATGAATGAAAGTAATTATTTATTGTTATTCATTCGGTTTAAAAACATTTATTTAAACTCTAATATAGTAGACAGTAATAAAAATAGAAAAAAAAAACACACAGGTGGCTGTCTGTGTAGATTTTTTTTATTAAGTCGAAATCTAGACATAACATTTCGTATGAATAAAATTCCGGTATCTGACAATCTTTCCTGATACATAGTAGGTAAATTTGTATGTTTTAATTTATTTCTCTTTCCTATAGCAAGTTATATCATTGTAGAAGAGCCCACTAATTATTCTTCCCCAAGCTGGTGTTTACTTCAGATAATTATCTTTTCTTAAATAAACCGTTTGATGGAGCCTGAAAGTCTTACATCTAAATTAATCACCTATCGTTATCTCGATCTAATTTCGTGTAGCTATTTAATGACAACTGTTATTCAGTGAAACATCTGAATTCTTGTAGTAATCTTTCAACCTAAGAAGCGACGTATCGTCTCGGGTGACGAATTTTACGTTACTACTATTTTTGTACAACGTAAACTGTATATCCACTTTCAAAGGCAATCCTGTAGAAGCACCGGAGATCTCCGAGTAAATTTTTGACTGAAGAAATCTGCAGAGCTATCGAACGCAATTTCTACGATTGAATGTTACATGTACAGTCAGTAAGATACAAAGTTCAGTTCACATATCAGAGAAAATGTCCTACCAATCAATTTGCTTAATAAGTCGAAGAATTTTTAATTGTTCTGTTGATTGAAGATCATTTAATAATAGGTTCAAGAAGTACCTCGACCTGTTCATAACCGGACATATTATTTAACTTGCAAAATAACATTTTATTTTTACTATACGGGGTTCTTAAGAATTATTTTAATGTTTATTATATAAAACAAAATCATCGGTGTTTAAATTGAATGATCAATAAACTCTCAGTTAAGAGAAAAAATATAATTCTTTGTATTCGATTAGTCACACTCCCTCATCGGCTAAACCTCAGTTTATACAACTCCTTAAAAATTGGTCATTTTTTGTACGTATATTTCATTCGCATAAAAACGACTAGTAACGAAAAAGTTTTTTCTCGGTAGTTTTCGAAAAAATTTAAACAAGATCGAAACAAAAAACTCGTTATTAAACCCGTTATTTAATTTAAAATAACTAAATGCACTTATTAAAAACACTGCACAATTGAAATACGAAAATGTTTTTTTAAAAATAAATTATACTTTTTTCAAACTTTAATGTTTGAAATAAATAGACGTTAATGCTAGTATTCTACGATTGGTATCAAATGTTACCGATTGGAGCGCTCTAGAATCGACGATGAATGGAATATTTTTTATTTTAAAAATTACTTGCAAAAATTTTTATAATGAATTATCTAATATTTTTTATTGTAAAAATTACTTGCAAAAATTTTTATAATGAATTAGATTATTATATTGAATTACAAACATTTTAAAATAATTTAAACACAATTTTTAGGGTAAGTTTTATGTATATCAGATATTAAGCTAATAATAACATATACTTCATTTCAACCGTGCTCAACAAGTCGAGAAGCGATATTAAGTTATTCATTTTTAAAATTAATCGCAAAAAAATGTATTTAAAATTATTAAAATTGATTACAAATTTTTAAAAATTATTTAAACTAAACAATATTTAAATGCAACGCGTTTTTTCGGAATTTAAGTCAACGGGTTGAAAAACGGCGGGTACTGAGTTTTATAGAATGGAAAATGGCGGGTACTGTGTTTTATGGAATGGAAAATGGCGGGTAGTTAGTTGTTTCACTTATGAGAGTAGTATGTAGATGTACTGCCGTTCGGGTGATCTTATTTTCTGTTGTCGCGTTAATGAGTTTATTTTAGTTTGTTTTATTTTTATTCATTATTAAAGTGTACTTTTATATTTTATTATATTTCTTTTTACTTTTTTTTAATAATGGAAAGTGCATTCGATTTACATACTCTGTGCGCGGATAAACAGCGTTTATTAAACTAGTTGAGGGATTGAGAGTTTATTCCAGAAGATGGACAATTGTCCTAAATGCTCTCAGTCCCTTAAATTGTGTAACAATTAGGTATGGTACGGATTTTGCTCTTCGACTAGTCGGATTTTTCTGTTTATTTTGGTTTCATTGCTCTAACGCTGTTTGTCGTGTACTTCTTCTATCATGAAGAGAAGACGGTGTGGATAAATGATATTATATTCTTGCAAGTATGTTATTTTATATTTTATTATCTTGTTTTTTATATTTTAATCAACTGTTTTCGTTTAGTTACATTAAATTTTATTTTGTTGTCAAAATACAAATCACATTTGTGTATACTTGCGATTAGTGATGAAATGTTTTCATGCTAAAATTTAATTTTATGTCATTAGCTCTTGACAATCAGTGTTTTTACTCATTAACTTTTTCGCATTTCTTTAAAAAAATTTCGTCACTAATCGTTTTTATTCAAAATATGATTTGTTTTCGAAAATGGCTAATTTTAAAGGTGTTGTATAAACTATAATTCTCCCAATAAGAAAAAACTGTTAACAATTATAATAGCTGAATAAATTTTTTATTTTATTTGAAAAAAAAAATTAATATAGACGTTGTGGCAACCCTGGTTCAATTTCTGTATGCTGCTTATGATTAGTAATGTGAATGTGATTGTCTATTATACACTGACTCCGTGAGTCATTCGTATGCTGTGTCGATACACACGTTTATATATATATAAATATATATAAACACGAATGTGTTTGTGTGTTCAGTCTTGTAACATTTGATTCCTGTCATACCCTAGAGGCGAAATAAATATTCAATTCGTTTTTGCGTGTGCTATTACAAATTCTTAAAATGCCGTCGTTTGCAATTTTGTATTAACCCTGTTGTATTACCGCGTAATGTCGGCCATTTTCATCGTACAAGTGTTTTTATTAACGGTACTATGAAGAAAATCATCCACCAGTAAAGGATGGCAAACTTACAGAATGTCGTAATTTTATAAATGTTAGTTCGTTAATCTTCTTAGAAATATTTTAAAAAGTGCTTGTTTGAAAATAATGACGATTATGGAAATCAGTAATTTATTACGTAACGTAACATAATTTACGCATTTATCTTTTTATTGTGTGTGTTTCGTGAAGTAACCTATTTGGTATGCATTTATGTGGACAAGATATATGGGTAAGTTTATTTTTTATATATATAAGTGTATATGTTTATATATGATAAACTAAGTATCAATACATTCGAATTAGTGAAATTTTTGAAATTTTAAAATTTGACTGTCTTATTTCGGTTTACGGTAGAAATTGCGTTTTCCTTTCTTTTTTTAAATGTGATCTTATTTTCTGTTGTCACGTTATTGAGTTTTGTTTTATTTTTATTCATTATTAAAGTAGACTTATATTTTACCATGTTTCTTTTTACTTTGTTTAATAATGGAAAATGCATTCGATTTGTGCGTGGATAAACAGCGTTTATTAAACCGGTTCATAGTTTATTCTAGGAGATGGACAATACCTGAATGCTCCAAATTTTTTAAATTGTATAACGAACGGATTTTGCCAACTATTCGAATTTTCTATTTATTTTGGTTGTTGTTTGTTATGTATTGCTTGTATCGTGAAGACGGTATGGATGAATGATATTATATTCTTGCATGTTATTTTATATTTTATTATATTGTTTTTTTATAATTTAGTTGTCTGTTTTCATTTAGTTACATTAAATTTTATTTTGTCGTCAAAAATATAAATCACATTTGTGTATAATTGCGATTAGTAATGGAAAATTTTCCCGTCAAGATTTGAAATTTGTGTCACTAGCTCTAGATAAATCAGTGTTTTTAATTATAACTTTTCCGCATTTCTTTAAAAAAAAATTCGTCACTAGTCGTTTTTATGCAAATGTGATTTGTGTTCGAAAATGGAGGTGGTTGTATAAATTTAAATTCTTCCCAAGTGTGTGTTGTATGTTTTTTAAAATCAGGCTAGCTAAAGTTGGAACTTATCTGAGACTGAGACTCTGTTTTTTTTTTTATTTATTAAAACAGATAAAACATTTTTACTGCAATGCATTTGATAAGTTCATAGTTTCAAATCGCATAGTTTTACAATATTTATCTGAAACCATATATCGTATGAAGCTTTGTATAACTCTGAATTCAAATTGTTCAATGTCTGAATTAACAACAAGTTCCGTCCATTATTAGTTAATCGGATTAGTCTAATACGATTGTTGCACATTGAAATTGATAAATATAAAGCAAAATTTGTTATACAAATTGTAATAAATAATATAGAATAAACACGTATAAACAAATTAGTTAAAAAAACCATCAAAGATTGTTTATATCCATCATTTTTCACATATTTCTACGGCAACATTACACTAACATCCATATAATCACCAATTAAAAATCTGTAAATAAAAAATAAAAAAATAATATTAAAAATTTCTTTAAAAATATGTGAACGTACGGCTTCATTGATTAAATGAAAAAAACACAAACTTTATGGAGGAACAAAGATGACTATATTTCTATACGGGTCCAATTTTTAAACAAGATGAATTTATATGTAGGCAGGTCAGAAAACCAATAATTAAAAAAAAAAATGGAGAACATCACTGTCTTTGTTGGTGTTTCATTATCAATAAAATATTAGACTAGTTGCGATTAAAATAATATAAAAATTAACGTAATTTAATTTAACACTAGCGTACAACAGAAAATTAGCATTATAGGAAAAATACTGTCTGAGCTAAAGTGGCGAAATGGAAAATAATGGAACCTTATTTTTTCAACGAAACGTGCTATACCGAGATGATAAATTCGTTTTTGCTTCCCTCACTTCGATGACGGTTCAACAAGATGGTGCGACTTGTCACTTTGACTCCCGTGCTCGCCAGATTTGACCGGTTCAGATTTTTTTTGTGGGGATACCTTAGGAGCCGCGTTTACGAAATACGTTCATGAGACCTAGAAAACCTTAAAGCTCGGATTTCTGAAGATATTTCAAAAATTCGGCGACCTATGCCCGAAAAAGTCTTCGAAAATTTGTATAAAAAGAATGAATGAATGTATTTTTGCAAATGACGGTCATCTGAACGATATTGTGTTCTAAAAATGATTGTAAGCTAATCTCTTGTTTTCCTATCTTTAAATAAAATTTCACTCAAAAATTTTGGTCGAGTAATTTTTAAGTTATTCCAACAAAACCATCCGTCTTGTGTGGGTCACTCTATATTAGAAAAGACCAATAGAAAGAGTGGTAAAGAGTTTTTCAACAGGATGATAGCCCCTATTAAACCCGGCATGCGAACAGAACTAATTTAAGCATTATATTATTGAAGAATACGTTAAAAACACTTACTGGGAATCTAAAAGCGTTTTTGAATCGTCGGGCCCGGTTCTGTTTACACGTATGCAACCAATAGTTCTCGATCGAAATATTGGTGGGCGGTCATTAATCGAGATTAACTGAAAATCTAACATGATATCGGGTCGTGATAATCTTTTATCGATTTTTTGAATGCGTACAGAAATTTCGTGTAAAGAAGTATCTAACCTAAAAAAGATGGAAAAATATGTTCTTTGTCATCATAAATAAATAAACTTTAAAAAATATTAATTCTCATTTTAATAATAAATCCAGATAATTTCATTTATAAAAAATAAACGTTATATATATATATATATATATATATATATATATATATATATATATATATATATATATTATATATATATGAAATACAAGTTGAATCAAATTTACAACAAATATAAATAAATAAATAACTAAAATTCCTGAACCAAAGTTAAATGTGAAGTTACAATGTTAAATAAAACAATTGTTGACAAAAATTGGAAACAGCATAACAGCACCAATATAGTTCGAAACATATATAAATAATTAAATACAGATCGTTTCTTTTATGCTGATTATTTCATTGTCAGGCTGGATAAAAAATTTGAAGCAGTATATCATAAAATTGTCTTTATACATATATCAGCATAAATCGAATCTGAATAAAATAAAATCGGTCGTTTCAATCTTTTTTTTTTTTTAAAAAAAAAAAAAGAATAAAAACAGCAAGAGAATATAACTTTGATAGTACGCCAATATTTGAGAGTTGTGCTCAAAATAACATTTTATTCAAGAAACAGCATAAACAAAGAAAATTGTAGACAAAAACAACATTCTACGTGAGCTACCTGATGGGGGATACTGAATATTTTTGTCTCATATGATATAACTTTGCTCACATATTCAGTACGTCGCTATTATTTAAAATAGAAGTTGTCAAATCCCTTAAGAAAATTTTGTGACTCAACAGCAATTTCAAAAGTTCAAATTACTTTGAGCATTATTTCAACTGTAATCAGCGATTCGAAAATAGAAAAGAGCCTGTATGAAACACGTGTTGTACGAATAATTGAAAAATTATGAATCTTTTATAAAAGCTTCAAGATATAAAACACCTCGTTGTTTTGAGTAAGGAATATGAATGGGTTATATGGGATATTATATTAAGCCGTTAGGAAAAAATACCTTTAGGAATGGCATGGAAAATGAGACATCCTGAACCTGCAAGTGTTCGAACAGTAAACGACAGAATACATTTTAAACTTCAGTTTGTACGTTTAACTGTATTTACGATGACTCCCTTTGTACGATTGGAAGGATTTTCTAAAAGTTTGATACTATAGAAGTAGCATTATAAAAGAACAAATAATGTATTATAATTCAATATACATTATGCGACAAGAAAGCAGAAAAAAAATTATAATGAAAGTATATTTCGGACAGAAATTTCAAAATATATTCGTCTATAATTTTGAACAAATCTGAGAAATAGTTTATTTAATTATGTTTCAATCGGTAAGGATAATTTAAGAGTATACCACGCGGGAATTCTAGCTTCATTCCTAGGATAAAAGCGTCTTCTATAATCCATTGGTGTATGATGTTTATCGAAGGAATAAAAAACTCGTAAAATAAATGGCGTTTTCTAGAAGCAAAAAACAATATATATATAGACACAAACAATAAATGATAATTATGATCAATATTCTCTAGCTAAATTAATTATAGTACATAAAAAATGTGTGTCCTAAATTAGATTAAATAAAAGTATTATTTCAGTTTATTAAAAAAATATATCGTTTTAATTTTTGGTTCGATATATAAATGTAAGATACTTTGAAAGGTGATGTGTTTTATTTATATTGTACATATATTATAATCAACCTGCCATTTTTAGTGTTAAAAAATTATTCTTCACTATTATATAAATGTACAATCTACGAATGAAACGGTAAATTTGAAACACAAAGTGAAACTATTTAACTGAATATGTGTATGTAATAAAATATTGATCAGTTAGTTATTAAATAAAAAAATAAGGGCTGTCCGTAATTACATAAATTTTGGAAACTATGCAAAAACATATTGTATACATCTAAATTTCAAAAACACAATAGAACGATAAAATTAACTTTGTAGCTATTAAATATTTTTTTATATTTATATAAACACGAATCAAGTTACTTTCATTCTGTCAACCTTAACCGGTGGTCTAGCTTGTATTTTCACAACTGATTCAACTGTGTAACTCATCGCACGTTTGTATCCACAAATTTAGTTACATTAAATAAAAAACAATCAGAAAAAAAACATTTTACATCTTTTTGTGCAATTGCGCGAAAATACTGTTTACATTTGACTGACCAACTATTTAAAGAAAATTACCAGTATTGCCATTTACACAACAATGTCAACATGACGGAGAGTGTAAACCCAAATGTAACAAAAAGCAATGGTTAAAATAGAAGCGATACCGAACCCAAATATTAATGACTGGAAGTAGTGTGAATAATTTAGATTAATTTAATAATAAAACTAGTTAATATAGTTTCGGTTAAAATTAGTAATACTTTTAGTTGAATTATAGTTTGATTCCTAATAGACTATCCATATTTTATTCTGTGGAATTCATTATTATCCACTTCCTAATCACTACAAGGTAGTACTGTTTGTATTGTACCTTTGGCTTTGTGTAATCGTAATAATGGCTTGTATATCTTAATTTTTTGATATGGACAGCGATGCTACAGTGCACACATTTACTTGTGTATTGTGTATGTATATGTAAGTGTTGAGTTTGTAGCTAATCTGAGAGCACGTCTAAAATAGCTAGTTTATCATTGCTCCACTGTGAACTTTATGTTATTGTCAAACATAAATTTTTATATTATTGGATGATTAATTATTTAAAATAACATGTAGTAATCAGCGTTATTTACAAAATCCGATACTGTTACAACACTTTATCACGTACCTGCCTGTTTAATTAATTAATACGTTTTGACTATGTTCTTTGATTGTCCGTTAGGTCTTGGGTTGCGAAGCTACATATATACTTCATGTGATATACCATGATAATCATCTAATTAAAAAAGCTAAAATGTAGAATCTCTTTCTACTTCCTCTTTTATATAGAAATCGCATCACAAAAAAATGCAATAACAACTCTTGCCTTATCAAATCCACGAACATATTTTGTTTTTCAATTGCATCTGTTGGTTCTTGCCTAAACTTCCTCCATTGCTAGTCGATAGAGCACGGGTGCCACGTTGCTCACTTACAAATGTAAATTAATTTAAACTTTGATTATGTGAAATTTCGGTATTTTAACGGTATAACAGTTCACTGTGAATTTCGATCAAATTACTAATCGTTAAATATTTTGTTTAGTCACACCTATTTTTTATGAATGTCGAAGCGAATGCATTAACGTCAGATTATTATTAATCTAGTCAGTGTTTGTTATTTTAATAAATTACAAGCTACTCAAGCTGTAACAATTTTCATGTTTATTATAGATCTAGATATCGATTAATCACGTACTTTTATTATTTCTTTACAGATTGTTATAAATTTTGTCGCAATTCTTTTAATCATTTGTAGATTTAATACTGAGGATGTTTCGTATAGCATATCTAATCAATTTTGTAAATTACTTAGCATTGTGAGCAATTATGTATTTTAATATTTCTGTAAATGAACAAATTAATTTATAATTAGTTACAGATTTGATCACTATGCTTTTTAGATACAAAAAAAACAAAAGGTTCAGTTAGATGAGCGATAAATTTTTAATTTTGATATAATAATTTTGTTTTTATTCAGTTTCCAAGTTTATACTTCTTGCCGTCAGTAAGGATTGTTTTTTCAAAAGTTGTTAATACTACGTATAAAAAAAAAATTAAACTTGTTCGATGCGTTTTACTTGCATCAGGATAAAATAACACACACACATATATATATATATATATATATATATATATATATATATATATATATATATATATATATATATATATATGTCGTGAGTGTAAGTCAAAGAGAAATAACAATCAACAATTCAACGGGGCGACAACAAACTTGCATACAGTATGTTCTCATTATCGAATATTCACATATCATTTATACATGTATAAATTATATACATATTATATATATATAATATCACGATATCACGATATGCCTATACTTAGCCATAGGCCTTCCTCGCAGATACCGGCTGCCAATATCCGTTTAATCCATCTGTCATCGTTTTGTCTTGCTAAATGTCCGGCCCATTTCCATTTTAGCCTGGTGATCCGCTCCTCTGCGTCTACCAATTTCGTCTGTTCCCTAATCCATGTAACCGTCTTGCGATCTTTGAGCTTTTACAAATAATTGCTTACTTCGAGAAGACAGCTAAACTTGAGTTAACCTTCAATGGAATTCAGGAGAAGCCATTATAGCTTATTCGGACGCATCTTATGCAGAATCAGATGGAATCGACAAAAAAATAAAATCAACTACTGGTTATGTTATTTATGTATATGGAACTACAGTTAATTGGTGAACTAAGAAACAGACCTTTGTAAACTTGTCCAGTACAGAAACTGAATATGTTGGTTTAGCAGAAACAGTTAAAAAGTTGATTTGGACCAGAGGGATACTTCAAGACATTGGAATTTAAATTGGAACTTCAATGGTGTATGGAGATAACGATCTACCGATAATTTAAAACGATCGAAACACTTTGATGTCCAGTTACATTTCATCAAGGAACAAATTAAAAAAAAGAGCGTCTGCGTGAAAATTTCATATGTTTACAAAAGCTTTTGGTGATCAACTATTCAATCAATTTATATGTTTCTATTTATCTATGCCTTTAGCTATTGTATTTACTGGTTAAATTTCTTTATAATACTTTGTGTTTTATCATTTTTATTTTGCAATTTTGATATATTCTTATCATGATTATTATTATTGTTATAATTATTTACTTTATTACTGTTATTACTACTTATATTTTTATTT
This sequence comes from Coronaproctus castanopsis, assembly GCA_032883995.1. Lineage (NCBI taxonomy): Eukaryota > Metazoa > Arthropoda > Insecta > Hemiptera > Monophlebidae > Coronaproctus > Coronaproctus castanopsis. Next base: position 21,238,292 of record CM065052.1, on the reverse strand, counting down.
TGTTCTGTAATTTTTGTAGTATTAATATTGTCTTTTATTCTATTTGAATTCTCTTGAAAAGTACTTTGTTTTTGTTTAATTTTAAGGTTATTATTTCTTTTCCTTTCTTTTTGGCACCAAAGGCTTTTTGTAAGTATCATATTTACCATGTGAATAGATTTCATCTTTACTGTATCCTCTTTTCCATTTGGTGTGCCTAACTCTTTATCCTGTTCTTGACAGCGGGAAGGTTCCTTATATTCGGGAATGTAGTTTTGAAGTATCATCTTTATCGTTTGTTTTGGGAAAATCAACATCATAATTTTCTAATGAGGTATCTATTTGGCTTTGTAATTAAATTTGCAAATGAAGTATTATTGTTTTGTGTACCTAAAATTAGCACTGCTTCTTTATAGTAATGATTTTTATAAACCATTATTGTTTTGTTTTCTTGTTTGGTTCTTTATGGGCATAGTGTGATTTCCCTTACAATTTAAACATTTTATCTCATATTTAGGGCATCAGATTTAATATTTAATATTTCGAATATCGTATTCGTTGGTCGTGTTTTATCAGTTCGTAGTATAGTTATTATAGTTACGGACAATACCGGTTTTATGCGGTTTATTTTATATTCCTTATCAGCATTAATCTGGTGAGACCTTTCCGTTTATTAATATCCGCAATAATAACTCGTATTAACTCGCTAACTCATTTAAATTGACGATAGATAATTCTCGGACTAATACCCACGCACGTGCGTGTAAATTTTTATTTTTATTTTTATTTTTTATTTTTATTTTTATTTTTATTTTTATTTTTAGATGGAAACACCAGCCTTACGTTTGTTAGGTGGTGTTTTATATCTACTAATCTATAATATTGTCGCCTTGGGTTAAAACTAGTGTCAACAATTATGTTACGCACGCCACAATCATCAATTAATCATCAACAACAACAAAATCATATTAACGATGAGGATACTGTTACTCCAGTTAAACCCATAGTGGTAACGAAAGCAGGAAAAGGAAAATCTTTTTCCATTAAAAGGCAGTTATCAAATAACGATAACTGTACTGAGAATAGTTGCAATAGTTCCAACAAAAAATCTTCCGCATCTTATAAGCAGGATTGTGAGCTAACTTTGAAAACTAGTGACGAGCTTTTCCAAGTGATTAATTCACTCAAAGAAGAGCTCAAGGCTGTCAGAAAGGAAAATACAGCTTTGAAGCAGAAATTAGGAGTTGGAGGGAATCCAGCATCGCATACATCTTCCGTCAAACATCTTGATAGCGATATAGATCTTAATGTATCACAAATAGACAAAGTATCAGACCCAAAAATAAAAAAACCACCCCCATTTTTTATCTCAGGATTATTATCTATGAAGGCCTTAAATCAGCTGTTAGCTACCATTGACATCACACACCATTTGAAATGAAAGCCCTAGCCAGTGGTGAGCTTAAAGTCACTACAATCTCATCTGATGACTATCGAAAGCTCCGAAATGCATTAACAAACATCTCGAGCTTACCTGACTTAGATAAAAAAGAACTTTGTCCTATCAAATTCCATACCTATCGTTTACACGAGGATAAGCCATTTACTATTTTCATAAGAGGATTACACCATTCAACAGATTTGAATGACATCACTAATGAGTTATTAGCAGCAGGTCACCATGTACTTAATATAATTAATGTGCATGTCAAGAAAAAAGTTGAAAATAATACAACTGTTATTAAACTGCCATTATTTAAGGTGGAAGTTAAAACTAGTTTAAATAACCGCGAATTATTTTATATACAGACTCTCTGCCATTGTCGTGTCTCCATAGAAATTCCTAAAAAAATTCCTAGCCTTCCTACTCGCTGTCAAGATTTTGGTCATACTAAAAGTTACTACACAAAAACTCCTAAGTGTGTCAAATGTGGCGACTCTCATGCTTCTAGCAACTGTCACTCCCACAATACAACTCCACCTAAATGTGCAAACTGTAAAGGTGATCATACAGCCAATTATAAAGGTTGTTCTTACTACCAGTCAAAAATTTCTCTTGCAAAACCTGCTAAAAAAATCACTGCCGTAGAACGAATTAAAAGCAATTCAGTTTTACCATCTATTTCCAGAATTGTCAACTCTCAAGTATCTTATGCTTCTGTGACAACTCCTAACATTTCAACTACTGCTACACCTACTCCTGCTGGTCCTCAATTTTTAAGTGATACTAAAAAGTTTATGGAAATTCTTCAAAGACTTAAAGCCTCTCAACAAACTCTTATTCAAAAACTAACAATTCTTGAAGAAAGAGTCTCATCTCTTGAAGACCTTCAAAAGTATTACCGAAAAATCCGAGTAAGAAAGGGAAAAAATGACTCCTATTTGGCATCTTAAAATTGTATGCTGGAATGCAAATGGTCTACTCCTCAGGAAAATCGAATTTGAGTCCTTCCTTCATATACATGATATTGATGTGGCTCTACTTTCAGAGACTCATCTTGCCAGCTACATAAATCAACCTACATTTCATAACTATTCAGTCTACCTTGCTAACCACCCCAGTGGAATGGCAAGAGGACGAGCTGCGGTCGTTGTCAAGAATTCAATTAAGCATTATGCTAATGGTATGTTTGACAGTGACAGTATCCAGTCCTCAATTATATCTATAGAATTAAATAATCACACAGTTAATGTTGGTAGTATTTATTGCCCACCTCGTTGTCCTCCTCGTGAAGCTGACTATGATGCATTATTTAATCATCTGGGTAGATATTGGATTCTTGGAGGAGACTTCAATGCCAAGAATCCAACATGGGGATCAAGAATTTGCACTCCATGGGACAAGTATTGCTTAAGTCAGGAATTCGTGCTAACTGTCAGATTATTTCGCCAGGAAGTCCTACTCACTGGCCCTCTGACATCAACAAGATACCCGACATAATTGACTTCTTTCTTACCAAGGGTATGCCGGTACATCATTTTAAGGCTGAGTGCATAGCCGATCTTAGTTCTGATCATGTACCCATACTGCTATCATACCTTATCTCACCGGTTAAAATTAATCATCCACCACAATTGGCAAATAAAAGTACTGACTGGGAAAGATTTCGAGAACTAATTGATCTCTATATTAACCTCAATATACAATATCATGTACCGTCAGATATCGATGCAGCAGCTGAAAATTTCTCATCTCTCCTATCACACTGTGTCCAGTCTAGTACTCAGTATTTTGAACAACCCCCCACTGAAGTCAGATATTCCAACTTCATTTGTCTCTTGGTTCGTCGAAGACGCCAAGCAAGAAAAGCCTGCAAAGACATCGTACTATTGAAAATAAATCTGTTTTCAATAAATTGTCTAAAGATACTACACGTGCCATTCGTCAGTGGAGGAACAATTAATTTTCCAATTACCTATTGTCTCTTGGCTCCAATAAAGAAGCCAACTACTCATTATGGACTGCCGCTAGGCGAATTCGCTGTCCTACTCGGCCTTGTTTTCCTTTGTGGAAGGAAGATAACTCATGGGCTCGGAGCGATTCTGAAAAAGCATATGTTTTTGCCAAACATTTTGAGCATGTTTTTGAGGATAATAGCATTCAATCCTCAATAGCTCCTTCCTGTCCTAGTACATCTAATGGCAGAATTAAACCAACTTCTCCCCTCGAAGTAGCCAAGGTTATTGATAGCCTAAAGTCTAACAAATCACCGGGACATGATAGGCTTTCTCCTGTTGTGTTCAAAGAACTGCCAAAGAAGGGGATTGTCTATCTGTCAACGATGATAAATGCTTGTATTCGTCTACGGTATGTACCTCGCACTTGGAAGATTGTGAAAATGATCATGATTCAAAAACTAGGGAAACCAGCCGAAGATTCTGGATCTTACCAGCCCATTTCCCTACTACCTATCATTGCGAAAATCTTTGAAAACATTATTTCGCAGCGTCTTTGAACAGTTATTGTAAACAAACATTTGATACCAGATGTTCAGTTTGGATTTCGTGAAAAGCACACAAGTGCTTGAACTGGTTATTTTCATTCTCACTGTAATCATCACTCTTATCATTAACTATGTAATCTACATTCATATCATCTGTGTTCTTAGTGTATATGTTTGTAGAAGTACTGTTACTATTACTTTTTATTGTGATTTCCATCTTTGCCTGAATTGTTATTGTCGTCCGGCGGCCTGACCCGTTTGATACCACTGACATCTTCCCTAATTAGTTGATTTTATCTTATATTTAAAAACTATTATATATATATGTTTATGGTACTATAAGACACTGATCTGTGTAGTGTAAAAAGGTGTGTATCTATGTGTGTGCGTTTATATTTATCGAGAGAATTAATTCGCATATATCACTCGCACAAACAAAAAAACAAAATTAAAACATTATCGAGCCACAAAGGCGAAAAGATTTTTATTAACAATGATATATAATTATGGTGATCCGAAGAAGACGGACGGTTTTGTTTTTTGAATAGCGCAGTTGGTAACACTGCTTAAACGCAAACAGCGTGTCTCACGTTTAATGCACACACGAGAGATTTGTTTTTGTCCGATTTTAGTTCACATGGCATCATATAGAAGCGCGCGTTTTGTATGAAACGTTATTTTCGGCATGAATCGTCACGACAGTACAAAGAGGATTTCGAAATTAATTCAAAATTACGTGTTTTTTTTTGTGGGGGAAACCTTGAGTCGCGTTTACCGGATTTCCGAAGAAATTTAAAAAATCAGCAACCTATGCTTAAAAAAGTATTCGAAAATTTGGTAGAGACTGTGCAAATGGCGGTCATCTGAACGATATTGGGTTTCACAAACGATTACTAAATTTCATTCAACTATTTTAATCGAATAGTTTTTAAGTTATTTAAAGAACAACAAACCCGGCCGCCTTCTCTGGGTTACCCTATATTTATGTACTATTTTATATGTTAACTATCTCTCTAAAACAGTTAGTTAATTTTCAAATGAGTATACGTTGATGTATATAATAACATAAAATAAAATATATGATACAAGTGAGATCATAAACAAATATATTTTGTAAATTAATTTTTGTTTTTTATACGTATATATATATATATATATATGATACTTTATAACATGAATATGTATTTTATAGTACGTTTGAAATGAATACTAAAATTAACGATGACAGCGTATATATAATATATAAAATGAATAAAAATGAATAATAGTAACGAGGTATTTTCTAATAAAATCATTGCGCAAGTATAATGAAGATATACTTCAATGATATACGCTGCATTCGCAAAAATTGATTATATTTAAATAAGAACAGAAATAATTAAACATATGTAAACGTTAAAAATATTAACACCTCGTACGGTGATGTTTCTTTCATTTATATTATTTAAACTCATAACATCGCAGATCTTAAATACGATTATAGAAGAAAATTGAAGTACTAAAACCGACGTTTAAGTACCGTAATTTGCAGTACTTTAAAAAAATCGATTATAATAATCGTGTTTCAAGTTTAAAATACCTTTATTTTAAACATTTCAAATATTTTGATACAATAAATCGCAAAAATACTCGCTTAATTTTCAATATATATGCTTTTAATTTTAAATATTTTTTGAATCTGTCAATTCGAATAGTTTCACATATTAAAAATCATCACGAACGATCAGTTAAACGTTTCAATTTTTTTTTTAATAAACGTTACAAATCATAAACGTTCGTTAGTTTGGTTTATCAGTTACGTTTATAATTAAGGGCTCCGATTTATTTTCATAAATCGTTTAAATAAAGTAAAATATAAATCGTTTTCGAAGTCTAATGAAAATTTTATATATACATAAATTATTTTATATATATATATATATATTTATATATACGATTAATATATGCTTTTACGAATAAAATATTACAAATGAACGAATATTCGAAGTATATGTACGATAATTACCGACGATTATTTTAAGAATTACATATTACAGTGAACGTAAAGTACCTTAAAGTAATATGGGAAGATAAAACTATAATGATATATGGTTAAGAAGAAAATATAATTTTCGTTAGCATTACGATTTATATAATTGCAACTATTAGTACGACGACGTACTCTACACACACTATTAATTAATAATACGGTATTTAATTTAAAAAATATATATATATATATATATATATATAATACTCGACAAATCCAAAAAAATGAAAATGCTTAAATAACTTCAGAAAGATCAGTCGTTCACGGTATATTTCCAAATTCGCGCTGTAAAGCGAAAATAGCAACAAATATCATAGTGCTTGTAACAGGAACTATACATTTGCTTTAATTTCATCTCGATATATTTTTAATCGAAATCATCGATAAAAGTAATTTAAAAATTTAATCATATATACATAAATATATATACACACACACACACACACACACACACACATTTTATATATATAATATATATATATAAATGACTTGCCATATTACCATTAAGCCGAGAACGGCTCAACCGACTGCTGATTTTTTTTTTTTTGTATTCATAATTATAAGGACGGTGCGTGTATATAAAAAAATCCATTTGAAAAAAATTTGGGGTTTTTGGGGTCGACTTTTTTGAATTTTGATTTTTGTAAAATTTAGTTAAAACCGATTTAATAGATATTAAAATGAGAAGTTCGAAATAAAAACTCGTTTTCAAGTTCGATCGATAGGTTTCGAGCAACGAATTTTTAAATATTGCCGACTTGTCATCTTTGGCAAGGCATAGCGCACGACGTAAATATTTTTAAACAATTCCGCCGCTTTAATTAGGAATTTCTATATAAGATCTATCGTATAAAGCGAAAAAAAATTCAAACGGAAGCCCAAAATTGCGACGATTTGCAAACGATTCGAAATTCGGTGAAATAGTTTAAAATAGTTGTATTTTTACACCAAATACCAATCGAGAAAATAGGGTTAAAGGGTTTAAGGGCCCTATGATGGATAGTGAAGAAGACATTGGAAAGCCGTACATAGAGTTATATGAAGATTTTGCGGGTAATGCTATTATATATGTAGAGTTTACATAGAACTATATAGTGCGAATGTTGCAATCGTTTTGCAACTACACACACACACACACACTTAGGTGCTCTTCGTTTTGTTGTTCATAACACGTGGGTGCGGTTCATCTCCTTCCGAGATAAGTTTTTCTTCTTCGAATTTCTATTACTATTTCTTTTACTGTGTACATTTCCGTGTGTGAATTGTTTCATTGACTCTTTCCAGTTTTATGTTAATATACGTAAAAATTTTTCCTTATTGAAGCTTTTTTATTTATACGGCAATTGATCATTTTTCTGAGTAAATTGTGAAAAAAACTATTATACGTAGAGTTTATCGAATTGTTTCGTTTTAATATTTTAAAAATTTCTATACTTTTCTAATTGTATGAATTTTGCACTTATCCATGCGGAAATGAATTTTTAATATATTTCGGTTTAATATTATAATTTTTTATCTCGGGTTCGATAATCTTTCATAATTTCTAATTTTTCTGATTACGATTTTAATTGGTTCTTGTATTTATTATTATTATTAAATGAAATTAAATTAACGTGCCATGTACAGCAGCCAAGGCTAGAGGCACGATAGGAAAGGAGGATTAGATTGAGGAATAGAGACCGGATAGATGGAGGAAGATAATTAGGTTCGACAATGAAACATGAACATCTTTGAAGAGGAGATGGAGCGAAGGAGGAAGATTAAGAGACGCTCGAAGCGAGGAGTATGAGGGACAATCGACTAGAATATGGGAAACAGAGAGGACAACATTACAACCAGGACACACAGGAGCCAAAGTTCTGTTAATGAGATATGAATGAGTAAGACGCGTATGTCCCATGCGTAATCTGGTGATAACCACATCATCTCTACGGTTTGAAAGCGAAGTTATCCAAGGATTAACCGAATATTTGATTTGCCGCAACTTGTTGGTTTGTGGCGTTAGATTTCTATTACACTTGTTTACTTTATTATGAATGTTACTTTGTGGTGTTGTGTGAAACAAAAAATTTATGCGTGTGTATATGTTGGGGACGGGGGAGGTACAATTGCAACTGCTAGTTTTTTAACCACGAGCCGCATATATATATATATGTGTGTGTGGGCGTGTGTCTGTGTATCACATAAGAGTATGTTGTAGAATACAACATTATTTTTCAATTGATTAAACATTTCGACGAATTTTTTTTTTTAAAACAAAGTGTTAAAAAACTTCTTATATTAGATATTTAAAATGTTACACTGTTAATCGAATAAATGACAAAAATCAAAGTGTTTGTAACTGGAATTATGCAACTGATTTAATTTCATCTCAAGATAATTTAATAGAAATATCTAAAAATTAATACATATGTATATAAATGTACACGCATTAGTTTATTAAATTTTTAAAAAATAGTAGATGTTTTAAAGAAGGATAAAGTGAAATCTACGTAAATATAATACTTAATTTTTCATTATGTCTTATATATATATATATATATATATATATCGGAAAATATAATTGTTGAAATGATTAAAAATTTCGTCGACAAATCCGATACTTTTCGACGCATTTTTTCTAGTTTAGAAAATTGTTTCTTAATTTTTTTTTTTTTTTTTTTAAAGTTTTCTATTCGAAAATTTACTTCGATTATTTTAAGATAAGCGAAGAAATCGCAGCGACTTAGGAATATTCGTCGAATGATTTCGAAAAAGAGGAAATCGTTTTTTTCAACGTTAGATATGATCGTTGAAAAAACCGCGATAACCGTTGTAATTTTGAAAAAATTTAAATGTATGTAATATACGTGTATGGGTACAATATTTGTACAACAGCACAGCGTATATGAAACATAAAAAGAAATAGCTTTAAGATAGGACAAAAAGTCAAAAAAATAAAAATAAATAAATAAACACGAAAGTATAATAATAATCGTAAAAGGAAGTAATTCTATATAATAGGCGTATATATAAAATTTCTTCCTCTAATCACAGCGTAGAAATTATTAGAATAATAAATAAATCGATAAAATAATGTTTTAAAACAAAAGTATAGAAAGTAAAAATCTCACATTCTTAACGATGTACGAATAAGGAGAAATATAATAGCGAAGCGCGAAGGTAATCTTCGTTAAGTATATACATCGGTGATAGGACATTTTTTACCGTTATGAGGTAATTTTTTCGATAACGGTATTTCGTAAGTAGGACTAGCCGGTATGTATTTATATTCGCATTTCTGCGACGCCGTAGAACCGTTTGTAAAATCACGGATACGCATCTGACGTTTTAAACGCCACTGTTTCATTATACATCTGGCCACAATAATTCCTAAGCATATAGCGACCAGAAGAATGATAATGTATCCGAATTCTTGAATCACTCCTGCCAATAAAGTAAATATCGATTAAGGTTATTATTATTGTTTCGAACGTATCTTTTAAATAATCTTAAATATTTACCAAAAACATCATAAAGTAGAACTCCTTGAAATGTTGAAAAAATTATTTTCGAACGTTAAAAAGGATAATTGATAAAACAACCGAATAAAGAAGACGAAAAATATCGTTTTGGTCTGTACTTTTTTTTTCTTTTTACGCATTTTAACGCCATGATTATCGGGTCTAGTTCTACCGTATGTGATATCAGAACTTTCCATATTATAGAATAACATAAAACAGTTAAATTGGGAAGAATACAGTGGCGGATTATGATTTAGGCCCACGAGGTCCCGCCCTATAAAAGCAACCCAAATTTTATAGATGGAAAAGTGCATTAAAAACTCAAAGTTGAATGTGTTCCATCGATCGTGAAAATTTTTTTTATCACTTTCCCTCTCACTATTATTACCCGGAAATGTTAATATTTCGAAAATGTCATTACTATGTATGTACACATTGACTAAAATTCATTATATATATATATATATATATATATATATATATATATATATATAAGAATTCATTTCAACAACTCATTCTATTTGGTTTAATTAAATCATTTACGTATTCTCCATTTTATGTCAAAATATAACAATTACTTTTTATAACAGAAGAAACATATTAAGTTCTATATTTAATCATTATTTGAAGAATGTGCAATGTAGTGATCTACTTAAGCCTGCTACCCACGAGGGAGAGTTCCGCTGAAGCTCCAAAGGGGTCTAATTATGATAAGGTTTTGCCCTTCTTTTACTTATTTATTATAAAGTATACAATTGGGAAGTACTAAATTATATACAATATATATATATATAGGTTTCTTAAAGGTGTTACAGACGATAGTATGTGAAGTTCTACTCAAAGAGGTGTAATATTTGGGGTTCGATATGAGTAAAACAAAAACAATTTCATCAAAATGGCGACATTTTTAGTGATTTGTAGTTTATTTTATATTTAATCACATTGTGGTAAGGTGACCGAAAAATCCGATTTATGTTTTTCCTATAATCTGTACGAAAATATAGTTATTTTGCGCAATTGGAGACAGTTTTTAAAAATTAACACGTGTGTGAATTATCATCCGAATTGTCGTATTTCGAATACTACAAATGTCTTCCCATTACCCTCTGTCACTCGTCGTTTTCATATTCTCAGCTGAATCTTTTGCTATTTTCAAGTGTTCGGAACTCCTATAAGCGGCTCAATCTACTTCTAAATTCATTATCCCTTCTGATAGTTCTGATTCATTTAATGTTTTAAGTCTGTCCACCACTTTTATATGAACAATGTAATTTTACAACGCATACTGCTTCTCCGCGAACTTTTTACTAGATCCCAAGTTCCCGTAATTTTCATTTTAATTTCCAGCCATGTCGGTCTACCCGAAAATGAGGTTATTGACCGAGCTGCCAGAGAGGAGCCCTTGCTTCCACACATTTCCGCTCGTCTGTCATTTCTAGCGACGTAAACGCTTTGCCGAAATCTGTCATAACAAAATTCTATAGTCTACCTCCTTTCTTTTAAATCTAGTCCGCTATCTCAGTTATCATTTGGAAGAAAAGATAAAATGTAATTTATTCAAGCGTACCTTTATTTGTTATTCTTCATCATTTTTACGCTGGGGGTTTGAATGCAACGATATCGGAGATTATTTTTCCGAATGAATCGCGATTTTGATTTCCTTAATGCCCTATAAACTCATATAAATAGGAGTCCGATTGAGTCTTCTCGTTCCACATTCTCCTTTATTTCGTCTCTTCGCTTGCGACCACATTCTTTCCACGGAATTTGTGTGGCGGCATTAGAAGGATTCACAAAGTTTATCGAATGATTTACAATGCTGGTAATTCATCTCTGGAATAGTTACAATGTTGTCATACGCTTTCCAAAAATCAGAGTATTATCGTTGTTCTAGGACGAATAGTCGCTGCGGTGCGATCTGGTGCAGCGAATAAAAAAACATTCTTTGGTTTCACGACAGTAACCGCCAAAAACCCATTGCTGTAGGAATATTCGACCCACCTGATTTTTTCATTTTGTGAAGCAGCATTCACGTCGATTTCAACAGTGAGATTTGGACCGCTGATCACTATTTGATTCTTTAGCAACAAATCAGTGGAAACACTGATTTTTTAGGGCGCGAGGTAGCAACAATATTCCGAATTAGAAAATATTTGGAATGCGCTATGACAAAACAAATATTTCGATTGGAAAATGCTGACATACGTTTACACCGTGCTTCATATTTTTACTCGTTTGTGCGCGATTGTTTTACGAGTAATAATAATATTCTAATACTGAAATCTGATTTATTCGAAAAAATAACCTCCGACAAAACACAATAATATTCCAGTTGCGTTTACCGACTATACTCTTACGTGTATGTCTGTGTGAAATGTGTGTTTGTTTTATTAGTAATAATAATACTCTAATATTAAAATCGAATGTATTTCTTAACATTTAAGGGTAGCAATAGATAAATATTGACATCGTTCTGGGGGGGGCAAAAAAGCACCTTTTCCTAACTTGAACTCTTGTCCGAATCTACCGAATAAACTGAACCTTTTAAATCAGATCTAGGATCACAATAAATCCCTGGGTGCATATGGCCCGTTAGTGCAGCCGGCGCCCGTACTATAAAATAATAATCATAATAATAATAAATATTTCTATTTTTCTCTAATTACATAATTCGGTTTTAGGGTAAAGATAACGCTACAAAACGTACCCGTACAACAGCATTTTCCGTGTTCCCTGTCCGTAGTGAAGCAAGGTAGTGTACACTTCACTCTGGAACAATAAACCGTTCCGCCGGCCGAACATTGACAGTATTCGCACGTATCGTGTTGCATCCATTTAAATCCGATCGTGTACGTTCGATTACTAAATATACAATCGTCTTCGATCGGAGAAAATTTAGCTTCGCCTAAATCAGGTAATGTTTAAATATGGTCATTTTTTTTTCTAACATACCTAAACGGTACTTGAGTTTAATAATAGGGTAATTCTACGTACACGCGTACACTAACATATTTTGTATTAATTCAGCAAATGAACGTTTTTCGTACAATTTGAATAAAATATAATTTTTAAAAACTCTCAAAACTAACAATATCGTTATTTCAAATATCCAGCTGTAATGAATTTAATCATTATTTTTGTTTAAACCTTTTATGGTTCACCCATCGAACATATGCTAACTTACGTTATTTACTTCATAGTGAGATTATGTATAAATATTTTGAAATATATGTAAAAAGGTGATATCGGTAATAGTAGGAGAGAAATCATAATTTATTATAAAGTAATAATCTTTCGTTAAATTACTGACCGACGCACGTTTTGCAGCAAGAGTCATTTCCTATCTTTAAGTATCTTTTGCAAATGCCAATCGTCTTCATTACCATCTCCTTAGAATTATCCATCAATTCGTATTGAATATCATTTTCATTATCCGTAGTTTTGATTTTATGACAAAATTCCTCGTAACAAATAGTCCTATTCCGATAACAATAACAACTGGAACAATTGGACGCTCGCCAAGTATATCCGTTATAGTTACCAGTTTCGCATTTTATAGATGTTTGACTGATCCTGACAGGCAAAAATAAACACGATCATATATATATATATATATATATATATATATATATAGACAAATGTAATGATTTTTAAAAAATATATAAACGACAAGGAATGCATTAAAATCACTAAACATTCATAAAAATCGTAAAGCTTTTTGGCTATTCAACCATTATCAAGTGAACTTTGATAAAATATAAAAATATGCACAATATATACGATATATAAGAAATATAAAATGCAAAAATAATAATTTATATATATAATTTATAATAATAAACAAAATGAAAAATAGCCCGATAGTGAATGTGGTAAAAAATACAATTTACTTATCAGAAATATAAAACGTAAAAGTACTTATATGTAAATATATAATTTATAAAAAAAATTATTACAAATTATATATCTAAATTAGTATTTTTACATTTTATATTTATCTTATATATTGTATATATTTCATTATATGTTCGCTTGATAATGGTTTAATGGCGAAAGCTTTGTGATTTTTATGAACGTTTAGTGATTTTAACTTATTTCTTGTTTATATATATTATATATATTATATATTATATTATATATATTATATATATATATATATATATATATATATATATATATATAATATCTCATCATCATTATCATCGTATTGTTCGTTGTGGAACGTCGTAACTAGCTATTGTACGTTTATTTTTATGTACAAAATGAGCTAGCATTCAAGGCACTATTTATATTCGACGCAGATGCGCGCGCATATGATGTTATACGGAGTGGGGTGCCTCTGTCTTTTCCGATATATATATCATCATCATCATAAGTTTGACAGTCCTAGGACTGATTTTATTCCATAGTAAGTAACTTCCAGCCCAACCGATTCTCTGCAGCTCTTTTCATTTTCCAGTATTGATCCGTGCCTGCATCATGCAACAATGTTGTCACGAAAGTGTTTCGTGGTCTCGACCACGACTTCTTTTCCCTGGAATCTGTCCTTCTATTACATCGCATAATAGACCACTATGTCGTAGTACATGACCCATCCAGGTTAATCTTCTTGTCTTTATCGAATATAATAAGGTCCGTTTTTTGTCAATTCTTTGGAGAACTTCTTCATTCGAAACTTTTTCGGTCCAACTTATTCTTTGTATGTTCCTCCAACACCACATTTCAAAAGCCCTCAATTTTTAAACATTCCTTTTGTTTAGTGCCCACGTTTCAGCACAGTAAAGCGCTACAGGCCACACGTATGTTTTAACAATACGTTTACGTAGTTTTAACGGTGATGACTTTTGGCATAATATGTTTCGTTTTTCTTGCCAGGCTTGGCTAATCTAATTCTTGAGTTTATTTCTGTATCGCAATACAAGTCTTCCGTTATTATTTGACCAAGATACTTGAAACTTTACACTTGTTGAATTTTCTGGCCATTAATTTCCAGTTGAAAACGATTAGGATGTTTACCAAACATCATGATTTTAGTTTTATTAACATTTATTTTTAATAATAACCGCCGTTTGACGTATGTATAAATTATATATCAAGTTTAATATGCGTTTGGGGCATTCTATTTGCTCAAGGAGACGAAAAAGCTGATCCCAACAGTCCTGATCAAAAGCTTTAGTATAATCGACAAAACAAATGAACATGTTGTTATTTACATTCATCAGGCGCTCTCCAATATGCCTTAATGCCCCTATTGCATCTCTGGTCGATAGATTCTTACGAAAGCCAAATTGTGTTTTATCTAAAAATTGTTCTACATATTTTTCTAAACGTTTTTTTATTATTTGCAGCAATATTTTGGATGCGTGGGGGATAAAGCTTATAGTCTATAATCGGTGCATCTTATTGAAATTGTTCTCTTTGGAATCTGAACAATCACCGAAGTACAGTATTCTTCTGGCCATATACCTTCATTATATATATTTGAAATTAATTTAAAAAGTCTGTCCTGAGTTTTTCTTCCGCTCATTTTTATCAATTCCGCTGGTATATTATCAGCACCAGGCGCTTTATTATTTCTTAGCATCTTTACCGCTGTAACAAATTCGTCTTTTAGTATACTGTCATTAGACAACTGATCTAGTTATACCTTTTTCATCGCTGGTTTCCACTTTAACTGGCTATCGTGATATAAATTTTCCACATAAATCTGCCATGTTGATCTTTTCTCAATTGGGTTTACAACTTGGTTATTATTTTGTCCTATTAGCGCTGTTGTTTTAAGTCCTTTATATTTGCTATACATATTTTTTATTCTTTTATACACTTGTTCATGTTTCCCTTGAATTTCTAATTTTTCAATTTCAAGGCACCTGAAGTCCCATCATTCTTCCTTTCTTTTCCTACAAGCCCTGTCTACAGAATTGTTTAAGGATCTATATTTCATTTTCCCTTTTTCACTGGTATCATTTATATCTCCGCTTTTCATCGACTAATTTCAATATTTGTTCTGTAATCTCACGGTTTTATGTTTAGTTCTTCTTGTTTTGCCAAGAATTTTCTGCATTAGTTTTATCGTGTAGTTCTGTTATAATTTTATCCGTTTCCATTTGATATTGAGTCTTTATATTGTTCAGATTATCAAGATTCCATTTTACTACTGGTTTATTCCGAATTATCTTTTTAAACTTAAGGTCTGCCTTCATAATTACCATGGAATCGTCCGTATCAGCGTCGGCACCTGGGTATGACATTGATTTTCTTACTTGATTTTTATATCTCTGTTTTACTAATATGAAGTCGATTTGATATCTTTCTTTGTCGTAAGGTGACTTCCAAATATATCTTCTTCTTAGTGGGGTCTTATACCATGTGTTAGTAATAATGTACTGTTTTTGTTTCCAAAAATCAATGAGATAATTACCGCGATTATTTCTAGTTCCAAGCCCATATTTACCAGTTATTCTTTCCTCTGAATCTTCTCCAACTATTGCGTTCCAATCCCCCATTATTATTACGTTATCACTTGCTTTTGTTTTTTCCAGTAATTCTATTAATTTTTCATATGCTTCATCTATTTCTGTTTCATCGCTACTGAATGTTGGCATATAGACTTGTAAAACTGTTAGATCTACTGGATATGCAGCGAAACATGCCAGAATAAATCTATTTTCTATTACGTTAACATCTAGTAATGCTTTTGCTGATGCTTTATTTAGAGTCAATGCTATACCACCTTGGCCTCTTGAGCTACCACCATGTACTATTCTATATTCTTCTGAGAAAAAATCTCCTTCATCAATCCAGCGTGTCTCTGCTAATCCAATAATATCTATTTTGCTCCTTTCCATTTCTATTTTAATTATTTCAAGTTTTCCAATTTGGAGCATAGTTCATATATTCCACGTTGCTATTTTTAAACCGGGTTTTCGTTTCTGCCGCTTCCCAAGCCGGGCACAGTCCCAGGAAAAGTGTCGCTGTTATTGAGGTTGTAGGTACTAAAAACTGTTTGTGCTTAAAGTAATGTGGTGGTTTCCCCTTGCCTTCCACATGATTTTCTGTTAGGGTTTACTCGCTTAGCATTTAAGTAAATACCCGAACCGCAAGGCAGCGGTTTGTTACTGAGGAGATAACAGTGTTGTAAGGTTTTTACGGAGACCTTAACCCGATATATATATATAATCATATAATTCATTGTATAAAAAAATAATTTTGTGCATTACATAATAAAGATCTTTAGTGTTAACGATATGAACGTTTTTGTTTTTGTCTTCTATAACGATCAACGATTATTGACATATATATACATACATACATATATATATATATATGCGACAGGGTAAGGAGACACTAGGATGTAGATGGACAGCTTGAGAACCAGTCCACTAAAAGTCTGCAACATCCTACGACTATCTCTCCCTCGACGGCTTTAGGTCGCCGTAAAAACTTTAAGTCGTTAACTCCTCAGTAACACAAAGTTTTACTCAAAGGCTAAGGGAGACTACCCTGACAGAAAACAATTCCACTGCCTTTACCCAAAGGATAAGGGAGTAAACCATAACAGAAAATCCGGTGGAAGGCAACGAGAAACCACCACCATACTTCTTGTTCTCGATTAACATGACACGTAAAGGAAATCATAAGTATGCTGCATCCATGGGATACGCGAGAAATGATGTATTAGACAATGGGTGGTCGCTTTCAGTAATGGAAGATGACTCGAGTTCCCCCGTACCCATGATGGCACGGCACTCTGCAGGTGGGAACAAACGTGTTACAAATGTTACAAATTCGAGGACAAATTTTCTAGATTCAAAAAGGAATGTTGGAAGTAAACTAAAAAATAATCAGAAAGACCAGCTTAATATTGGGACCTGGAACGTAAAACTACTATACCAAACTGACAAGTTAGCAAACATAGCTTTAGAAGCCGAAAGACTGAACGTCGATATACTAGGAATAGCAGAAACGAAATGGCCGGGGAACGGAACGGCCGGCTTAGTGTAAACGAAAAATATGATTTCATATTTAATGGATCAAACAGACGAGAACACGGAGTAGGATTAATAATGAAGTCAATGAGTAAGATGATCACCAGAATCGTCCCGAAATCCGAAAGGTTGTTGTATCTAAGAATAAATGCGAAACCGAGATCAGTCGTTATCATACAAGTATATGCTCCAACAGCTGAACATGGTGACACCGATGTTGAAAAGATGTATAATGAAATAGAAGACCTAATATCTTACACGAAATGGAGCGATGTAATATATATAATGGGCGACTTCAACGTAAAAGTGGGACGACAGCATGGTGTGGCAGTCGGAAAACATGGGCTACGAGAAATTAATGAAAGGGGTTGAAGATTAATCGATTTTGCAGTGCAGCATAAATTTGTGATATACAATACGTGATTTAAAAATCATAAAAAAAGACTATACACTTGGACAAGCCCAGGAGCAAAGTACAGAAATCAAATAGACTACATAATGGTAAAAAACTGCCATACTTACCCAAGCGCCGATTGCGATTCAGACCACAATCTACTCATGGCGAAGTGTAAAATTGCACTGAAGTCGATAAGGGGGCTAAGTGCCATAAGAAGTGGAACGTCAGGATTTGGATAACCCGGAAGTAACGGAAGAATTTATGGAAGAACTCGATAGGAAAATAGAAACACAAGATACGAGCAAGGGAAGTATAGAAGATAAATGGAAGGAATGGAAAGGAAAAGTCCTGTTAGTTGCAGAAAACAATCTGCGAACAGAAAACGTGGGCAGGAATAAACCCTGGATAACAGATGAAATATTGAGCATGATAAATCAGCGTAGGCATAGCATTACGTATTGAAAAACAAGCAAACAGATAACGCGGAAATGCATAGAAGCGAAAAATAACTGGTATATGGAAAAATGCAAAAATAACAGTAGCAGGAAAATGCACGCAAAAATAAAATGAATAATGAAACAACATAAGAACAAAGTAATGAATAGGATAGTGAGTATAAAAAACAAGAACGGAAAACAGTGCGGTGACGAAGAAGAAATACTTGGTACATGGACGGATTATATCACGGAGCTGTATGGAGATGATACGAAACCAGACATAGTGAAGATGAGGAAAGTAGAAGATGCTCCGGAAATTGAAATGACGGAATTGAATAACGCGACACGAAAAGCTAGGAAAAATAAAGCAAGCGGAGAAGATGGAATAACTGCTGAAATGTTGAAATGCAGTGGGATCAAAGCAAAAAAGTAATTACCTTTAATCAAATTTATAAAGATGGTATATTACCGAAAGATTTTAAAAAGAATAATATTGTACCAATTCTTAAGAAAGGCTCCTCGCAAACATGTTCAAAACATCGAACGATAGCTTTAATGAGCCATACACTGAAGATATTACTAAGCATAATAAATGCGAGAATAGAAAGGAGAATAGATGCACAGCTAAGCGAAACACAATACGGGTTTATAGCAAAAAGAGGGACAAGGGTTGCCATATCGCTGCTGAAGTTAACGTCCAACGTGCTATAAGTGTGAACAAAGAAATAATAGCTTGCTTTTTAGATTACGAAAAAGCGTTTGATAAAGTTGGACATGCAAAACTAATAAATATCCTACAAAAATATGAATTGGATCAAAATAATATCAGGATAATTAAAAATCTTTACTGGGAACAGTCAGCGAATGTTAAAATCAAAAATAAGTATTCTGAAAGAAGGATTAAAATACAGAAGGGGTAAGACAAGGATGCCCATTCTCGCCACACTTGTTCAACATATATGTTAAAAAAATAATGAAGAATGATGTGTTACAGAAAGCTGGCTGAAAAATAAATGGAAAAATAGTCAACAGCATAAGCTATGTGGATGACAGAGTGTTGATTGCACAAACAGAGGAACAGATGCAGAAGATGGATACAATCAACAATGAAGGAAACAAATTTGGTATGAAGATAAATACAGGAAAAACCAAAATAATGAAATTTACAAAGACAAGTAGTAGTGATACAAAAAAAAAAAATAATAAAAATTGACAATGAATGGATAGAAAATATAACCCAATTTAAATATTTGTGAGCAATAATTACAAATGATGGAATGGATACGAAAAAAATAAGAGCAAGAATTGTAATTGCAAAACAAACTTTCATGAATCTGGAAAGCGTTTTGGAGAACAGAAAGTTGTCGATGGAGCTAAGGAAAATAATTTTGCAATGTTAAGTGTGGTCTGTGCTCAAATATGCGCCGAAGCGTGGATTATTAATGCCAAATGCAAAAAGATGTTGGACGCATTCGAAATGTGGACTTATCGACGGTTGTTAAGGATATCATGGAAGGATTTCATTTCCAACAAAAATGTGTTAAAGCAATGCAACATAGACAGGCTGACAATAGTACAAGATATTATGAAAAGGAAATTGAAATATATAGGTCATAAACTTCAGGAAGAGAGGTTGTTTATGTTGGAAGTACAAAGGAAGATGCTTGGAAAAATAACAAGAGGAAGGAACTAATATGTAACATCAAACACTGAATTCAACAAAGTCAGGGAAGTAGTAGCTGCAGCAAGATTCAGGAAAATATGAAAAGACCAACGACCTTGATGTGCAACCTCCTTTGAAGGAGATGCAACTTGATGATGATGATTATATATATATATATATATATATATATATATATATATATATAAATATTAATTACGAAAAACAAGGATCGCTAATAAATTTTCACCGTATAGCGATCATCGAATGAGATAAAAATCTAAAAAATAAAAATGACGATTTTATTAAATCGAAGCTTTTATTACTCGCGTGATTCAATCGTGACGTTACTACCGGTCAAATAAAACAAATCCTCGATCAAGTAAATTATATAACAGTTATTTATCATTAATTAATATTTTATCAATAACATAGGGTGTTGTTAGAACTGTTTTCCGGTTACGATTAGCCTATATCAATCCACTGCCGAACGTGTACGTTTTCTCAGTTTTTTCTGACTAACCTACTGTCTCATCACCGGACTCACCTTGTTTCTTTCCACTTTGATTATGTTATCTTTCCAACGGATAACAATCTACTTCGCTCGTTTCTAATCTAAGTGGTACCACTCTACTATTCATCTAAGGCCCGTTCTGCGTGTTACATGCCCATTTTAATGTAGCAATTTTCTTCTACATCTACACAAAATTATCTAGAACGTTCAACATCAACATCTCGTGCACCGTTTACATTCTCCTTATCTTGCACGTATTTGTTTTTGTAATGTTTGCGCTCCTTATATAAGGACTGATAGTACACGATGATTGTATAACTCACTCCTGAGATATCATCTGTTACTTTATAGTAACTTCCGAAAATTTATTCCCGTTTCGATTATAACACATTTGCTTTATTTGTTATAATTCTATGTCTCGTATGTACCCCTTTGTTTGCAATCTGTGTATCTTCTCATCACTAGTCTTTTATTCGAATTAACTTTTTCGTTTTTAACGTGTGTCACGTTCTCCGATCGACATATACCTATTTACTCTAAAAACAGAAAATTTGTTGAACTGTCATCTTTTTTCTATTTGGAATATCATAGTATTAAACTATTCTTCAATATCATTTGTAGTAGGTAAATACCATTTATCGTTTATTCTTAATTAATTGGGGAACTTTAAAAAAATTCTACACATTCAGCGATACCCGATTGTTTTCTCCGTCTAATGCGCTAAAATAATAAAATTTCATAAATCATATTTACCTAACGATAGTGACGGAGTCGTCCGTACGCGGACAACTGGGACAACATTCGCCCAATTTTGGCGGCAAAGGTGACAAACATGCAGTCGGGGGGCATTGCGGTTTTGCGCAGTAACCGACGTTGTCGTAACAGACGCATTGTATACATCCGTCAAATGTGTATTCGTCGTGTTGTTTAAAACGAGTTCCATTCTGTGACTGACATGTCATTACGTTTAGCATATTTTTAAGCGAATCACCTGAAAATATACGAAATATTACAAAAATGCCGGAAACAACGAAATTAATCGAATAAACTCGATAATTTATTAAATAAAAACAAAAAAAAGGATTATTTTTACGATTATTTATTCTATTAAGAGAGATCTTCTATTTATCTCTTTCTTTTTTTTGTAAGTCTAAATTATCTATTGGAATAAAAATTCATTTAACAATACCTTCGCAATAAGGACAGCAAAGTTCATTTTCGGTAACTGGCATCGTTGAAAAACACGTCGGTTGGGAACAATAGTATGTCGAAAGGAACAGGTTACCGTTATAACAATAATAACCGCTGCACCTATTCAAAACTAGTTCACCGTTATCCATTAATCTGCCATCTAGCGAAAATAAATACGGAATAGTTAATATCCATTAATAACATATATTTCCACATATTATAAATATATTATCCTATAAGTTTAGATTGTGGAATGTAGTGATTTTATTTATACTTGATTACTAAAAATAGTTGAAATCACTATGATTTGAACTATTTTTAGTAATCAAGTATATTATCATATATCGATTGAATATGCTCTCCAATCTTTTCCATTAGTTCCGACTCTGAGCTTTCTGAACCCAGTTCTCCTTCACTACTTTGGGTGATATCGTCTTACTAGCGAGTCAGCGGTCTGTTTCTCTTATGAAACGGCCGCCATTCCAACATTCGTTTTTACCCATTTATTATCCTTCCCTCTGCCTATGTGCCCTGACTAGGTAGAGTTTGGCCCGTCTGTTGCACCACGTTACAAAGTCAGTTCGGTCTTCTTCCATTTCCGAATATTTCGCTTCTTCCGATCAGACCGGCTTATATTTAATATATTAATCTTTCCGGCGCTGTTTACGCCCTTATTATCCTTCTAATATTTGTTTTTGTGAAAGTCCGTGTTATATGTAAAATCCGACAAAAGACGCCGATTATATCCGCTTTAATCGGTATTTCGTCGTTTTTAAATACGTAACTTGGTTTCCTGAAAGCTTCTTCTTCTTGTCATTTTCCCGCTGGCGCGTGATCTGCCCTACAAATAGATCGTTTGCATCCATATTCGGTTGTTTGCTAGATCTGAAGAAATACCGACATCAATAAGATCCATCGTTATAACATCGTACCATCTTTGCTTTAGCGCCTTCTTACTGGTCTTTTACCAGGAACTTTAAACGTATACGCTACTGATATCAGTCAACCACTGCCGTTATGTTGAGCCACGTGTCCATACCACCTTAGTCGGCTTATCCGAAAGCTACCCATTCTAATGATATTCCGTGATGTACTTCTTTGTCTGCATCATCTTTTTCTTGTCGGTTGGCATTGTTGGTCCGAGATATACTGGTAGATTGTTTCTATTTTGCTACTATTACAGTATTATTTATTTCCATTCGTACAGTTTCTCGTACTTTCATCTTACGCGAGTTTATTTTTAATTCGGAATTTTATTTAAATGTACGTTTATTAAATTCCAGAAGTGAAAATAAAACGTTGTAGAAAAAAATATTTCGTGACAGGGTTTTAATAATTTATTAGAATAAAAAAAACAAGTCAAATGTGACTTTGACGATTGATGATTTCGATTTTGCTTTTGATAACGTAATTTTTTTGAAACTTCTATTGGCGCGTTGTATGCGGGCAGTTAATCCGGAAAACGAGCGAGCGAGCCAAAGGCTTATAGGCAAATAGGTAAACCTATTCTCACAGTGTAGTTGGGTTCCTCCTCTATTTCCCACACGCTGTACTCATGTACGTGTATATTCAGTTTACATACATATGTAACACATATAGAAATTATGACAGACATGCGTTTAATATATATATATATATATATAAAATGCATAAACATTGTTTGTGTGTTAGTATGTTCGCATTCCTTCTGTTGCGGTGAGTGCACGGATAACATTTGAGTTATCGCTACGTCAAGTTAAGCGTAGCATACAGTGCGTTCCTTTTCTTGGTGAAATTTGTACGAAATCGTGAGTTTATTAAATAAGTGTCTTTTTGGGAAAACGTCTTTAAGTTTCACTTTGTCCCTGTTCCCTGAGGCCGATGTATATATATATATATATATATATATATATATATATATATATATATATATATATATATATATATATATATATACGAGTATATATATAAAATGCATAAACATTATTTGTGTGTTAGTATGTTCGCATTCCTTTTGTTGCGGTGAGCGCACGGATAACATTTGAGTTATCACTACATCAAGTTAAGCATAGCGTACAGTGCGTTCCTTTTCTTGGTGAAATTTGTAGGAAATCGTGAGTTGGGAAAACGTCTTTAAGTTTCACTTCGTCCCTGCTCCCCGAGGCCAATGTTTTTTTTTTCTCTATATTAAAAATTCGTTAAGAAATATTTCGTAAATAAACTAATTTAAACACGTTATTGTTAGAGTTACAAGAAAATAAAAAAATATCGTGTCACGCTGTTTGTGGTCGCGTTCCACCGAAACGGCTCGGCCGATCTTTATGAAATTTTTTATCTATACTTGGTAGGTATATAGGTCGTAAAGTATATTTCACACCGCTAGGTGATTAGGTTGTTGGCATTAAAAAAAAAACAACAATTTTCTAATCGCGATTTTAGTATTTTTGTATGAACAGTATCCAAATTATTTAAACGTCGTTCGTAATCGAAACAGATCGAGATTGTTTATGTTGGCGAATGACAGAGATGGCTCTACGTCCGCCTCGTAGAACTTTTTTCATTCATAAATGCGCCATTTATTCACGAGAAGCGTTGCGTTTTTTGACATTTCATTTATGTTACCGCTGAATTTATTGCGCACGATGTAAACGTTTTTAAACGATTTTGTCTTCGCTGATCTGATTTTCTGTCGTAACTCTATCGTATAGATGTGAAAACCGCGTAAAAATCTCAATCCGAAACCGAAAATTTCCAAAGGGGATATTCTGTTTTTTTTTTCCTCGACTATCGATTTTTTCTCAATAATTCGCGAACAGTTTCAGAGAAAAATATGTCATATACGAAAGTTGTATTAGTTTTCAAATACGCGTCAAAACACGTCATATTCACGTTTCGAAAGTGAATAGGTGAAGAGAAAACTGGGGTCTACATTTTTAAGGATTTTAACTATAGATTGGGGATCGATTTGACGCCAAATGAAAAATATATATATTTATACATAATATTTATTTTAGAAATAGAAAATAATTTATTTTTATCAAAATTGTAGATTTTATATCAATTAAAGATTAACTCGAATTAAAATTTTGAAGATTGATTGATATAGATAAATAGAATGAAATCAAAATAGCAAGTACTAAACGATTTATTTTTAAATTCCTTGTATGGTTACTCTTGGCCAGATAGTGTAAATACTGAACAAGAGTAAGTGATAAACGAATCAAATTTCTTATTTAATGTTCTCTTGCGTCGTATGCTTACTTTTCTGTGTGTGTCTGCATGATCCGGGATGACAATAATATTACACAAGTAATCACTTACGCAATAATAATCGATAAATAAAAGCGTATTCATTTTAAAGTCGTTTTATTATTTTGAAGTTGTAAATTATCCAGTAACATTTTTGAACTCACTGGATTTTCCAGACATCTCACACTACACCTTCCACGAGTGAAAGTTGAATCTCCGGTTATTTTACTCTTTAGAATTTGAACCAATCACGGCTGTGCAATGGCACGCGGCTGGTCATTAAAAATTGATAAAAAACATCGAAGCCACTATTTTGAATGGCAAATTCCGAGCCGAAACTGTTTTGCTGTCACGAATTCTCATCTTCTTCTTCTTTTCGTATCCAGTTCGCTTGAGTTTCATATTTTGTCGCACCAATATTCGGCCAGGATCTTGGCTTATTCATTTGCTAGAGTAACATCATGCATTGTACACATCGTCGGGTTCTTTTTACACTCCAATATATGTTGTATTGTCTGGTGTTCTCCGCACTGGCATTTTGGGTCTTCCACCAGACCACATTTCATCATTTCTGATGCTGTACGAGCACAGCCTGTCCGTATTCGATTTATTGTGTGCCATATTGGCCATCTCTCTTTATTTTCTGGTGCCATCGTTTCTTCTGGCGGTCTTACGGGGGTTTGGTTTAATTTCTTTACGCCATTGATTTGTCCGTTCTTTTCCGGGTTGCAATGTTAATTCCTTGGCAGTTTTCATGAAACTGCTCCTTGACTTCAGCCTGTATGATACCTTAGTTTGATCGTACATTAGATGCCTTTCGTCGTACATTTGGGCAGTTCTTTCTTTGTCAGCTATTACACGGCGTCTTACGTGTTGTGACGTTATACCGCTCAATAAATAGAGGTTTTCTACTGCCGTGGGTTTCAAACATCCTGTTACTAAACGACACGCTTCGTTCAGAGTAACATCCACCTGTTTTGCGTGCGCAGACCTGACCCAAGCGGGCCAGCCGTATTCTGCCGCTGTAAAACATAACGCTAAGGCTGTAGTTCTCCGTCGCATTTGCACCCCATTTTGAAGTTACAGACTTTTTTAGTATTCCATTCCGTGTACTGATTTTTTGTTTAGTATTTTTGCAGTGTTGTTTATACGCGAGGGATCTATCTAGCGTTACCCTAAATATTTTACACAATTATTGTTCCAGTTATTTTTCGTGCGGCCGTTCTGCTATTAGTCGCATCCCTTTAATTTTGGGCCTGGCTTGGCTTCTACCGCGGTGAGTCTCTTGTAGACAGAGTAAGTCACAATCATTGGTCCTGCAGAGTTCTGCAATTATTTCTTCTTTATCTTTGCTTAAACTCTCGATATTTAATGAAATCATCGTGATGGCTAGCTCTGATAAGAGCCTTTTCTGATTGAGCGTTCCCATGATTCCCACAGACGTGTCAATTGAATTCATACGCGTTCTCACCTATTAGATTGACATTCGTAATGACAATAAGTCGCAATCTGTTTGCGGCTTAGATTATATTTTACACACGGAAAATTGTACGTGGCATGTTCTGGCGTGAGCAAACTATCTAGGTTATTTGTGTTGACAAAAGATGGACTGGCAAAAAATATCGTATACTCATGTTCGAAATTTTGATTTTCTTAATTTCATTTTCCCATTTCAGGATAAAAAATATATGACTTTTTTTTATTTCACATTTAACTTGTAACAGATCAAACAATGGATATGTCCGTGTTAATGAAATATATTAGAGAATTGTTTTTGGTGTTTTTGACTTTTATCGGCGGTCATCGTCTATAATTACTCTTTCCTGTTATAGATCCGATTTCCACACGAAATAAATTCGTTTTTTTTTTTTGTTTTTTTTTTAACATATTTAACGACCAAAATATTCGCTAGAAATAATTTATGTAGTGGAAAAACTTTCGCCGGTTCAGCTAGTAATAATATAAAATTAAAGAGTAAGTTTCATAGAATAAAATGAACCAAATTACCTAATTCGCACGTTTTCTCGGAAGCAACTGTTGTTAATTCAGCGGATTTATTTAACGATGACGCAGGTGGAGCTGAAAAAAAAACAATTCAGCGTAAAATGTCAGATGTGTTTGTAAATAATTAAATTAATAAGGACGCAGTTTTTAAACGGATAACTTTAATTAAAAATATAACATCCGAAAACCCATAACAATCAACCTTAATAATACTGCCGTATATTAAGTGTAAACATGATTATTACTAATTTAAATAAATAAATTCCTTATAATTTTCAACGAACTTATTTACCGGACGATTATGTTACCGCCATCAAATAGAAACCCGTAAATTTACAAGAGATTTCATCTCTGAAAACTGCAAATGTAATTTAAAAAAGAAAACATTTACACAACAATTATCTTTTTTTTTTTTTTTTAATTACAGAATTAACGAGGTTAAAAAATATTCGCCCATCCAAGAAGTTTTAATTTATAAACTACGTTTTTTAAAGCACGTAAGCGCTGTTTTCTAGGCGTTATCTTTAAATTTATGCAGCGTTATCCCCTATAAATAATTTTACATCAATTTTCCCAATGGTTGAGTGGATGACACTGCTATTAGCATACTCCATTATTGAGTTCCATATCCGTATCGGAGGTAGACGACTACTTACCTATTAATTTTGTTGTACAGTGCAAGTAGCGTACAAGGTAATCGTAATATATGGCGTTAGCATAGATAGAGACACACACACGTATACACACAGGGTAAATGATTGAAATCGCTTTGTCGTCACGTCACAATGCAGACACCCGCGTGTTTTTGCAGTGTACTGTATTATTACTAGCGCGCATATGGTGTTATGCGTAGTGATTTGCCATTGCCTTCCACACGCGATAGTGACATTAGGATTATTAATATGTTTATTTTCCGACGATAATTTTTGCGTCGCTTTCGAACTCGGGGTACCGTCCGTGATCTAGCTACTAGGCTATCCGGACGATATGTACCCTACTTACGTATAATTTTCATTAAGAATATGCTGCGTGGTCATCTGAGAGGCTATCCGGACGATATGTACCCTACTTACGTATAATTTTCATTAAGAATATGCTGCGTGGTCATCTGAGAGTTACTGGGTTTGTTTCATCGCATTATATAAATCACATAAAACCCGTATCCGCGATAAAAAAAAAATACGTTGCGATGACGAATATGGTGTTAGTTTATGAAATTTTACAATAATGATAATAATAACCATTTAAAGTTGTCAATTAACCGCAAAGGACTGAAACAAATTTTGTCTTATTACGGAGCCCCACTTTTGGGGGTACGCTAAAAAGGAGTGATATATCAATAATGTTACAATTACAATAGCCTGTATTTCCCATTTTAAATTAAAATTTACAAATATTATTTTCTTAATGCTAAACTAATACTAATATGCATAACTTTTCTTAATACTAAAAACTAATATTATTACGTATACCTTTCCTTAATGCTAAACTAATACTAATATGTTTAAATGTATTACGGAAATTAAGCCCGTGAACGAGCATTGGCCTCTTCCAATTTATTGTACGTTTACATATTTTCCTCTTAGCTGTTTCCAGTCCATCATTCGCTACCCTTATTTATATATTCGTTTTATTTAGCCCTCTAAGGCTAATTGTAAGATTGAGAAAAAAAAATTTTAAAAAGCGATATTATACACGAAATATAATTTTATATTGACACATTCTCGGGTCATTTTGTTTAACTACGTTCCGCCTAAAAAAAATTAATATGCGACTGAAACAGTTAATAAATATTCACGATTTTTATTCGCCGGATACGCGACAGAAGGTGGTATACAGGCTTTAACGGCACAACTGAAGCCAACCTGATTAAATTTGGATACGACGCAAGTAGTTAAATTAAATATTCGCAGCTATGATAAAAGTTTTTTTTTAATCTTTGCGATAATTATTAAAATCTCCGGTAACAGCCTAAAAATCGAACTAATTATTTATTATATAAAATTTGAAAAACAAATTTATCATTTAAAGTTACATTTTTTTTTCACGTTAGCATATTATTTCCGAAGGAAATAATTGTCGAACTAAATTAAATAATCAACCACGGTATTAAACATTTGGATATTCTTTCGTAAAAATTAAAATAGTAAGTTTAGTCGGTCTTTTAAAAAATGTTAACCATTTAGAACACAATATTGTCTATATAATTAAAAAGAAAAAATTAATTTTTTTTATAGTTCAATATGTACTAAGTTTGTTTTTTTCAATCTTACAATTAGCTATAGAGCGTTATCTAATAAAAGTCCATAACGAATATAAAAAGAAAGGAAGCGAAGAATAATAATGTCGAATGAAATTATAAATGTGAACAAACTTAACTAAAATAAAATGAAATCGAAACACTTACGAAGGCACGTGCAAACGGTGCAATTTTTATCGTCGCGCGAATAGCCGAAAGTGCAATGCTTAGTACAATTAACGATGGTCGATTTGCACGTATGGCATTCGCAAATTTTACATCCGCGATCGTCTGTTTTATAACCGTGCGAACAAACCTTAAGACACGAACCCAATGATGTACACGGACTAGGTTCCGTGCATTTACAAAGTTTCGAACCATGTTCGTCCGTTGCAAATCCATCCGGACATTCTAGTACACATTCTTCTATAAGAAATGAAATAACAATAATAGAAAAAACATATGCATTATATATATATATATATATATATATATATATATATATATATATATATATATATATATATATATAATACCTACGCATTGTGGACAAAAGACACGAGATTGAAAAACATTAAAGTAATGCAGACTAGCGTATGCGGTAATTTTACCTAAAATAAAATTATGCAACGTAATGGTAATCGATATTTTTAAAACTATATACCGTAGTAATTTCATCGGTAGCACATATCAGAGATAAATATGAGTGGCAAAGACGTACAACGTACGCATGTTTCTGAATTTGAAGAGCATGGTAATTTTACGTGAAGATCTGAAACTAATAACAAGAGTCGTGACCTTTAGAACGATGGAACGGTTCAATTAGCAGGATTATTCACCGATTAGCTAGTGTGATTTTAAGTTCATATCGAGTAGATTTCGTGTAAAAACATTAAAGTAATCGTCCTTATTAGGATTTCCATAATATATATATATATATGTATTCTTCTGTATCCGGATGCCGAGACCTTACGTAATGCAAGCTACCAAACGTCGTCACTTGTTTCGATCTTGTGTTGGATTCATATTTTGTTGTAAATCGAATCCGCTTATTTAGGTGATTTGATCGATATAACGGGTTATACATTTCCTCTTTTTTCCATCGATCTTTCCCTGCAGGATCATTGTCTCCAGCCATTAAAATTCTACGATGCGCCTTTTAATAGTTGGTAACAACTAAAGCTCCTTTAAAACGGAATCATTTGTTCTATAGGACGTCCATAGAATCCTTAGAATTGATCGAGATCTCTTCATTTCGAAAGCTTCGATCTTATTTTATATCGATTTTTTCTAATATAGAGCCTAAATATGCGAATCGGCTTACCACTATCAATTTCACGCAACGAGGGGCAGTTATTCTCTGGCCCTGGTTTGATGATTATATTTTTAATTTTGGCCTTGTTAACGTGTAGACCATATTTCGCACTAACTTTCATTAGCCGATTTAAAATATATGACATTTCGCTCACGTGTTTCTTTTTTTGCTACGAATGTTATGTACACTTCCCCAATTGAAATGATTCCATCCCGATTTAATGTAACTTTTGCGGTGTTGGTTTGGAGTATATATATATGAATAAAATATGTGTGTGTGTGTGATTTATCGAATATCCATATAATAAATTCTACCGATTGAAGCGATTACTAATTTCTACATCATGAATATAATTCAAATTGTAATTCTAGTTATAATATTTATTTTATATTAAAAATAAAAATGTAGTCATTGAAATTAATAAATATATTTGTGCTTCATTATTTAAAAATAAGTCGTTTCCCTTTTTTTTCCATAATAACAAAACAGGCGGGATACATTCTAAAACACATAATACTTCGTTACACTCGCCGTAATGTCCACATTTCGAATGCGTTCAGCTGTTTAATGCTTCCTGCATTCAGTGTCCAGGTCACGGATGCGTACTTTACAACTGATATTACGTAGCATTGATTTATTATGATTTCGGTGGCCATTCTTAACTTTACATCTGTTAATACTGTTTGTAAATTATTGAAACGACTGTTTCGCCATTGCAATACGTAACCTGATTTCTTCGGTCGTTTGTCGTGAACAGAGAATCCCTGAATTCTTTAACTGATTCGGTAGTCTCATTTCCTATTTTCATTTTTACTTCTTCGTTAGATTTCCTTCATATAAAATTTATCGAATTAAAGCAACGCACGAGAGTGTCTGACATGACTCTTGTATCCCGTATAAACCATTGCGAAAAAATAAATTGGATATAACCCTCTGAGGCGAAAGCTTCGTATAAATTATCTTTAAGGACGGATATCGAAGATGCTGTCAGTTTTTTCTGGCTTCCCGAGATTTTTTAATTAATCTTATATCGACCGGAGGATTTTTCGCGAATTGTTCGAATCATAGTTTGTTGCGTAGGCACAAGAATATTGTATGAAGTTACTTAAATCTTTAACCGCAGATTCGACGTCATTTTTATCTTTTAATTTTATTTTAAGATTTATGTTATTTTCGATCATAGTAGAGAACGTATTCCAATCTGTAGTTCTATTTACATTGTGGAATGTCTGTTCGTTTACTATGCACATCTAAGACCGCAACAATCGGAACATGGTCTGACGATGAATTAATAGCCCCGTTTTACATTTAATATTATGTGTTCGCAGTCCTTTATTTAAGTCATTTCCTTCGTTTGGCCGATATGTAGGAGTTCTCGACGAGAGAATAGCGAGTGAGTTGTCTCGAATAACTTTATCAAGTTTTTTTTTCCAGATTGATTCGTTATTCTCGATCCCGATGAGTTAGCATTATAATCGTCGTCACATACAAATTTATTTCCCAACGCTCTAAAAATGGAGTTGTATTCTATGTTTGGTATGTGAAATTCCGCGTGTCGATAAATTTCAGCGATTTACTAAACTAAGGTTGTTTACAATTGTTCCCATATTTACCGCTACCATTCGGTACGCAAAATTTTCTATATTGCTTGAAGTTGTTTTTAACTATAACTACCAAAAATGCTCAGTTTTTTTTTTTTTTTTTTTTATATACTGGGCTTCCACATCAGTTTATCCGTTAAACTATATTACATATACAAAAAAAAATAAGAAAGAATTATCTTAATTTTAACTATATGGGTATGTTACAGTTAACAATAAACTTATATAATAAACATATACATATGTGCATGTTACGTGTGGCGAGTAAGAAAGGAATACTGACAGGAAAAGGAACGTTTAGAGATCCACCTTGCGTCTATATAATAACGTACTAAACATTCACCGACAGTTAGATATTTATTTTGATAGTAAATTTATATATAATAATTTTTTTTTCTAATCTATATTTCACTTGTTACTTTTCAGTAAGTTTGTTTTATTTTGGTAATAAAAAGTCCTATTTATCGCCATTATCGATTAACAGTTTCGTTGCATGAGAGAATATGTGCATATGATTTGTATTCAGTGCTGTTTTTTGTATTTGTGAATCAGTATGCGTGTCTCGATGGAGGATACAAGAGAATACGGGTGTACAATTGATATTTATGTTTTTCGTTCTGTTAGGATGTATACAGGTAGCGTATTTTATAAGAACTTTTTTGTTGGATTAGTAATTTATTTTTCCATTTTTAATTATCTTTATATTAATTAGCGTGTTGTGTGACGCGGCGTCCTACATGATGCGAAGCGGCGCGAAAATAACAAACTGCGTATAGGGAAGAAAGTGTCCTACGTCACCAAAGGCACGCGGTTCGAACGCTATCAGTCGGTTTGATATTTTCGCGCGAATTGGGTGCTGTGTTGTACAAAAACATGATATAATTAATAATAAAATGATACATCCAGACTAAAACTAATTGAGAATATGATAACAACGAATGGAAAACATGTAGATGAAATAAAGTGATCGACGGGGAAAGTGTGCACAGAAGCTCGGAAATTAATCTAGAGAAAACATTAATCAAATTTGTCGTAGGGGTGCGAAACCTGGATGCGAAATGAAAAGGCTATAAAAAAGCTAGAGAACGCGTAAATATGGTTTTGAGGAAAAATATAAAAATTAAAATTGAAAAGGACTTAAATGTTTTTCAATTGATCCGTTACAAAATGGAGCAATTAACGGTCTTAAATTCTCCGGAGATGCTTCATAGTCAGATCTATATAACTTTAAAAATATCGACAGCGTTTGCTCATTAATTTCACTAAATTTTTTGTATCAAAAATTAACATACGTTGCAAGACTAATTACAACATAATCCATTATTACGTTGACTGGATATTTTTTACATTCATGGCAGAATTAAGACGATTTGTTGGAAATGGACTCTACTGGCCTTCTTTACTTTCTTTTTTTGATTCTTCGTGTACGGAATTCCTTCATTTTTATTAGTTTCTAAATTTTCCAAATTTCTTAGATCGGCATTCATTTTTTAAATATTTTTTTTTACAATGTTTTTTACTTCTTCAAAGTTTCTGAAGCCTAAATTTTTTATTTATTTTTTCATCATTCACATATTTTATAAAGTCAAATACAGACGTTTGTAGGTATTTCAATAAGGGATTATAGAAATCCTGAAAATTTTCAACAATACCTTAAAATTAGTTCAAATTTCAACGAATCCTCTTTCGAATTTGTATTAAACCATACATTAGATGAAAAATTTTCGTCATTTTCAATTTTATCGAGTGTTCGCAGAAGTGGCGTACATACAATGCGTTTGTCGAAACGCCAAATTGTTCCAAAATGTTTGCAGCAATTCTTGTTTATTTGTTTACCTGGTTTCGCTGACTCCCTCAAAAATACGGCTATCTGGTTTGAAAATCCAAATAAAGAAACTGCTTCATACTTGGGTGACGTAGCAAATGAACAAATAGAGCACGTAACTGGTTCCTTTTTTTTTGCAACAATACTGAAAACCTGTTATAATAGACTGCTCGCATAAACGCCATTTATAAAATTTCCAACGCATTTGCCCACAATCATGTTGTTCTGTGCGAGACATACAAAACTCTTAAGGCTGTTGACTCGTCGCACGCAATTACATCAAAAATTCTTTCCTTAATTTTCACACTGTACGCATAAAGAAGGACTATAAAACATCGAACTTAATTCATAGTATCAAAATGTATTTATCAAAACGCATACTTTACCCGCATTTTCGAATTGACAGATACGCCTTCGACAGTCAAACACTGCAAAAAGGAGGAATAAAAAATTGCAACAACTTAAATAATTAAAGGTATGTTGTGCTAATTTTATTCGCTTACGAGTAGCTCCGATTGGAAATTGGCATTGTTTTTAATTTTTGTGTATTCGTAGACTAGTAACATACCGATACTAAATGATGTACGTAGTAAAATATATAAATTAAAAAAAAATTAATAAGTGTATCGAATATCCCTCGAATAATGTCTTCAATTGTATTTTTCTTTGGCCGTTTGGAACATGTAATTTACTACTGACCACATAGTGATGATTGTTTTCATTAGTTCTCGATGTATCTCAATTGATCTTTCTTCGTTCCTTTGTCAATTTTCAAAAATTGTGTCCCGAGACTTTATTATTTCTCATATATATATATATATATATATATATATATATATATATATATGTATGTATGTGTGTGTGTGTGTGTGTGTGTTTTGAAAAATTAATTTTTAAACGACCAGTGATATTGGAAATGTGAAACAAGTAAACAAAACATTATATATATATATATATATATATATATATATATATATATATATAATATGCATATTAAAAATAAAGTACCTTGTTGACATTGGCATGTAAGACAACCGGCACTATCTTGAACAAAACCATGAATACAATGCAAACTGCAGTTCGATAGTGGTGAACAGTACGCCGGTATAGCTTGTATAGACGAGGCTATAAAAAAGAATATATATATATATATATATATATATATATATATATATATATATACCGTTCAAGCGCAAAATATTTACTTTACTATAATAATTATAAAAAGACTTTTATCAAGTCGTACTTAGACGTTTTTCTACGTCATTAATTTTTATTAGGAACATTCGTGTGTTCTTGCAAAATTTAAATCGTTATTACTGTAGCGGGATATTTATTTCCGAATTCTCGTCCTTCCGAAATGTATTTTAATCATTAATAACATGTATATTTTAAAAAATCCTATAAAAGAAATTCTATTTTCAAATAATCCGACCTTTATAGCGACAAAATTGCGAAATTAATCTTCCCAGATCGATTTACAAAATTCGCTGATTCGTACGACGAAATAACCTCAATTTTTAGCGGCGAAATAAAAATTTTTCATTTGTCTAGATCGAACGTGTATTATCGTTTAAAAAAAAAAAAGAGGTGTTGCTGGAAATTTTATTTAAATCGTATTGAGATATATTTACCGTCACAACTGGGGCAGCATTCGCCGGTTATATAAACAGGTTTAGTACACGATACTAGACACATGGATGCCTGACATATTTTACGACCTTTCTGACAGGAACACGTTGTACAAGGATCTTCCATCCACGTCTCCGAATCGTTTTCCACCACCTTGCCATCCGCCGTTATACAACCGCCTGGATGAGGCTCGCTTACCGGCTCGTCATGCGGAAATTCTACCGCCACTTCGGTTTCTAATGAACGAAAAACTTGATTATAATTACAGTCGAATTTAGAGTAAAATATAACGAACGGTTTAAATAAAAGAATTAATCAATTATACGAGGAAAATATCGAATTTTGAATTTTTTTTTCAAAAATACTGCTGACGTTTGAAAGACGATATTCCTGACGCTAGTTAATTTCTACCTTCCCGGTAAGTTCTAATCAGGAATGGAATGCGTCTACGGTCTATGGATAGTAGAACAACCTGTAGACATGTTAGCTGAGAATAAAACACTTCATGCAAATAAGGCGTCGGCGACCAAGAGCGGCTACAGATGGAAAGTCGCAAGCAGACGATTCAAATAGCGACAAGACAATGAACAGAATGTATATAAACAAATTGAGAAACTGCCCACTAAGAAATCTGCAAAATTCTATGACAGTTCATCATAAGCCAAGTTTCACCGCTACACCCTTAATAACAATTCATTTCCTTACAGTCGGATGTTTATCCAATGACCAGCGAAGCTGCATTTCTCTCCTTTCTTCCGTTCATTCTTTTCTCCCTTCATTATGATTCCGATCGTCTTCCATTTGGGTTGCCACTGGATGCAAAGTTACATGGTTACTGGAATGTGGTTGCACAGTTTTGTGTTTACGCACAATTTTCTGCATATCTCTATATTTCTTTTTCCTATTCTATTCCAAATTTTTCTTCCTCGTTTCAAGGCCCTACAGCGATGAATCACGGTTGCGGGACAGATGTGGAATAACCGAAAATCTTTAGTTATATTTTTGCTCGCAGTCGACATAGACTCTTCGATCATTTCTGTTCTCGATATAATGCCATGTGGTAGCGGTTATTTCGACTAAACAGCTGTATTTAAAGATCGCCTTGCTTGTCTTACGCTTAAAAATGGCGCACCTTAATTCAAATCTGTCCGGTATAATCGGTTGGATCACATTTCACTCGGTCGAAACACTAAAGATAAATAATTAAATTTACGGATTAGAACGTGTTACGTACGTACTGAAAATTTAACTCACACCGAGCAAAGAACAGCATCACTTATAGTAGAAGTAAGTCGAAATAATGTTGTCATTGTTGCTCTCGGTGAAACTAGATTAGTCGGTGAAGGAAAGCTTACACAAGTTCAAAATCAAGAATACTGGCTTGCAGTAATTGGAATTGGAAAACAGAATAAATATAGATTACACGCAGAACATGAACCGATACTTTTTTTCAATATGAAAATACATGGCAAAAATCAACGCTCGAAAGTCGAAACATTGGATAATTAATCCCTCGTTTATTTTTGAACTAGGTAACTTATATTATCAATAAATGAGACTTTTTCTGCGTTTGTCTCTACCAACAATTAATCATCATCATCTCGTGTATAATTTATTAATTCATATTCCTAACGTTTATACTTCGAACGTTCTCGGTCGGTCCGCGTAAATTATTACCGTAATGCTTTTTATTTTTATTTTTATTTTTTTTGGTGTTTTTTTACTAAATTCTAAAGTATTGCGAATTAATTGGCTTCCTTTTTTTGTAAATTTCGTTCGTTACAAATAATGAAAACATTCTAGCGATGATTAAAACTTCATCGATTTTATGTCGGAAGAAATTGTCGATTCTCTTTTGATACACCATTATACGGGGTTAATTCATTGAGCATAATAAAACTTTCAAGCTTCGTGTATCTCGAAATTTAAAAAAAAACTCGTTCTGTATTAAAAATTTTAATTTATAAAATCGCGTTTTCAATTTCACCCGCCATTTTTTTCTAAGCTTTCTAGAAATGATTTAACTGCGTGTTCCTTTTATTCTTTCATAATATTTTCGTTATAATTTTTAAAACAATCGAAAAGGATTCGATTTCGATATAATTAATTTTTCGATTTAAAAGAATTTCGAAAATGGATTCCTTCATTTTTTTGTTAATTTTAAAGTTTTCTGTCGTGTAAGCTAAAACGATTAATTTGTTATTCGTACACGGTTTATGTTTCAAAATTGTATACCGAAATTAATATAATAACTACGGAAATGCGAAGAGGAAAATAATTTTATTTAATTAACCCTTAACGCTTTCAAAATAAAGGCTGATAGTGCCATGGTACGTTACCAATAAAGCTAATCATCGCGAACTATGGTCGTCGACGAAGCGATAGAGCAGCGGGTTCGAAATCATGTATACGCCAACACTGCAATCAGCTAATCTTCCGGACGTCAGGCCAACCAGATGATTGAAAAGAACTAGAATTTCAGACCTAGTTTGAGAGATGGGCTGAATACATCGATGGATGTACTCTCCATACAAGAGATGATACTCTTCATAGATAGATGAATTGACGTAAGTAGAAAAAAAATTAACCCCTTACGACGCTGATATGAGTCATTTGGACTCATTCGTAAAGATAAACCATCATCATTGCTACATGTAACAGATCTGTTCCGTCTTCTAGCAATACTTCAATCAGTTTCAGTTCGTTTAGTTAGTAGTGTTGTAGTGGGCTGTATTTCAGATTACAGCGTTACTTTTAAAAACAAGTAGGTCATTTTCAGCCACAGTAAGTAAGGTTCATTTTATGTTGTGAGTAATATTCATACATGATTAGTAAATAAATAATATTTCGTACATTTCGAATTTATTATAATTGTTTTTTTTTTTTATATTTTTATTTTTGTTAAAAAAGTGCTAAGGAAGTATGTTTACAACGACTTACACAACATACTATTTCAGTTGTAACAAAAAATCTGTAGCGAACATCAGATAGATACTGTATTACAAATTATCGTAGATTTTAATTTAGATTGGAATTTTTTTAAATTTTAGTTATCAATTTTACAAATACAACGTCGAAATACGATTATTTTGCAGCGATAGCGATAGAATTTTAGATATCGTTACTTATTGTTTTATAATATTGCTATTTTTAAGCGGTGGTTTTTTTTTCAATTTAAACGTTTGTATATCGTTTCCTATCCGAGTTGTTAAAAATTATATGTCGTATTTTATTTAAAAATATATATATATATAATATTTTTAAAAATATATAACTAAAAACATAAGAAAAAAGAATGTACTACTTCCTAGGTTGTGTAGGTCAATTTAATTCTTTATTGGCAATAGCGATGTAGTCGTTATCATCGGCGTTTTAGGGGGAGTTAAAATACAAAATTTTTCGACGAAAATAAACATTATTTTTCATCAATATTTACGCATACCTGGATTACGACACGAATAAAGTGGACAACATTTTCCGGGTTTGTTACTGGCTTTTTGTATCATGACACTCACAAATCCGACTGGGCAATCGACTGTATTACAAGGCGGCCTAGGTAAACACTGACAGCCTTGAGGTTTGGAACAGCATTCGTTTACCGACTTACGAGCCGGTAATTTGTAACTATCCTCGGGACATTCTTCAGTATCGACTGGGCACAAGGTATTGTTGCAGTCTAACTCTGAAACAATAACGCGAACAGAAAAGAAAAGATTATTTACTTTCAGTTGTATTAAAGGACACGTTTACCGAAATTATCTTTTCCTAATTCTAGGTTAATAATTTTTTTTTCCTTTAGAGATTATACTACTACCAAAAAAAGAAATAAATATAATATCGTCAAAATTAAATGGACTAATGAGTGCGTATTAATAAAAAAAAAACAGACTAAATTAAGTAACAATGAAAATCATTAATCTAATTAGAACAACGCTAGTACATAAATATAATATGTACGGTGATTTAAAAAATAAAAATAAAATAAAAATAGTATTACTATTAAAAAACATGAATTGTTAAATATATATATACAACAAAACTTATCAGTAATTCTTCCATTTTCAATCTATAAATAACTTAACTAATAATAATTATAAATAATAATAACAAATACGAAATTTACAAAGAAGAAACGTACTAATATTCTTAACTAATAACAATAAGCATATCCAGTTCCCAATTTTCCATTATCCCCAATCTCCATGCTTACATACGAAATATATAAATATTATTATACGTTTGTTTAAGATACGTTTTAAATTAACTGAAATAAAACTATTCTAATCGATATTTTTATTTACATTTAAATTACTTGCGTGTTTTATAAAATTACGTACAACTTCAGATCAAAATAATTCATTATATCTATTTTTATACGAAGAAAGAAGAAGAAATATTTATTTATTTACATAAATTAAACAAAAGTACAAAGAATAAAAAATTATATCGGAATTATAATATCCCTACAGCTGATAAACTAAATTCTTTATATGTAATAATTCTTATAAATATAAATTAGTATATTTACTAGGTTGACAAATATAAATTGCGCGGGAAGAAATCTGAAAAAAAAACACTCCATGCTATCACATTAAGCATAAAAAAAAAGTATATTATTCGATAGAAAGCAATAATAATAATAAAGATATATAATATAAAACACATATACATACCTATATATATATATACACACATACACAAAAATAAAAAAGAATGTTAGCGGATTACATTTAATTAAATACTAATAATTTACAGTACATTATGTTTAAAGCGTCTATGGTTATACTTCGTGTATACATATTACCGATCCGTTGAGATATACTGATTTTCATGCAATATTATCGCAGAACTTACGAGTTATAGTAAGAATATAATCCCGAATAAAAGGTAAATTTAATACCCCATGCATGTCCACTATTCTGGTATACCTTGGGGCATTTAATACGCATCTTAAACACCTATTCTGTATGAATTGTAATTTATTAAAGATTCGAGATCAGGCGGGACAAGCATAAGTCATCACAGAGAGCTTTATAAATGTTGAGCTTATTATTAACGTTAGGGTACGATTTACGATTAAGGAAACCTCGCTTACTACTTTATTTGTTTTTAGAGCTGCGTAATTTACATGCGCCGAGAAAGTTAACCGTTTATCTAATAAAACACCCAAATAACGTACACTATCTGACCAATATATAACTTTATCATCAACTAGAAGTTCAGATGGCAAAATTGGTCCACGACGAGTGAAAAGGATGACCTCAGTTTTTAATGCGTTTATTTCGATTTGCGATAATACTTTAAAACGCGACGTACACCGATTTCTAATTGATTTTTAATAGCAGTTGGTTTGTAACAGCTGCAAAATATTGCTATATCATCCGCGTATAAAGCAACCTGCGTGTTTGTCAATTTTGGAAAATCGTAGAGAAACAATGTGAATAAAAACGGACCCAAAATACTACCTTGTGGAATACCTGCGGCACAAGTTTTCATAGTCGATTTTGACTACCATTACATAAAATATTCATTGCTTAAATAACGATGAATTAAAAGTAACAAATAAGAAGGAAATTTACACTGTATCTATTGCACAACAACTCCACGCGCAATTGTATACTTTTCAAAATTGTTTTTGTTAAAGTCCTTCGGCGTCAAGTGTGTGTCGATGATGGAAGCTATTATTTGCATTTTCCGCATCAAGCGCCGTGTCCTACATGGTCAGGTTCAAGTGGAATGTAGTAGAAGTTGAATTTGGCAGTCAATGGCGACTGAGCAAGACTATTCGGGATCCATGATGCCTAATGTGAATTTCGAAAGGGCTAGAAATAGTGCCTTGAGCATCAGCTACTTCGAATAATACTGGTCAGTCATTTATCATACCCAGTATCAGCAGATTGCCATATAAATTAAATGATTATCTCATACTTGCGATCAAGTAAGATGTATATATATATATTATATATATAAAATATAAACTAGATCCAGTACATAGGAATGGTGAAAGATTAATTACCTGAAATTAATGTCAACAAATGTTTAAAAATTGTCAAGAAAAATTTTTAAATTCAAATTTAGAAGAATTTCAGATTGATAATACTGTATCAAGGGAAATAATGAATGTGAAAGTTCGAAAAGGACTAAACATCAAAACGGATGATTATCTGACCGAAATTAAATTAAAATTTATTCCACAAAATAAATTAAATAAGTCGGAGATTAAAATGAGTAAAAATGGATATACAAATTTTTAAACCGAAAAACAAAGAGCTCCAGGAAAAGTTGAAGAATGTA
Source organism: Coronaproctus castanopsis (assembly GCA_032883995.1). NCBI lineage: Eukaryota > Metazoa > Arthropoda > Insecta > Hemiptera > Monophlebidae > Coronaproctus > Coronaproctus castanopsis. The sequence continues at coordinate 21,196,512 of CM065052.1, read as the reverse complement.
CAAACAGAAGAATAGGAGGCTATTAAAACCAAATTGGTAAACACAGCATTTGCCGTTCAAAAGAAATAAACGTAAAGGGTGGAATAAAATTTGTGAACAACAATTAAAAAAAAAAAATGACATTTAACGAGAAATAACAAAGATTATGTAAATTTCAACAACCGAAGGGAATAAACAGTTTAGAATTATAAGATGAGTCAAACGGAATTATATATAAGAATAACAATTTATTTCAACAATTTCATTTTTACAAGTAAATTCATTAAGCTAATTGTACCTTAGTAATAATAACAATAACCTTATCAAATGAAGACTATAAAACAACTTGAACTTAAATTAAAATTTAATTTTTATAATAAATATGTTAAATATATTACGTAGGAAAACTTAAAACAAAAAACATACATAAAAGAACGTATATAATTAACTTTAAATTAGTCGTAATAATAACTTAAATCGCGTAATTGATTTTTAAACTAAATTAAATTAATTATAAAAATCTTAGCTTAAGTGTACGATGTTTATAACACTTGCGTAGATTAGTTGAATTAGCTCATTATCGTGATTTTCACACTTTTTATAAAATTTTTGCGATATTTTTCTAATATATGCAATAACGTATGGAAGTTTTAATTGATTATGTAAGTGTGATATTTTTGTCTTATCTGCGAAATTCTGCAGCAATGATTTTGTATTATCTGTAATTTTTTATAAGACGTAAGACCACACAAGACACGCATATGTCAATCTTGGTCGGATTACGGTAGTATAAATTAGTTTTTTATTTAATGCATTAAGACCGGACCTTTTATTAAATGTGGGGTACAGAGTGTAGACGACTGTCCATTATCACTCATAAATACTTAACCTTTTTAACAAACAGAATTTGCTTGGATTTCACCACAATGTTAGACAAGGGTGGTGGTCTTATTCTTGAGAATAAGATGGCCTCTGTTTTCTCAGCATTAACGTTTAATTTCCACCGCTGGTAATATTTGGAAATTGAGTTTACAACTTTCTGTAATCTCTTACGAATGGTATCACTTCTATATGAAGTGCAGTATAAAGCTAAGTCGTCAGTATAGAATGCGGTATGTAGAAATGGTATTATCGTTTAATAATATTAGGAACAGGTATGGACCAAGTACACACTTCCTTGTGGAACTCCCGAATAATACGTTTTTATTGAAGAATTATCAGAGTACTTTGTAACGTAAAATGTTCTGTTGTTTAAATAAGATTTAATTAAATTAATAAGACGTAATGGGGATTGAGATTTGATCATTTTATATAATATACCATTATGCCACGCAGTATCGAAAGCTTTCTCTATGTCAATCGTTATCATACCTGTGTCCTTGCGAAGATTAAAATTATCAGTAATAAAATCAGAAATTCTCGCAATTTGGTGCACTGCAGAATAAACTGATCTAAATCCGAACTGTTCACTGTTAAGAATCCCATTTTTAAACAGAAACTTTTTTGTAACTTATTCAGTATGATTTTTTTATCAATTTTACTGAAATTACTTAGTAAGTTAATTGGATTCTTTATGTTTAGACATTGTCTTGTAAATTTTTCTTTTGGCTCTTCACAATTAAGGAGCTTATTAAAAAATGTTACTAAACTACTACATTAAGAGCTAATTGACATTCCTCATTTTTAAAACATAAATTAGGAGGCTGATATTTTCGGAGATTTTTATTGAATATTTTGTAAAAGATCCTAGAATTGTTTTTCTTAAAATTCTCTTCTATTTCAACGAGTTGTTCTTTTTCAAATTCCCTTTTTATCGATCTAATTATTTTAGCTGTTTTGGATCTTTGATCTTTAAATTGAGTATAATCGTCTTCGTTCTTCGTGGAATACCATTTTTTCCGTGTTTTGTTTCTTGCCTCCACAGCTTCATCATATTGTCGGTTCCATCATCTGTGTTTTATTAATTTTTTCAGTGGGGCTATTTCATGCGATATTTCAATTAATTTCGTATTAATTTCTTGCCAGCTATCCGACTTTATTTTTGTATTCAGTTTGTTTTTTGAAATTCATTTTTTTTATACATTAACATATTTGCGTCAACCTTGGGATGTTTAATATTCATTCTCGGATGAATTTTTTTCCCAGGAATGAAATTCATTTTGATAGTGGTTAAATAATAATCTGTTTTCACATTTGCACCATTTTCAACTTTGACATTCATAATTTCCCTCCGATTATTATATGTTATAGGTACATTTTGAAGCTCAGGTGATCTCCATGTCATTTGTCTCTTAGGCAATGTTTTAAAAACCGTTGACATTAGTTTTAAATTAAAGGCATTACATATTTCCAGGAGGTATAAATTTATTATTTTACTACATAGAGGCCATATCGTCCGATCGGATACCTCTTTTAATCAAATTTTTATTTTCGTTAATGCGTCCGATGAAATTATGTTGCGATATGTATTTATTTAATTACGAAAAATAAATTTTAATTTAAAAATGCCATGTAAAACAATTAAAGACACAATTATCTAGATAATTTTATCAAATCGGAGTAGGTAACGAAAAACAACTTAAACTTCCGTCGTAAACATCAAAGTTTAATTAAGGTTCGGCGATATTGTTATTATTATTATTATTATTAGTAATAATTATCATTATTATTTTTGTTTATTATTAATTATTACTATTATTTAATTTTAATTACTCGAACAAACTGTTGAAAAGCTTCGTTTAAATTTTAACAAATAGATATTAACCACTTGTAATTATATACGAATATTATGTATTTTGCATTTGTATGTTGAAATAAACGAAGAAAGTGTTAAAAATATTGGATTTATAAATTAATAAAAGCACACATGGAACGAAATTAGTTTTTCTTCTACAATGAATACGAGTTTCAACAGATGGTGTATTACATTATGAAAGAAAACGAACGATGACGATGTCGCGTACTACGAGATGCTAAGGTGGTAGAGAGAAAATGAATAATACAAGAAAAACTATACAGAAGATAGAAAAATTGGAACATACGAATAGACACGTGCTGCTGGCTGGCTGAATGAAATAATATTGTTGTACATATATGTATTAAGTAATTCTATACATATATATATATATATATATATCCAAGACTTCGTTATTAGAAAATCGGAAAAATGAAATTTCGAAAATCAGAATTTCAAAAGAAAATAAGAAAATTTATAAAGAAAAACGTCTTTCTAAAGAGTAGAATTATATCGAGCAATCAGAATTCGGTTTTGTCCAGTTTTATGAAAATGAAGTTCCGGTGGATTAGTTTAAAGTATTTGTACATTTTTTATATTCTTGTTAGTATACGATTCAACGCTAGGCAACATGTTATGTTCATTACGACAATAATGCGCGTAATTTTACCTACCGGGGCTTTCTATACACTGGTATACGTCGCAGCAATCACCGGGCACACCTACACCTTCCCGTACGATATTTTTGACGGTGTCATCGTCGCATACGACCGAAGTCCCATTATCACATCTGGATAGGTCGCAAACGCAATCACCGTCCAGCGTCAACACCGAATCTGGAAAACATTGATCGCACGCTCCGGGTGGACATTTGTCGTCATTCAGGTCGTCTGCAACATTAAAAAAAAAAAATTATTAAATAACTTAAAGAAACATACAGAACAGACGTACTATCGAGCGTAAAACTAAAATAAGAAGTTCGATATCGATTATGAAGTAGAAAATTCGAGTCCTAGAATAATTTATGCATCTCCCGTTTAGTCTGCTATTTTCCATAATAGTAATTCTAGAGTTAAGGCAGGTACGGTCGTTTTTAGTCTGAACCTGGCCGTAAAGCGAAATGTCTATCGGTTATATCGCTGCAATATGAAGATATTATGTGGAATAACGGATCGAAGTAACCTTCACAGAGTCTAGAATTCTACGTATTCTATCGAACGACACGTTGCATGGGTACTTGAACATTCCATATGATAGTACAGAAGGTTTTTATGAAAAACTTCAGTCCAACACCTGAATCCACTGGTACAACGAATGTTCACTATCGATTCTAGCAGACGGCTGAAAAAGAAGTGATTTGGGCTAATTCTTAGGGAATTCTTATATACTACCAGGGGATAAAAAAAAATAAAAATAAAAATTAATAGTTTTCTTCTTGAAGACTCAATTTAGGCAATTCGTCGGATTGTCTGATTAATATACGTTTTCATTCATTCTATTCTGTCCCAATTTTCTCTCTTCTTTCCTTCCTTGTTTCATTTTTTCATGATCGCTACTATTGTTTATAATAGGGAACTGTCGGTACAGTAATAATTAAATCAAATCAAAATTAAATTATTTATTTTTATATACCATTAAAATTACAAAATGAATCTGTGAGTTTCCGCTAATGCGCATAAGTTAAGCGACTTGCGGATAATAATTAATTGAAAAAAAAAATGTATAATAAAATTATATACAAAAAAATCTGTTCTACATTCACCTCACGATAAAAGTAAATCAACTTCATAAGCGCACGTGTACCCAAGAAATCATAACAAACACACACCTACACACCGACATATATAAACACCCATACACATTAGTATGAACATACACATAAACATGCATATACACACAACCATGTACCAACATAAAAAAACTAATAATAATAATTAAAGGACTATTAAACAATTTCAGAATGATAGTAAATTTTATTCGCTGTATAAAAATCTTCTACATAACCAAATAAATCTTTCATTTATCGAACAATTTATCGATATAATTTCAAACAATTTATTTGATAATCGCCCTAAGCTTAAAAATAAATTAATACTTCACTAAATATATAAACACCCATACACATTAGTATGAACATACACATACCCATGTAGCAACATGAAACCCTAATAATAATTAACAATAATAATAATAATAATAATAATAAAAAAACACTATTAAAAAATCTCATAATAATAGTAAATTTTACTCGATGTACAAAAATTTCCTACATAATCAAATAAATCTTTCATTTATCGATCAATTTATCGATATAATTTCAAACAATTTATTTGAGAATCGCCCTAAGCATTACAATAAATTAATACTATACTAAATATAAGCATCGTAAAATTAAGCAGTGATGTTTATAAATTTCATTGTTACTTTCATCCACGGAATAATGTTACTCTTAATTATTACCTACTACATAAATAAGTTATAGTCCGTTTGTTTTCGCATTAATTATTTATTTTATCTTTATTATCATTTTGTTCCTTCCTTTTTTCTTTTGGTTAGCCAGGTTTTTGTCGTTTTTTCCCATCATATGAATATTAAATATTAACATTCAATTTATTATTAAGTAATATAAAATTATGTGCCAAAGTATACTGACGTATTTAGGAAATGTTCTTTTAAGACACTTTTTGTCAGACAATTAAATAAATGTTTATATATATATATATATATATATATATATATATATATATATATATATATATATGATAACCACGGGAATACTTAGTGTAAAGTCACAACGTTTCTTATACTTTTATAGTTCATCTTCAATAATAAAGGATAATTACTCGGAATGTCTCAATTCTAAACATATTTATTAACATCTTCAAAATTATTTAAATTATTTCAAAAAAAAAAATAAAAAATGGTATTTTATTCTATTTACGAGCCATTCTGTATCGTATCCGCAATTTTAAATCATCGATATTTTCAATTTCGTGTCAAAAAATTCGAACTAAAAAAATGTAATAGTTTGTTTACCTCACAAGGACGTGCTTTTGTTATTATTACTATTATTACGTAGCGATTACTTTGGTCGATTAATAGAAGCCAGCGTGAAATTTTCTTACACCCTTTTTTTCCTTCTGATTAATTATTTTGCTTCTTGAATATCTTCATCCATAATTCGATCAATAAATCTTTTCCTTTAACTTCCTTTCGCGCGTTTACCTTTCGATTTTCCTTCTATTATTTCTCGTTAATTCTGGTTCTTAACTAAAACCCATCGTGTCTTAACATAAATTTCTTCTAATAATTCGTTTTATCTTCCCAGATGACGTTGGCGCTATTGAAAAAAAAAATCTTACGCGTAAAGTAAGAATTAAAAATTACGTTTTATCATTAGAAAAATTTACACTATACGATTTTTCGAAGTTACTTTTTATTAATTTATTTATTACGGTTAAATAAATTCCTTCTAAATTATCGAAAATATTTGCAAAGAGAGAAAAATGAAAAAAGAAAGTTAATATGTAAAAAATCTCTAGTGCGTTTTTTTTTTTATCATAATCACGCAATTGAATTAATTTTGACGATATCGACTATTATTATAATTAGTTACAAATAATTTCGGAATAAACAAAGAAATGAGTTTGATGGGCACAATATGTTGCTTGAAACGTAAACTCGGGTTTGTTAATATATCGTTTTACTTTTATTAATAAATCGGTTTTTTCATTTTTGTACGCGGTTATTCCGAAATGATCGTATCTAATTATGAATATCGACCGCGAAAATAACTATTATTATTTTTTATTTTATTTTTTTTTAAATTAACAACCGTAAATACGAATATAATTTATCGAAGAAACGAATTTTACTAAAATATTGTGACGAAATTAAGACGTATATTATAAGAAATTTTTTATATTTTACATAAACACGATAAAATACCTCGTATACGGCGTAATGAACTATTTCTATTAAGAATATTTGGATTTGTTCCTTTGAAAACCGCTTGTTTATAAAATAATTATGAAGCCCGTTCAGAAGTACGATCACGTGCTCGAGAAAGAATAAGATACCAAATTTTTTTTTTTTTAAATATTTAATGGGTTAAACCATTTCAGCTATCGTATCAACGGATTAACGTTATTTATATTTATATATATATATATAAAATATGTATACATATTATATACAATACATATTGTATATATATATATTATATATGTGTATGTGTGTATATAATCCTTCTATACGTGCGTGTAACTGAACTCTTTCTAAACAGCATTTTGATCATAATTTGTGTGTGTAAGTAGGTTCCCCCTTGAATGGCATAGATTTATAACTCGACCTGCTTAGACACTTGGAGGTTGCTTAAAATTTAATCGAAATCCATCAATAGTTAATTAAAAATATAAAACACGAAATATTACATTACTATCATTATTATGTTCGTGCTAATTGTCGATAATAATCTAAAATATATAATTTTGATGAATAAAATTCTATTTTGTACGTATGTCACTGAACTCTTAAACAGCTGAATCGATTCCGGTTAAATTTTATGCGCGTTTAAGCGGGTTCCTAGATGGTTTAAATTTTAGCGCTGCAATTGGGCTTTAGAGTTTGTTCTTTTTCCTCTCATATTTTAACAATTAAAAAAAAAAAACAAAAAAAAAAACAGAAAGTTACCGAACAATTAATAGTTGTGTTTGAACACCACAGGTGGCGCTGATTTCTGCGATATTTGACGTACGCATCTGAAATTCTGAAGATTGCGACATTTCAATTTCTCTTCGCCGTATATTTTGGAATAACGTTTTAAATCCGAAATTAAATTTAGCCCAAATGGGCCATTCGTCGACTGTAAAGAGCTAGAAAGTTCGCCCAGCTAGTACGAACATGGACGTGATCGAAATAAAAATAAATTTGGGAAAAGTTTTTCCTACAATCCTAACGTAATATTTACGGATAAAAAATGAATTTTCATCTGGAAGAGTATAGACGATCATCACTTTACATTATCTCGCATTTGATAGTAATAGTTTGAGCAATGACGTATTAATAGTCCAATTTTTAATATTTATAAGCCAAATCCCCCTCTTCCAGCACATTTGTGTCCGTTCTCGCGTGATAATTTTAAATATTTCATAATTCGTATCTCTCGTAATATATGAAAAATGCAATTTTTCAATCGTCGGTTCCGGTACGTGCTTTTTTAAAAATTCTTCGTTCGACATTTCGATCGTCCGAAGTACTTTTTAACCTTCTCCGATGAATTTATATTTTCCTAGCTCGTACGATCTAATTGCATTTTACTTAATGAAGAGACTTTTGAAAAGAAAATGCAAAATGGTTAGGTAAAATTCAAATTACAGAAGAAGTGCTCCGCCGGAATATTAACGAAGAACGGTGCTAAATGAAGATTATAAGTGAAATGGCGAATAAATCGCCGTAAAAAATATACGCAGGTGAGGTCTTACGGCAAAGATACATTTTACTTATAATAGAAGGTGTAGCAAATGAACATGAATTCGATGATTTACGTAGAGAGATTGTAAGCAATGTACATTTTCGATGGTTGTCTATCAATGCAAAGATTTACAGATAAAAAAAAAATCTTATAAATTATTTCCTGGTAGTTCGTGTTAAAAAAACAAAAAAACATCCTAATAAAAAGGACGGGTTCTCCCGCATCTACGTAGTTACACTTATTAATAAATCGGGCGATCTTTTATATATAGACGCAATGCCTAACTCGAGAGTATAATAGACGAAGAGTGTTTTCGGGGTAATATATTTTTTAAAGCAACTGCTGCGGAAAATTTTCCAAGAGATAAAATAGAACGGGCCGGCACGTATTAAGGACATAAATTTTAAAGATAAAGAACAAAGATTGCCCGGCTCGGATAGGTAAAAGGGTGTGGTAATATTTCGACACTACACCGGATTTATATCTAGGGAAAAAAATCTAAGGACGTGAAATAAGAAGACGAAACGTGACTTTTAGCCCGAGTTAAATTAAATTATTGACACGAATGCTTTATTTATTTATTTATTATTATTGTTTTATTTAATTTTGCGTTAGCAGAAACACGAATCACTCATATATACACATACGTGTTTACAAATAAAAACGATAGAACAAATAGCAGACATTGCAACATCGATTTTCCGGGAAAATTATAGTTCGTAATATCTTTATACTGCAACGTATAATACACACATATTATAAATTTATATATACATAAACACATAATTGTATTAAAATGAATCTGGCATATAATACATCTGCATTAATATATATCTCAATATCAGCACACTTCATTAGTATTAAAATGAATCTTGATAGTGTATATATATATATATATATCATCATCTTCAGTCGTAATCCCCCTAAGGGATGTCGTGACCATTTTCATGCTACAGCCTCTTCAATTTTTCTTCTCCATTTTATCTGGTTTGCAGCTTCCCGTTTACAATCAGCCATTGACTTTGCAAGTGCTTTTGTGATCGTGTCTGTCCATTTGATGTGTAATCTACCAGGAGGACGCGTTCCTTGTATTTTCCCTTCAATTACTAATCGTTGCATGGAGTCATCGCTTCGCATGATATGTCCGAAAAATCGTAATATTCTGAAAAGAACATCGCTGGACAATCTACGCTTAATGTTGAGCTTGCGTAATATAGAAACGTTTGTTTGCTTTGCTGTTCAGGGTATTCGTAACATACGCCTCCAAGTCCACATTTCGAAATTATCGATACGTTGCCTATCTTTGGCTTTCAGCGTCCATGTTTCCGCCGCGTACGTGAATACAGAAAACACCAAACACTGCACTAATTTCTTTTTTACCGCATTTGTAATTGATGCGTCGCGCCATATTCTGTTTAATTTGATCATGGCATTTCCAGCCAACTGGATCCGTCTTTTTATTTCATCCGTTGAAGTGCCTTTATCATCAATAAGGGATCCCAAATATATATATACTTGTGTAATGTTTCGTAACCATCGATTTGTGTTTCAGCCTCCGGTATTAAGTTTCCCCGATCAACCACCATTAGTTTTGTTTTATCTTTATTTATATTTAATCCATATTTGGCACTTATCTTATTTAGTCGGTCGAGTATTATTCTCATGTCATCAATTGAGCTGGTTATAAGCGTTGTATCATCCGCAAAGCGTAGGTTATTAATGATTCTTCCACCAATGGAAACACCAACGCTGCAATCGTTCAAAACCTGTCTCATAATATATTCACCGTATAGATTGAAAAGTACCGGTGATAAGACGCATTCTTGTCTTACACCTTTTTTTTCGTCTTAAATTCTTTTGATTCTATATGGCCTTCAATACGCACCGTGTTTATATTATGTTCGTATAGTTGATTTATTAAATACACTAGATGCCTTGGTATTCTCATTTCAATAAGTGCAGACCACAATTTTTCCCAAAGAACATTGTCGAATGCCTTTGAATAATCAACAAAGCATAACACTAACGGAATATTATGTTCTCTGGTTTTTTCAATCAACAGTCTTATGTTTTAAATTTGTTCTCGAGTTCTTTTTCCCTTTACAAATCCTGCTTGCTCATCTGGAATCTGCCTGAATGAGAATTCCGCTAGTCGATTATTTATAATTCGGAGCATTATTTTACTGGTATTAATGAAATAGTTCTGTAATTTTGGCAATTTGTAACTTGTCTTTCTTAAATAGAGGTATGTAGACCGTCTTACACCATTCTTGTGGCCAATCTCCGGTTCGCCAAATTTCTTCACATATTTCGTGTATTTTCTTAATTCCTGTAGTACCCATTTGTTTAATTATTTCCGCCGGTATTCCATCACAACCTGTAGCTTTATTCAATTTTAAATATTTTATGGCCTCTTCTATTTCTGATTTAAGTATATTCGGTTCAAGTTCGGACAACGGATTTGGTATTATCGGTTCCTCTGTATATGTATTATCGTATAGTTCCTGACAGTATTGCCTCCAGACTTCTGCTATATCCAGTTTTTCTGTTTTAATACATCCCTGTTTGTTTTGGATTGCCCAACATCTCATCTTGAATTCTCTTGTAATCAAAGCAATCTTTTTATATAAATCTCTGGGTTCATTTTTTTCTGCATGTATTTGAATATCTTGACAAATAGCTGCATAGTAATTATTTTTATCTTTGCGGCAAAATTTACGAATTTCTGACGATAAACGAGTTACTTCCTGTTCATTTGCGTGAGTACTGTTTCTCAGTTTTCTCCTTTTCACAATTAATTGGATTGTCTCGGATGATATCCACGGTTTACGTTTCGTTTCTTCTTCATGTGGTTGAGTTTCTCGTACTGCCAAAATAGTTTTATTTTTAAAATTACGCCATAGAAGGTCAACTTCCCGAATTTGCGTGTCTGTATTGTCGTCTGGTCCATATTCTTCAAATTTTTGCTTAAAATTTTGCGGATGTGTAATTTTCATCCTGGATCTTGATAATGCTTGCAATTTGCTTTTCAATCTCAACCGAATTGTCATAACTAATGGTCTATGATCCGAACCACATTCTGCTCCAGTATAGGACATTATCACAAGATGTTTTCCATCTTTCTTGTATCAAGATGTAATCAATCTGGTTTCTACATCGATCACCAGGAGCTTCCCATGTACATAACCGTCGTATATGATATTTAAACATTGTGTTCATTATGCTGAGATTATTTTCAACCGCGAATTGAAGTAACCTTTCACCTCGTTCGTTTCTGTTGCCTATTCCAAATTTTCCAACTGTTCTTCGTAACTGTACGTCAAATGAACTACCAATTTTAGCATTCATATCCCCCATTACGACTGTGATTTCTCTATTTGATATATCATTCATAAGTTCTTCTACTTCTTTGTAAAATAATTCAATTGTTTCATTGTCCGCTGCGCAAGTAGGTGCGTATACTTGAATAATATTAATAGGAACCGGTCTCCCCTCTAGCCTGATAGCTATGGCTCTGCCATTCTTTGCTTTATAACCAGTAACCATCTTACTGAATTTGTTTGATACCCATATAGCAACACCACTAAAACTTGTTGTATCTGTACTCGAACAATAAAGTGTTCCATTTTCTGTAACAAAATGTCCAGATTGTCGGTAATGTGTTTCCGCTAAACCGCATATTTCAATTCCTAACTTTTCTATCTCCATTTCCACAATACGAAGCTTACCGGTGTGTAAAAGTCCTCCAACATTCCAAGTAGCTATTTTAGTTTTTACTTTTGCGAAATTCCCAGTCATATTTTTTCCATGAAGTGGCTGGTTTGCCCCACTCACAAGGCCGGTTGCATACTTCTCATTCCGACCCCGGAAATCGGAACGCCGGTTGCTAGCCGGATCGCATGGTAAAACATTATTGAGAACTGTAGATTTCATAATGGTGTTCGTGGAAAAATACTGCAGTGGTTTCCCGTTGCCTTCTGCAGGATTTTCTGTCAGGGTTTACTCCCTTAGCCTTTGGATAAACATCCTTACCACAAGGCAGCGGTCTGCTACTGAGGAGGTAGCGATTTAATGTTTTTACGGCGACCTTAACCCGCCGAGGGAGAGACAGTCATAGGATTTTTGCAGACTTTTAGTGGACAGATCCTCAAGCTGTCCATCTGCATTCTCGTGTCTCCTTGTCCTGTCACTACTGGAATCGTCTGCCAGAGACTTTCCACCAGTAGCCGCTCTTGGTTCGCGACTGCTTATTCGACTGACGTCTTATTCGCAGCTAACCTACATATCTGTAGGCCGTTCCACTATCCACCACCTGTGGACGCGCCCCATACCGGTTAGAGTTCCGGTCCCCGGAAGGTACAAAGTACCCCCGGATATATATATATATATATATATATATATATATATATATATATATATATATAAAATTATCATCGTCCTACTACTCGTTGGCGAACGTCGTGATTAGCTCGTTATATGTTATTTTTGCATACAAAATGAGTTAGCATTTAGAGAAACGCATTTGTGCGCGCAAATGATATACAGAATTGAGTGCCACTACCTTTACTGTGGTGAACAAGAGTAACGTAATAATAAAAAAATTTTATACAGTTTATGTCGTGAGGTGAGCTGGGCTTCGGCGGTAAAGTTGGCAGTCGACCGTTCTAGTAACTATGCCACCGCGGCATTTTATATATATATATATATATATATATATGGAGAGAGCCTTATGGCGTAGGAGAATTTTATTTGTGAAAGACCTGTAGTCAACTCAGCTATTCATTTACTCGGTCGGTGAAATATCACCTACCTGTGAAGTAAAGAAAAGCTGGAGAAGGAAAATCTCCCGTATTAGCTTGCAGAGAAGAGTAGCTTAGCTTGTTCGTAATCAGAATTTGGGTTGGTGGGAATCGTTCAGCCAACATCCCCTATCAAAGAAACATATTCTATCAAGTTTCAAGTTGGCAGGATTTTATTTTCTTTACTGTGTCAACATTTAAAACCAACAGACACATTTATTTCGTAGTTGAAATCGTATATCACCGAAACAGATAAATAAATAATTATAAACTCAGCCAATTCCAAAACAAAAAAAAATCAATTTTTTTTTATTGAGTATATAATGTAAATATTAATCATTCAGATCTCTTTCTTCCATCTCCTCGTATTCTCTTATAGGGCTCCGAATATTTTATATATATATGTGTGTGTGTGTACATTTTTTTTCTACATCTCTTCGATCACGAGTATGATAGTATCTTCAAGTTCAGGTCGCAGTTTGCTAGTGTCGATATGGATATGAGAAATAAGTCCTACACGGTTTGCCGTTGTGAAACTATTGCGTATTTCCTTTTGAGTTCTGGCGTCAGCCGTATTGTAGACGATGGTTTTCACCTTTTGCAAGTTTTCCCTTCGTGGCCATTTTTGAAACTAAAATAATACATTTGTCGCGCTTTAGCACATAACACTTCAGCCATTTTTAAGTCATTTGTGATTCCATTCTTAAAGCGTAATTTCGGCAGTTCGAACAGTCTTTTCCCATTTAGCAATATGTTAAAGAACAATCTCTTAAATATTCGTTTTGTTTTTTTTATATATTTGACGAACCATTCAATATAATATTTTGTAATAATTGGGACCAAAACTGATAAAGAAAAAACGGACGTGTGTGCAGAACACCTCGCCGTAGTATTTACCCCGTTATCTGACTGACCTTTGTAATAAACAATTGGTCATCATACAAACTTCATCCTAAGAGTCATTTACCTGACGTGTCGACAAAATTCTGTAACCTTTGAATGTAGTCATAGAGTTTTATCACAGAAAGGTACCAGATTAGACTGCATTAATTGGAAATCAGATCGCACGCAATTCTATTATGATAAACTTTTAACCGAATACTACAGATTGGATAATTTCCTAACATCAAAACTATCAAACTCGACAAGCCGCAAGCAGGTGTAACTTCTTACGGACGAATCCGTTTACTTGGCTCGAACTCACCCTAAACAGTAGTGAAGTGATACCAAACCATTAGTTCGGTTTTCGTTTTGAGCACCGTGACGATCAAACAGCGTCATAAATTGGTCGATGCTATCTCTTCGACGTTGAATAAAAAAGAAGTACGTTTTGCGGTTTTTTGGACGTTACCGAAGCGTTCGATAAAGTATGGCACCTTAAACTACTTCTCAAGTTGAAACAACAAATCATTTCTTATAATCTCTACATGTTACTTGAGTCATATTTGATTGACAGAACATTTGTGGTCAGCAGTAACAACTTTTATTCGAAAAAACACGAAGTTTTAATATCGGTGTCGCAAACTAGAATCTATTTGAGTCCCTTTTATATTCGCAAACTAGAATCTATTTGAGTCCCTTTTATATTCTATCTACACAGGTGCTTACTTGTAATTAAATAAAGCTGATGATGCTACTATCTTCGCATCAAATTCAGGTGGCAAATAATTTGATAACCACCTGAATCGAATAGTTCAGTGGGCTTAACACGTTGGCGAATACAGTCCAATCCGTGTCAGCATATTACGTATACAAATAAATCAGTTGTATATATTAATAATAAGGTATAAACAATGTAATCCCACATCCCGTAATGTACCTGGATCGAAGGTTTACGTGGTTTCATGTGTCGCAAATTCGAAAGGTCATCCGCTGTCGAGAAGTTGGTCGACCTTGAACTTTAAAAACTAAAAAACGCGTTCATCGAATTAAACGAATACTAGGTGTAAGCAATCCGAACAGAATACAACGGCCGTAGTCGAAGATGATACTTGACGTAATCATACATACGCGCCATTCCATGTACATACAAAATGATTCGAGTGTTTCCATTTGTTCAGAATGTTTATATTGACCAGTAGGAAAAGCTATTTAACAGGACATAGCGACAATCGCAATATTGGCAGAATGCACTCATTACGACTTCCAGGCAATCCAGCTAGATTACTGAGAAGTTATGTTCTCCCGATTACCCAGCAACTGAAACTATCTGGTACGATATATTTCTTATATCATCTTTACTATTTACTATTTTTTCATTTTTAACTTTTTATTATTCACATAGTACTGGTATTTATCTTATTTTATCGTCTTCGTATCGTAACGTATAAACATTATTTACATATTATTTTCATATTGTGTCGTAATTTATTGCCTGGTGAAGAGATTAAATTAATACGGAGTCTCACCGAAAAAAATTAACTACAAATAAGAGGACGACTAATAAATAAGTAATAATAATAAGTAATAATAATAAATCAAATAAGTAACAATCATAAACATAATAATAAATAATAAAATAACAGTACAATAATAATAATAATAATAATAAAAATTTTAGTTTTTAATATAAAGATAATAAAATAATAATAACAATAAAATACTAATAATAATAAAATAATAACAATAAAAAAATAATAATAATAACAATAAAATAATAATATTAATAAAATAATAACAATAAAAAAAAATAATAATAAATAATCAAATAATAATCAAATAATAACAATAAAAATAATAATAATCAATCAATATATTTCAAGAAAATATAGCTTTAAAAGTAAACATTTAGAATAAAATAATAAAAATAAAAAAAAATAAATAAAAAAATAATAATAGTAAAAATGAAAAATGTGACAAATAACGTCTGAATCCTGAAATGTAATTATGGCCAACGCGTCTGTACCGGTGATAAAAGTTAATTAAATCAATTATTCACGCTTTCTTCATTAAGAAACAAGAGGATTTGACCGTCGCTATCCTATTCGGTTATTTCTCATTTTTATTATAGCCCTAGAGAAAGTCCCGCAATTATTTTTAATTCCTACAATCTTGAATCCCATTTTCATCGTCAACGATAAACTAGAATTGTCCTCGGGACTTGTCATTTTTCCTACGAGGGACCAGGGGAAAAAATTAAAAAAGTAATAACGGTTTCACGACCAAAATAAGGGAACCAAATTTATCTTTCCTTTCTACCGTGTAATATAAAATTTATTAAATTCGCGTACACACACACACACATACATATATATATATATACATCAAATCGTCGTAAGAAATGAGTAATGATGAAAAGAAAATTAAAAATGACATTTACTCCATATGTACACGCTCGTTACTATTTAATATCGAAATAATTCGAATCGAGATTTCGATAGATGTAATATTTTAAAATAAGATAAATATTCCAAAATTTCCGAATAATCCGCGTTTTGCGTACGATGTGGTATTTATAGGGAATAATTTAGTTGAGCTAAAAGAAACGATGGCGGAGCTAAATGCAGCGAGGACACGAAGCTGGTCTATGTACGAATATAGATAAAACATAAATCATTAGAAAACAGAAACGAAAAAATATAAATTGAAATAGACAGGCTCAAAAAATTAAATAGATAGATGAAATAATTTACTTAAGACGAAGAACAGAACTGAGAAATATGGCTAAAGGAAAGGTACATCGGAGAATATCGTTAGTTTGGAAAAAGTATTGGTCTCTAAAACGTAAATATTTAAAGGTTCAGTTGGGATTAGAGCGAAAAGTGAAATATATTCAGTAGTTGTGTGGTTCTAACGTTGACATGTGACTCAAACGTTGTTTACACTATAATGGAAGAGAAATAAATAGAGCGTAGTCAGAACGAGATTTATTATGTTAAGTGTTCGACGAAAGAGTAGGATCACGGATACATTTTACCGGAGGGAAAATTTAAAAATACGGTAAACTATCTTAACGAATGTAAGACGAAAATTTTGGGATTGGATGGACGATGGTAGGATAAAAAGTTGGTTTATTAGGAATAAAAGAGGAGGAAGTAGACAATTTTTGAGATGTGAAGACGGAATGACTAAATTTATGCATATAATAAACAATACGGGAGAATTGCTCAATATCACAGCGATTAGGCCAGGTTGGGGAAGGTCTTTTGCTCAGAATACGGGATTTTAATTTTAGTTATTATTAAATTTGTTATATTCTAAATATCTAATAAAGGCTATTTAATTTTATCGTAATGGTTGTTTATATCATCAAGATGAATTGATCAAAATAAAACGAGTGATAGGCATGCCATTACATCAGCGGTTAATATCTCTCTCTCTCCCATATATATATATATATATATATATATATATATATATATATATATATATATATATATATATATATATATCATCATCATCATCATTTGTTGTCAATCCGTAGATTGTTTTGTAGCAGCCTGCCATTTTTCTCTATTTCCTGATAACCTCTTCAATTCCGTATAGTTGTTTACATTCCAGGTCTTCTATAATCTGCGTCATATATTCGTGGCGAGGTCTTCCTCTGGGTTTTTTTCCGTATACCATTCCTTCCAATATGGTTTTCATGAGGGTATCGTGCCTCAAAATATGTCCAATCAATTGATCCCGTCTCCTGGTAATTACTTTTAAAAAATGTTTTTCGTTTCCGCCCTGTTTAGTACTTCTTTATTCGTAATTCTGTCTGTCCACCTGATCTTCATCATTCTTCTTAGGCACCACATTTCAAAAGCATTTAAGTTTTGCTTATTACCGGTAGACAGACTCCACGTTTCGGCAGCCATACAGCGTAACGCTCCAAATAAAACATTCTAAGAACCTTTTCCTTTTTTCTATTGATATTGATTTCGAGGTCAGTATCGACTTCTTCGTGGTAAACGCTGCTTTTCCTTGGGCTATTCTCGATTTTATATCTTTAGTGCTTCTTCCGTCTTGAGTTATAATACTTCCCAGATACGAAAACTCCCTGACTTCTTTTAGTTTTACTTTATTAACTTTTATGCAGATAGGTTGTATTGTTTCCGGTTTTTTACTGCATGCCATAATTTTAGTCTTTTTTACATTTAATGTCATTTTATAATGACTTTCCAGTATGTTATGCATTTTCTTTAGAGATTCTTCAAGTTCTTTTTCACTTTCTGCCAGCATTGCAATATCATCCGCGAATCTAATCATATTTATTCTTTCCCCTTGTATTTTAATATCTGACTTTATGTTGCTCTTAACTTCCTTTATTGCCTCTTCAATATATGTATTAAACAGATAACGAGCATCCTTGTCGTACTCCTTTTTTGATTTTAGCTTCTCTTGATTTATTTCTATTTCTTATCACTGCTATTTGATCTCTATATAGAGCTTCAATGATTCGCCTATTTTTTCAGGGTATTCCTATTGTTTGGAGCAATTTGAACAATTTCGTCCAGTTTACTTTATCGAATGCTTTTTCCAGGTCTACAAAAGCTATGTATACAGTTTTGTTTTTGTTTATACATTTTTCAATTATTGTTCTTAGTGCTGTAATAGCTTCTCTTGTTCCTGTTTTTCTTCTATACCCTAACTGATCTTCTGTAAGAAATCGCTCTACATAGCTTTCAATTCTTCCCTGTATAATTTTTGTGACATGCGTGTTTAAGCTTATAGTCCGATAATTTTCACATATATCTGCTCCAGCATTCTTTGGTATTGAAATGATTACATTTTTTCAAAAGTCCTCAGGAATTACCCCAGTTTCATAACTATTTGAGATCATTTTGTACAGTTTTAGTTTGACTCCATCTCCGCTATATTTCAGTAGTTCTGCTGGAATTCCGTCAATCCCTGCAGCTTTGCCCTTCTTCAGGTCTTTCAGAGCTCTGTCAAACTCACTTTTAAGTATGTGACTACCCATGTTATCTATTTTTACGTGATTTTCATTTTCTAGAATACTACCATAGGTTTTATCACTATATAATTCTTCCAAGTATTCCTTCCATCTGTTAAGTTTCTCAGTGTTGTCCAGCAACTGTTTACCATTTCTGTCTTTTATATTATTATGTCTTTGTTTCATGCCCCTAAAATATTTTTGGATGATTCGATAGGCGCCTTCATATTTACCAGATTTTAGTTCTTCAATTTCTTTGCATAATTCGTTTATCCAATCTTCTTTTGCTTTCCTTATTTTTCTGCTTATTTCATTCCTTTTTTCTTTATACTTGTTCATTATTATTAATCTGATTTTTGAATTTTCTTCTTTCTTCAAATAACTTCATAATTTCCAGCGTCATCCATGGTTTTCTACTTTTATTATTTCAATTGCTGTATTAGTTATACTATTTTTTATGTTATTCCATTGTTCTTCTACAGAACTATTATTTTCTTCGTTTATTATCAACTTATTGGTTTTTTCTTTGACCTTAAATTATTATTATCTAATAGCCGCACGTCCCACATCGATTTTGATTTCTTTTCTATTCTTTCGAATCGCCATTTACTTTTCATTATTACAGGATTGTGGTCACTGTCTACATCGGCTCCGGGGTAACTTAAACTATTTTTTACTTGATTCCTGAATCTATGTTTCACCATTATATAATCGATTTGATATCTTTGTTTATCTCCACGCATTTTCCATGTGTATCTCCCTCTTGGATGAGTAGTAAAGAGAGTATTCCTTATTACCAGGTTTTTCACAGAACTCTATTAATCTTTGACCTCTATCGTTTCTTACACCTAGTCCATAATTTCCAACTGTTAATCCATCTTTTCCTTCTCCTACTACTGCATTCCAGTCGCCCATTAAAATCAAGTTTTCGTCTCCTTTGAGATATTTAATAGCTTCTTCTATTTCTTCGTATGTTTCTTCTATTACTTGATCACAATATATAGTTGTTGGCATATAAACTTGTATTATCATCGTGTCCTTTGGTTTTGTTTGAAATTTCACCATAATTACTCGGCTGTTTATTTGATAGCAGGCTGACATTTTGTGCCCCAAATCTCCTTTCAAGAGTATCCCGACTCCTGCAATCCTTTTATTATCGCCAGTGTGCATAAATCGATATTCGCCAGCCCAGAAATCTCCGTTTTTTTTTTTTTACATTTAATTTCACATACTCCCATAACATTTATATTCATCCTTTCCATTTTCATTTTTAAGTTTTTTAATTTTTCAGTTTTAAGTGATCTTACGTTCATGTTCCATATTTAATCCAATCATATGCGCTGGGGTTTCGTGTGCTGACGACCTGAGAAGCCCTGCATCTTCTCCTGCCGGGCTCGGTTCCGTGGGTATCCAAGGCCCCGTTGCCGGTACTTATACTTTTCATTTGTTCTATCATACTGCTAATACTTGGGAGATAATGAGGTAGTTTCCCTTTCCCCTTGCTTTCCTCATCGCAGTGTTGTAGTCGATTAAACCAATATGTGGTTCTCGCCTTACAAGTGTCCTAATTCAGACCCTTCCGACATCATTTGTCATCGACTGCAAGAAGATAATAGTAACAGCTGCTGCCCTGTACCATTTTAAAACACCCGCCGCTTCTAACATGGAGATTAGACGCTGACCAGAAATCCTAACATGGAAAACAGGCGCTTCTGGATTTTTTTGTTGGGATTTAGGCTTATAGCGGCCATACTCGCTTTGACACGATGTCTTAAACGGGTTTATGCAGCATTTTTTAAGGAAAGCTTTCCCAAGTCTTTCCCACTGCACCCTGATGCACACCCTGATGCATCGCGGTTGCTTATTTGTCACTGACTTATTCACAACTAACTTTCATATCTGAAGGCCGTTCCACTATTCACCACCTGTGGACGAACCCCGTCCTCTGAGCTCGGGATACCTCGCTTACACATATCTGTGTACCCCCTAGGGGGGATATATATATATATTGGTCGAGGATAGAACAAGACGGCTGTAAGTTCAAAAAAAAAAAAAACCAACCCCAATGTTCGAATCGAGTAATTGAAGGAGAACATATATAGAAGAATCATTCATTAATTATTTCATACATAAAACGACATATAACAATCCCAGCTAAAGCTAAATATAAACAAACGCCTAAGCTTAAACAATGAGAAAAATCACTGAACTTTGTTTACAAAAAATCACAAAGCTTTTCGGCTGTTAAGCCATTATCGAATTTTAGTATATTGTACATGTAAATTAATATTTTTATATATATATTTTTTAAATTGTACATATTTATATATTTTCTTTTTCTTTTGTACTTTGGAGAATTTAATATAATTCTACAACGCAAGTTTTGCATATAGCCTTCTTTAGGCAACGTTGGTAGAATTAGTGTCAGGGTTTTTTTTTTTTTTTTTTTTTGTTGAAAAATTAAAATGACCCACTATGAAATATCACAGAAAGTATCCGAATATTTTGATTGCTCAATTTATGTGGCTGTTAAAGAATCTAAAGTAACCCATAAGTATTTAAACCTCATTAGCTCAAGGAATACATACATTAAGGATAATATCGTGTACATATTTGGAAATCTTTTAGGTATATGGTGTAGCTTCGGTCTTATTTATGTTGAATCGTAGATTCCGACATTTTAACGCAGAATACGCTGTCTATGAAAACGTTTTTTCAAAGTAGTACGCGGTGGAAACATGGGCTTTAAACGAAAAATATTTACCGTATAATGAGTCTTTTGAAATGTGGTGCATGCTAAAAATTTCGTGAGTACATAAAATTCTAAATTAAGTTTTTAACAAGAAAAACGATTAGAAAAATAAGAATGAAATGGTTATATAGGGTACGTGTTAAGACATGATAGCCTGTTGAAAGATATTATAGAAGGAAAAATACCCATGAAGACCAAAACATACACTGATGGACACAATCGAGAAAATCAAAAGCTACACTGAACTGAAAACCATAAAACAAACAAATGGATGACTAGGTTAATAGGAGCGCACCAGTCCGAATATTGATACACCGATTAATTGATATATACATAAATGAATGAATACACGGTGTTATTTTTACCCTATTCGAGGTTGCAGAGCCTGTGGACGAAACATCCATAATCGCTTCCCTCGTTAAACACAGACTCCTTTGCATTGGATGTTACGTTTCACATTCGATATAAAGGATGACGACACGGCATCTTCCTATTATTAGCCTAAAACATCGATCGGTAGGCTGTTCACCAACGGTTGGTTTCGGTTTTAAAATTTGGACACAAATATCATCATACCGTAACAAAATTAGAAAGCCTAAAAGCAAAATTAAGTAGGAAGAAAGAAAAATAAACCAGAAACCTACCAGAAAATATCTTCAAACGACAACGGAAATTAATTAAAACTGAAATTAATTTAACGGGCGTCTTAAAATAAATTAAAAATAAAAGCCGAGGGAGGTGAAAGTCATTTTTACTTGCAAGAAAAGGACAAAAAAATATTCGAAAAACGTTCAGTTTCAAATCGCAACTATGAAGAAAACGAATTTTGTTCGACCCTATTTCCGGATATCAAAAAAACCCTTTGACCAAATAAGACACGACGATTTGTTACATAAAATAAAAAAAAAAAAACTTAATTCGCAGGACCTAAAAACATATATATTCGATAAAATCTAAACTACCCGAGGATAGTGTCACAGGATTTGTTACTTTTTTATAAAATACTAGCGTCGCCCGATCGCTTCGCTCGCGAACTCCAAGTCAATTTCTTTTGGGTGTGAACCCTGTCGCCGCAGTCGGCTCAGCAATTCTTCGTCAGTCATCGGGAGTCTTTCTTCACACCTGAGCAGCGAACGGGTCGCGTCGCCCGATCGCTTCGATTATCATTCAATTAGTTCAGTTTTAGTTTAATGAAGTATTTCTGAACTTTTTTCCATGAATTTACAGCTACAACGGCTGGACATATTTTTCATAGTGATAGCTTATTAGACTTAGGTGGACATACCCTCTTAATGAAAAACTACCATTTCTGGCAATAAGAGTACAGCTGTAACGGCTAGACCGATTTTTATTTTTTTTTTTTTTTTTTTAAACAGCCCATAGGACTATAACTATGATACAATCTTAGCTGGTTAGCTAAATAATTATCTATGTTTATGACATGGTTACTTAATAATTAACTACTAACTATTAAGTACGAACGGGTGTGGAGTACGTAACCCATTGGCTACGCATCCATTATCCGCATAACGGTATTTATATATTTACGTAACTAAATCTAGAGGTTGACGACGCCGAAGTCGCCGAGTTTCATGTTTGGTGTCGAGCAGTTGTCTTGCTTCCACGTTAACATGACTGTGTAGTCGCTGCCTGTGCGATTTCGCGAACTCCTTAATGACATCATTAAGGATCGGCACATGGAGATCGGAGTGAATATCGTCGTTACGCGAGTAGCGATATGCGTCGACTATTGCACGTAAGATGACATTTTGACGACGTTGTATCACGTTTCGATTAGTTGTGGCAGTACAGCCCCACATAGCAAGACCGTACGTCCAGATCGGCTTAATAATTTGCTTGTATAGCAGAAGTTTGCACGACACATCCAGCTCGGATTGTCTTCCCATTAACCAGTATAGCTATCTTGTTCTGTGCTTGATCTGCTGAGCTTTCATTTTTACATGGACTTTCCAAGATAACCGAGAGTCCAAATGCATGCCAAGATACTTGGCTGAGTTAGCCTGCGGAACAGGTTGGTTTCCCAAGTATACCTGGTACATGTTGTCGGCATAGCGTAGCGTGAACAAAACGTGAACAGATTTTTGTTCATTTATTTGTATCTTCCAGTCCGTAGTCCACTTTCTAATTCGATCAAGTCTACATTGGAGTTTATTCGTAGCGTCAAGGTGACTACTGCTGACTGCTAATATGACAGTATCATCTGCGAATGTGGCTGTTGTTGTAGTGGCATCAACGGGTAGGTCTCTTGTATACAACAGGTACAGAAGAGGACCGAGGACACTTCCTTGCGGTACTCCGGCTTGTACACTGTAGAATGGTGACTTCGCTTCTTCATGGGTTACTCGGAATTTTCTATTCGACAGGTATGATTCCAGCAAGCGACAAATATTACCTGGAAACAAAGTACTCAGCTTTTGGATCAGGCCTTCATGCCAGACTTTGTCGAATGCCTGGGCAATATCCAAGAAAATGGCAGAGCAGAATTTCTTCTCCTCCAACGCTCTGTTAATGACTGCCACAACGCGATGTACTTGGTCGATCGTCGAATGTTTTTGTCTGAATCCAAACTGGTGGAGAGGAAGTTCGTCTCCAACAAGCGGTAACAGTCGCCTTAGTAATAGTTTCTCTAAAAGTTTAGAGATTGATGGTAATATGGAGATCTGTACGAAGTTACCTCAGCAGCTTTTTTGTCCGGTTTCTTGAGCATTATGATTTGTGCCACTTTAAAACAGGTAGGCACATATTCAAGTCGTATACATGCGTTAAATATGTATGTAAGCAATACAAGTGCTCTACGTGGTAACTCCCTGAGAACAGCTGGCGAGATTTCATCTATACCAGAAGCTTTTTTCGGGTTAATATTGTGATCTATTTCACTGACTAGCTCCAGTGGGGTGATAAGTTTGATTGCTCGATTAGTCTGATAAACTGGTAATGGATTAATATCAGACGGTATGTCATGGGGCTGGAATACATGTGATAGATGACGTGCAAATAGTTCAGCTTTTTCTGCATTGCTTCTAGCCCAGTTACCTGCTTTATCCCGAATAGGAGGGATTCTAGCAACCGGTCGTTTGATCCTGCGTGTGGCTTTCCACAAAGAGTAGTCCTTGTTCTCATTAGGACTAAGGTTCTCGAGGTATGTAGTAAATGTTTTATGTTTTACTTCTTTAATAAGCCGCCTAAGCTGGTTATTGATCTTATTAAAGACATTCTTATCGAGTGGCGCACGTGTCGTATGCCACTACCGTCTAGCTTTCCTTCGTTCAGCAATCTTATCACGGATTTCCGATGGATAAGTGATATCCTGATAAATATTATTTTTTGGTGCCGGTGTAGCAGCCTTAGCGGCTTCTCGAATTGCGTTAATGAAATCTGCAGATAGGGTTTCTATCTCATCCGGAGTTTTCAATCTAATTTTCAGGTCTATTCTCTGATCTAGTTCCTCGCGGAATCTATCCCAGTTTGTAGACTTGCTTGTGAGCAGTTTCCTCTGTTTTTGCATGACAGTTGTGCTAATGGTGAGTAGCACAGGTGTATGACCAGATGATAGATCGATTAAATTTTCAGCTAATGTATAATTAGCGGCGATCCCCTTCACTATGTAAAAATCTAGGAGGTCTGGTTTCTTCCGACGATCTGCAGGCCAATATGTTGGCGCACGTGCGGATGCAAAGCTGCACTGTGAACTTTGGATCGCTTGAAGCAACTCCTTGCCCTTAGTATGAGTAGGACTAGGATTCATAGCGTTAGCAGGAGAAGATCCCCATGCTTCATGTTTAGCATTGAAATCGCCTCCAATAATAAATCGATTTCCAAAATTCTTTAAGAACCGCAAATACTGGTGTCGTTTTAGTATATGTTTCGGTGGAAAGTACGCTGCTACTACATTAAGTATCGCATTGTTCTGTGCTACTGCCACTGTTGTCGCCTGTACATGTTCTTCATTATATTCAGCTTCTTCGAAATGTTGAATATTCTGTTTGATGATAACTGCTGACCCTCCGTGTGCACCGCCATCTAGATGAGGGGTGTGATATATAGAATATCCGTGTATTCTAGGACAATTTTTAGTAGTGAAATGTGTCTCGGATATTAGCGCGATGTCTACTCGATAATCTGACAGGAAAGTCTCAAGCTCCTCAAGGCGGTTCTTGAGGCCATTTGCATTCCATGTAACTATTCTTAGAGAATCAATCATTTGTGATTCTTATTAGAACGTTTTCGAACAGAATGACTATTTTCTTTCGCTTTCGTTTGTTCGAGCTTAGTCAGTCTACTAGACACTGTTGCTATCACACTGGTTAAATTTGTAAGAGCCTTCATAATATCATTAAGACTAGGCTCTGACTGAGTTAATGTAGCTGTCGGTTTGTTGGTTTTTACAACTTCAGCAAAAGATGTGCCTGGTTGCACTTTTTTTGATTCTTTTTTCTCCTGCTGTATTCGCTGCACAGCCGACGACTTAGGCTTTCGTAGAGCCTTCTCTAAATCGCGGTATACTTGGCAGCCTCTGTAATTTGATGTATGGTTCAGACCACAATTTGCACATTCAAATTTTTTTTCATTTTTCAATTGACACGTAACAGAATCATGTGGACCTGCGCACTTGAGACATCTTGTTGGACGATTGCAGTTATTTTTAGTGTGATTCCATCGTTGGCACCTTTTGCATTGAGGAATTGCAGTACTCTTATGTGGTGGCTCAACGATTACTTTGTTATGGACTATATGAGTAATTTCATAAGCAGTCTTATTATTTTCCTTGGGTTCAAGGTCAACATAAAATAAAGGGAATGCTTTCGCTTCCCTTCGTATTATTTTATTATTCTGATCCCGGAATTTGATTGTTTTTCGAATGTTTACAACATTTCTCGGCATATGACCCATGTTGATAAGTTCCTGTTTTATCAGATCAATATCAGTAGTCGGGTGTAATCCTCTTATCACCACCCTGTATGGTTTTTCAGCCTTTAAGTTGTATGTATGATATATAACTTTACTTTGTTTAAATGACTGTATGAGTGTACGGAAATGTTCGTCAGTTCTAGGGGCAACTAATATGTCGCCATTTGAGATTGCTTTGAAGGTTACTGCATTCTCCCCTAGAGCATTTGCCGTATCTTGGCTAAATTTATTATAGTCAATAATGCCGCTTACCGTAATCTTCGGCGGTAGTTTAGTTTTTTTAATTTCAGGAGGATTAGCTTCCCTTCCATTGTTTATTTGACCTCCAGTTATCTTGTTTACACAACTAGGAGGAATTTTTGATTTGCTGTGTTTAACTTTATCGCAATATGTTTGCTTTGGTATCGTTGTTGACGATGAAAATGAGCTGGCAGCTGAATTGTCATGTTCAGACATCTCAACCGGTTCTGATATCAGTGTAGCGTCTTGCGAAACTACAAACTGATAATTAATAGTACTGTTTTCGTGTTGTTGTATACAAGCTACACGACTTTTTTGTAGTTCTAGCTTCAATGCTATGTTTTCTTTACGGATACTTACAAGTTCCTCTCTGAGCTTATTATAGGCTTGGAGGAGATCATCATTTGTTGCCATTGAAGACTGTGTTAAGCTAAGTTTCTTGTTAAGACATGGATCATTTGCACAATTGGTTTCTGATAACTGCCTTTTAATAGAGAAATTATTTCCCGTTTTGGTTATTACTACAGGTTGAACAGCAGTATCACTATTCCCGCTGCAAGTAACTGTTTGCTGCCCATTTATCGGCGATGATGATCGAGATAGAGGTGGGGTGCGTTGCATAATACGTATTCTAATTTATTTCGATACGAAAGGATTTTTATATACATCCTAATTATAAAACACCTACACACATATGTGCGTATGCTTAATATTACGAGTACGCGTATTATATAAGTTATAACTACGGTAGATTAAACAAGTGAAATAAAATAAATGGTTTTATCCCACCCGCTGAGACGTATTCAACGGCCGTACAAACACGAATATAATTACGGAAGATAGCCTAAAACCTTCCCGGTGATAAGCTTGCAAAATTTCAGCCCAATCGGATAAGCGATTTAGTCGTCTATAAAACGCGAACAAACAAACAAACAAACATTCTTTTATATATATATATATATATATATATATATATATATATATATATATATATATATATATATATATATATAGATATACATCGAACTATCTAATAAATGCCGACATAAGAACTACTATAAATATCCGCCGTCGATACAGAAATCTTTTTCTAGTGGAAAAAGAAAAATCACGGTGTTCTAACATCGCAACAATTGTAGTCGGAAAAGCTCGATGGAGAAACGAATGCCTACACTGCGAGCACGAATTCAGGCGTTCGGCCAACAGAACTCTAATTATCTGTAATAAATCATTTCGTTTCATTCGGCTGAATTTGACAGTCTGTACATTAAAGCTAACACTGGATCAGAGTTGTATACTTTCTGTATAGAATAGATTTATCTCCGCGAAATCCCTATTATCGAGCTACATATTTTCATAATTTCATATCATATCGACGGGTTCCATCATCTTTCGCAAAAACGTAGGCAGATATCATGTGACTTTGACGTTTCTTTTCCATCTATTTCAATCCACTGCTAGGTGAAATGCATCACGTTAAACCCAGTTAGGTTATTCGCTCGAACATTTTTCTCTAGGGCGTTTTCCAGGTATTTTACACCGGCATAATATTTTCCTGTATCGTCTTTTTACGTGTCTCGAAATTTGTATTTGTATCGATTTTTGTTAGTTTTATTTTCAATTCGCCTAAAAACGACGTGTTTGTTCTACGAGCACTCCACGGAGTACGGAATATTTTCCTATACACTGCCATCTCGAAGGAATTTATCCGCTCCGCGTCTGTTCTTTTATTGGTCCAAGATTTTCGGATATCCAGGTCGCGATTAGAAAAATCGATGCTTTGACCAATGTGAACTTTGTTCTTTCCATAATTTTCCAAGTGTATCGTAACTGCAAATGCAAGGCTTCTACGTATTTTGTATATGCAGCTACTCGATTTCCAAACTCCGAATGTGTAGGATCGAAACCGTTAGACAATCGTAAAAATAATTACTTATTCAATTTTTACGGCATTTAGCTTAGTTTATACGTACGAATCATTTAAGTTTCCAGTTCACGTACGTGTTTACTAAAATCTCGAAATCCTTATTTCGCCATAATCTTTCGCTAGAAAATGCTTAAAAATACACAGACGGATAGATGAACGAATAATTGTTTTACGATTTCTTCACGTACGTTACAGTAAGGATGATTTGTTTGCTTCGCGTAAATGTATATACTTAAAAAGAGAAGATTCAGGAAAGTACAGATGGATGTTAGACGCATTTACAAGAATAATATAATCACCAGAATAAAATAGGTAAACGTTTTTATCGACATGCCGAAAAAAGAAAGAAAATAAAAAAGATGAAAAATCGGATTAAACTATAATCACGTTAGGGATAAATCCGTATTTCACGACCGGAATATGAAAATATCTTTTTTCCTTTTTTTCATCTCTCCTCATTCCTCATTCGCTTGGATTATGATAATAGTGATGATTATTTCTTATTTTATTATTATTATTATTATCAGTATTATGTCTGTCAAAAGATCGGTGTTCCTCTAAATGCGTCCTCTTTTATTTGAATTAACCTCGTAAGCTGCAGCTGGAAGGATCGTGATATAATGCAGTAATCTCGAAGTACTCGTCTACTTTTAACATATTCGTACATATATATATATATATATATATATATATATATATATATATATATATATATATATATATATATGTGAGATGGTTTTTCAGGATTAAAGTCCCTTTTTAAAAAGAGAATAGCCTAGAAAAGACCTTTTCGGGGTAGTAATCTTTTTCCATAATCCTATTATAAGGCAGGATAACAAACCGCGGCTTAGTTTCTGTCAGCTGCAATTATTATTACGTTAGTGAAAAAAGTCACCCGTAAATTAAACATTACATCTCTGTATTAGAATCAGACAGATCGAAGTACGTGAAACAGAAAGCAGAAGGTAAATAAAGTTGGTGTAAAATACGTCTGGTCTGTTTCGACATCTGCTAAAATTCCGGAAATTTTTTATTACCGCGCTCAAAAATGATTAATTATTCGTCCGGCGGGAAAATGGATATGCTAAAAAAACGTCAAAAAACGGAAGAATACGATAAATAAGAATTGCGATAATTATTACAGAAAAAGCTTTCGACCGTGTAAAACATACGAAATTGATAAATATACTAGAAGAACACAATTTTTGACGATGCAGATTTACAAATAATTAAAAGTATACACTGGAATCGGATAGCGAATATAAAAGTTGTTGAAGAATTTGATGATAATAGGTATCGAATTAAAAAAAGGCGTAAAACAAGACTGCCCATTATCGCCTAGATTCGGAGAAAATCATTAAAGAAGCGAAAATTTATAACGACGGATTTAAAATAAACGGATGTTCAATAGGTAAGCTATATGACCGAGTATGATTAGCAAGATTAACTAAAGAAATGCAGATGATGCTAAATAGACTAAATAAAGCAGGGGGGAGAAATATGGCACGAAAATAAACGTTAGGAGGAAAATAAAGGCCTTTAAATCTCAATTTAAAAAAATCGGAAAAGAAATGGCGGAATTAGAATATCGGAATAGCCAAAAAAAAACAAGCGTTCAGAAATTTAGAAACCGTGCTGAAAGACGGGAAATAAAAATGAATATAAATATGAAAGTTAACCGGTGTTATGTCATGTCCGTATAGGGGAAGAAATATGCTAATACTCACCGACTCCACGAGTGTTCCTTTACAACTGTCTAGATTCCCAGAATTTATAATGAGTATATTAGAAAATACGACAATGGGTTTGACAACAACTTCACAACTGTGGAACTAAGGTGTTAAGTAGGTTCCTGCCCACTGTAGCATTCGTGGAAATGAAATAATGGATACGATTACTCGATCGGATCTACCGCCGGCCACTGAGAAACGTATTAAACTACAATGGCGACAGTTTATACTAATAAGGAAATGTTTTACCATTCTTTTCCATCATAGTTCGAATCCCGAACCTTGTTAAAAGGTAAAAAATACGTCACTATTCAAAAGATAATTCCAAAAGAGCCCTGATTTAAACATGGAGATTCCTTCATAAAGATAGATTAAGAAGTGGTCATAATTGTACACCTAGTAATCTTGCCTTGGTGATCATCAGAGTTGAAGTTTGTGAGATATGCATACAAAAATATAGATAGCTTTCTGTCCTCAAAATAAGGCATACGCTGATAATACAACTTGAAGAGCTTATTGTGGATGAGTTCGAACAGTTAAACTGGCCAAAGGGTGAAAGCTGGACCAAAAATAAAAAAAAATCCGAAAAAAACGATTTTTAAAATCGAACTCGCGACGGCAAATCAATTGGAACTAATCGGTAAATCCGCTACCTAGGCACGTCTTTAGAGATTTCGAGCGAAAGTAATCGCGAGATTATTTACGAAGTACTAAGATGTAGTAAAGTGATCGTTTCTTCGAACAGGGGCTTCGAGAAGAAAACTCATCGTTCAATGGAGTGTGAAGGCGTACATTATCCTATCGAAGAAAAAAGAAACGACCGTGTAGTAGAGTCATTCTTCAATTTTAAACACATTCGACGAATATAAGTTTAAAGAAGACGAGGAAAGATGTAAAGACAGGGATAAACAACTTAACGGCCGATATGAAAAACGCACGCTAGATTTATAAGAAATAAAGCATAGGTATTCATCTCACCTAAAACATTTATACGCGTATAAATATTATATATATATATATATATATATATATGTAATAGTGCCCACGTGTTGTGTGTGTGTGTGTGTGTGTGTAAAACGTGGTAATGAAAACGGTTATGGACAAACATTTACCACGACGCTTTTTTTTAGAGCTTTCAAGTTAAAACCGGAGACGGACTGGTTGAGAACAAACCGACGAACGAAACCTTTATCTGAACGTTACACATTGTCCAAACGTCAGACAAAATTACGACTATAATTTGTCAAAAACTAAGAACACAGACACACACACACACACGGGGACAAAAAAGCAACACATACGTATACAATCAAATAAATACTCGACTCCTACTATTAATACGTAGGATGAGACGGTTGACTGTTGATCGTATTCAACGTAAACCATCAAAAAGTGTAAGATAGACTAAATCTTCATTCATTTTCACAATTATCTATACAAAAGGCGTCCTAACAAAGGTAAATCATATAAGATACTACACCATCACATTTATTATAATTTAACCATTACGACTAGGTTTATATATATATATATATATATATATATATATATATATATATATATATAATTTTATTCGCCCAACATCGTATCCGATGTGTAGTGACTATGAATTAGTCAATCCGTTAGATTTTCCACGCATCTGTGAATCACCAGTCTGGTTGCCTTTTCTAAATTCAGCACAGTGATTTTGACAATTGCGTCTATCCACCTTGTTGCTGGTCGTCGTCTCTTCCGTTTGCCTAGCAGTTTACATTGGACAACAATTTTTGATTTGCACGCGTAGTGTGTCCAAAAAAACTTCACTATCCGTTACTGTTAGCAATCGGTTTTTCCGATTTAATTCAAGTAGAAATTTCCCAACATCAATATGGCACGCAGAAGTAATATTATAAATGCTGTACTCATGGGTCATACTGGAAAAAGTATGTCAAAAGCAGGACGATTTGAGCTCCCTGTGCCCCCAATCGTACAGAACTCTACAGGAGAGAACACGCCCAACCAAACATAATAACCGAATAAAAATTTTCAGTGCACAGTTGCAAATTGTTACTTGGAACGTACGCAGGCTCTTGCAGGCAGGAAAATTAGCAAACGCGATAAAAGACATGAGAAGACTAAAGATAGATATTCTAGATCTGAATGAAATAAGACCGGTACTGGATCTCTAAGATCAGATGGAACCCGTATCTATTTTTCAAGAGGATCAGACAATAGAAACAGAAATAGAAATGCAATAATACTGACAGACGAAATATCTAAATCGGTGGTAGATTTCTTGCCGATGAGCGATCAGATTACGTTATTAATCTCGGAAACAACATTTCGCAGATTCATACAAATATACGAGGCTCGACAATTAAGTAATAAGACTGATTTTATTGCAGCACTTGAGGTAACACTGCGACCTTGAAATTTTTATGGTGTGTAGCGGCATCCTTCCCCTTTCCAACGGTATGTTTACGGTCGCTCCAGCTGCAGTAGTTCGTCCGCTGTGTCGTGTTAAGTGAACGTCTGTTTTTAGTGCTCGTCACGAAAATAGAAGAATGAAATTTAGAGCAACGCGTCGCGATAAAATTTTGTGCGAAATTGGGCGAAACCGGTAAAGAAACGTATTCCAAAATATTGAAGGTGTATGGTAATGCTTCTCTTAGTCGTGCCCAGGTGTTTTTATGGCACAAGAAGTTCAAGGAGGGTCGTGAGAGTGTGGAAGATGAAGAGAGAGCAAGGAGACCAGTCGCAGTGCGAACCGACGAGAATGCGCTGCGTGTGCGCGCCCTAATCCGCGAAGAACGCTGTCTGACGGTTCGAATGTTGGCATTTGAAGTCGGTATTAATCGTGAAGCCGTTCGTCAAATTATAACGAACGATTTCGGGATGAGGAAGTTGTGTGAAAAAATGGTCTCAAAAACCTCACTACTGAGCAAAAACAGCATCAAATGGATGTCGCAGAAGACTGTCTGGAGCAAGTTGAAAACGATCCCACGCTGTTTGATCGAGTAATTACAGGCGATGAAAGTTGGTTCTTTCAATATGAACCAGAAACCAAGCATCAAAGCTCGTAGTGGCTGTCTCCAAACGCCCCTCGTCCGAAAAAAAAAGCTAGCGTGAGCAAGTCGAAGGTGAAAACAATGATCATTACCTTCGACAGCCGCGGAATCGTCCACAAAGAATTCGTACCACATGAAAGATTGCGAAAACGAGTTCTCTAGGTGCGTCCAGAAATCGCAAACATTTGGATCCTTCATCATGACAATGCGTCGTGCCACACAGCCTTCAAGGTTTCGCAGTATTTGACCTCCAAAGGGATCACCCTGTTGCCGTATTCGCCCGATATGTCCCCCTGCGACTTCTTCCTATTCCCCAAAGTGAAATCGGTGGTCAAAGGGACCCATTTTGAGTCGATTGATGAGATCCAAACGTCCGTGACGAGGGTACTCAAGGACATTCCAGTTGAAGAGTTCCAAAAATGTTACCAAGCGTGGAAAAATCGCTGGGCTTTGTGTATAGCTGCCCAAGGGAAGTACTTCGAAGGGGATTAAAGAATTGGTAAATAATTTTTAAATATACGGCTTTTATAACGTCAGTCTTATTACTTAATTGTCAAGCCTCGTATGCTCCAACTGCGGAGAAACCGAATGAGGAAATTGAAGAGTTTTACAACACTCTCCAGGAAACGTTAAAACTAACAAAAAACAGTGATTAGACTTGAACGCGAAAGTTGGCAAAGGAGTCGAGCATGAATTAGTCGGAAGATACGGACTAGATGATCGAAATGCAGGAGTAGATCGACTCATTCAGTTGTGTACAGAAAACCAACTTATGATAACAAATACCTTCTTCAAACATCACCACGACGATTATACACCTGGAAATCGCCAGCAGACAATACTAAGAATGTCATCCGTAACCAAATAGATTTTGTCATGGTTCACAGAAAATACTGGAGATTTGTAAAATCGGCAAAAACATCCGGGAACAGATATTGGCTGTGATAATAACCCTGTGACATTGAAATTGGCAATTCACCCTTGTTTAAAAGAAAAATGAAAATAACTGGCAATGGAAAGTTGATGTCTCAAAACTAAAAAATTTAGATTTCAAACGTAACATTTCGGGAATACTGGAAAAGAAATTGAATGAACGACCAGAAGTAAACAGAGGAGCTGGATAACAAACGAGATTTTGAACCTTATGGAAGAGAGAAGAATTGCCAAAGAGACCAGATGAATACAACAGATTAAACAGGGCTATTCGAAAAATGTGCAGGAAAGCCAAAGAAAGTTACTGGAATACAAAATGTAAAGAGATTGAGGACCTTTAAACTAAACACGATTTACTAAACCTGCACAAAACTGTAAAGGAGGTATCCGACATATACAAGAAACTCGATGAGAGGAATACTCCTTGATAACAATGGGAAATCGATAATCGGAAAGCCTTCGACTGCGTGAATCATGAAAAAACTC
The DNA here is from genome assembly GCA_032883995.1 of Coronaproctus castanopsis. Classification (NCBI taxonomy): domain Eukaryota; kingdom Metazoa; phylum Arthropoda; class Insecta; order Hemiptera; family Monophlebidae; genus Coronaproctus; species Coronaproctus castanopsis. The sequence goes on along the minus strand of CM065052.1, from coordinate 21,161,605 downwards.
ATTGATCTATTGCAGAAGATTCCGATCGACAGAAATGACTTACGTATTATAGGCCAATTCGAAGGAGTCGTATCTGAAAGTGTAGCTGTTAATCTTTTCAGTCATATATTATAAAATCTTAGCATTGAATTACAACGTTTGTAGAGGTTTATACTGCGTCTTAGGCGAACCGTAGATAATTTTCAATGTATTTATGGAAATATTTTTAAAATTGAGACATTCCACGTATAAAAATTGATGTTAACATTAAAATTTCGTGTCCCATCTATATAGTGGACATTGTGACTGGTTAAAAGAGGGGGATCGCCAAGGGTGCATACTTTCGCCCTTGCTATTTAATTTATATACAGAGAAAATCTTCAAGGAAACCCTGAATAAATACAACGAGCGAAGTAAATGAAACGGGTATACGATTAATATTACATACGGTATGCAGACGACAGCTACATAATAGCGTATAGTCAGGATGGACTACAGGAAGTGGTAAATAAACTTGTTATTTATAGCGAAGCTTTTGGGCTTTCAATCAACAAACATAAAACGAAAGTAACGGTATTTTCTCGGAAATCAAGAAAATGCTCGATATGGATAAACGGAACAGAGCTGGAACAAGTTTCAACTATTAAATACTTGGGCACCAACCTGACAGAATTACAATCAGAGAATGGAGAATTAGAACAAAGGAACAGTATATTCAGAATATTAGGCTAGGAAATAACATAAATTATATAGAAATCGATTGTTTAGTATTTGTAGGCGATTTTGCGAGATAACACGAAAGAGTAGGTAAAACAAGTAGATATTTTAAAAGAAGAAACGGAATTACAACATTTCTTTCGAAAAACCGAGAAATATATGACTATCATCGAAATATGTGAGAACAAAATCGGGGCGAGTTTAAGTAGTAACGAAATTCAAATATTTATTTTTAAGGGGGAAATGATACAGTTAAATGCGCTGGATAAAGAAACGGATATAGAAAGAGCGAGAAAAATGTAAACTGCATTTCAGTTAACGAAAAATGTCTACGTAAAAAATATCTGTACGTGGAAATATAAAAATAGCAGCAATTAAACCGAAATGTCCCTTATGCATCGGAGTGTCAGACGACGAATACGTGGGACAATGTTAATGAAATCGAAAAGAAAGAAAGATAATAAAAAAATCCTCCGATCAAAATATGAAAAATGGATACGTTGAAATTAAGAACGAATAAATATAGTCGAGGAAATAAACGAAGGATAGAACTTTATGACTCTTAAAACGATGAAGCCGGGAAGACTAACGAAAAATAAATTCGGCCTTTTTTGATAAAAATCAAAATACGCGAATAAGTCGGTTTGTTTAAGAAAAACTTAACCGAAACGAACATATGTAGAAGAAGAAATTCAAAATGAGGACGAATATTTCGAAAATAAAAAAATTGAAAATTTCGAAAGTTTTCCGGGAATACGAAAGAAGGAAACTTACGGACGGACGAAATAAAAGGGAGAACATCGGCAGAGGGTGAAGAAATATCGGCTGCAGAGGAAGACTTCGAATCGTGCACAAATTATTTTACGCTGCAGAGGGAAGACTTTGAATCATGCACAAATTTATGGCCAAATTCGAAGCTCCCCAAACGATAATTTTAAAATAATATATTTGTAAAGTAAAATAATAGCGAGTTAACATAAGACGATACGAGCAAATATTAAATATACAAGTTAAATGTAAATCTACGATGTCTGTTACCAAATCTCGAAAATAATTTGCAGAATCAATCGAAAATAAAATAAAAGAAACAATCAGTAGTTGTGGAACTGGTAAACATAATATACGGCTTCGAACGATGTGATACGTATCATCAAAGGTATCGTGTACACACAAAAATGTACGCGTAAGGAGTGTATAGTTATCCTCTCAGGCGTTTAAAATATACATATACATATATATATTTTTATGTACACACACATATGTATGTATATAAACATTTTTTGGATGATTTGTATTTTTTGTTCTTGAAACATATGAAATTCTCCGAAATAATTTTTGGAATGGAATGATTCCACCATAAAAATATTATTCATCACGGCTAAACCGTTTAAAAATTAATAACACTCTCCCCACGCAATAAGTGTGTGTAAGTGTGTGTGTGCCTATATATATATATATATATATATATGTATATTAGTATATATGTATGTATATATATAACATGTGTTATATAATATAACAATTCTAAATGATGAAGATTGAAAAATACATAAAATAGCTTGCTACTATAAAACAAGACAAAATGTGAAAAATTTTACTTAACGAACTTTTATGGTAGTAAATTAATGAATTTAAATTAGAAAATTTCTAATACATAAAATATAAAAGTAGATAATTCCAAAAAATTAAGCCTGAATGGGAAAATTTATAACGTAGTAAATTAATAAATATTTATAATCTCGGGTAAAGTATTTACAAAAAAAAAAAAAACAATTAAAAAGTAGTTAAAATTACTAAATTTCTACGAAAAGAAAAACCACTTTTCTAAAATACAAATTCAAGTATTTTAACCCGTTTTTTTTTTTTATTTAAAAAAAAATCACTACATTTCGTACTAGTTAAAAAAACTACTGTATTTATTGCTTGAAGAAACATGAATTTAGTAGAATAAGAAATTGAACCAAAGAGCCCTTACTTTGTTTTAAATATACGGTTTTGAACAAAAAATAGTATTAGGATTGTTATTACTAGTATTAACATCATTGTTATTAATATTATTATTATCACAAACGATTTTTACATCCTCTCATTATGGTTCTTATCTTGTAACATTTAAATGTTTTACTGTTATTTCACTACATAGTTTTGCTACAAATATTTGTGATAGTTAAAATACTATGGGAAATTAGTGCAACTAAACTTAAAATGATTAAGGAAAATAGGATAAAGCAAGATTAGTGTGGGTTGCGCAACATTTAAAAACAAAAGAAGTGGGGAGAAATAGAAATAGAATTGCACTTATACATATATATATATATATAGTGTGTGTGTGTATAGAACGATATCTTAAAATCTTATTTACAAGTAATAAAAACAACGTTGCAATGATGCAATCATCGTATAAAAAGATAACGCTAAGACAAAAATCGTTAAATCATTATACGCCTATCAGTAGACAACGCGCAACACGATATATTACTATATTTAGGTTTGATTCACAAATTACTTTCTTTCCCATGAAACAGAGATAGAACTGCTCCCAGCGGCAATGACACACCACCAACGCTCTGTATCTCGACACGACAGGTGTGGCTAGATTTATCGAAGTAAACAGTTAAAAAAGGGGTTTGAATGATTTATTCGCGGAATTTAATATAAACAGCTAACGACCATAATGAAAGCGCCTACGAACCATTCCTAATAATAATAATAATAATAATAATAGTAATATTAATAAAATTAAAAATAACAATATTACGAACAACGATATTGTCATAACTAATGATGAAGATATATACATTAATACTGATAAAAGGAATAACAATAATTTTTTTTTTCAAATTATTTCAAGTTATACTTCCATTACGAGCATATATAAAACAATATTAACAATAATAATAATCATAGTGGATAAATATAAAAAATAATAAATTATAATAATAACTACCATTACGTAACAAAGTGTAATAATGTATTTCAACGGAAAAAAAATCTTAAACAAACACGCGGATTAGTCGATTTTATTTTATATAATCCGTTCGGAAAATTGCGGAACAAATTTTTGAATGGCGGATTCTAATTTATTCGATTTTATAGGAAAAATATAAAGTAAAATAATGGAATTCCGATTAAAAAGGTTATTGTTAGATTTAACACTTTTTTTTTATATAGTTCTAATTTCGTTTACTTCAAACTGGTTGCGGCGAATTTATTCGGTAGAAAATGTTTTATAAAGGTGCAAGGGGTGCCTGCGTTTCTCTCAGCGGAAAAAGAAACATTAATTAAAATAAATTAAATCAATTAATAAACGAGAAAAAAATTAACAATTTACCTTGTTCAACTAAGTAGGACGGAAAAAATATATGGCGAGCCGGGATGACGAAATCTTAGATTTGATTAATTTTTTTATTTTTTATTTTTTTTTATGCTCGCAATCTGCCTATTTGAGGCAATAAGCGGCGAAGATAGCATTTAACAAATATATTTATTTAGTGGAACGTGTCCCATCGGCCACAGCTCCTTATTTTATAACAGAACTATTTATGGGCGTTATAACGTATTTACATTAAGATTTGATTAATATTGATGTATTGAAGAGTAGCGATTTTATGAATTAACAAAACAAAATAAAAACAATGTTAATCGCTATAAAATTAATTTTATTTTAGCAAAGCTTTTCAACTATAAATTCATTTTCAAGCAAATACAAAAACATTACGAATAAAAAAAAAATTATTTATAACCTTTTTTGTATTTGGTTGAAAATGACTTTATGGTTGAAAAGCTTTGCATACATAAAATAAATTTTATAGCGATTAACATTGATTTTATTTTGTTTTGTTAATTAGATTTTATTGTCGTCGATAAACATTTTTGTCGGTGATTACTCTTCCACACTGATTGTTATCCTATATTTCGTTTTAGATTTATATTCAAAGCCAGACTATAGTTTACTCCTCTATCTGATTTACTCTATCCGTTAGTTGCTCAAGATTTCCTATCGACATCGTTATTTGAACTACACGCATATTTCATGTTTATGCTATTTACTATCGATTTTAATTATTTTTTTGTTTCTTTTAATGCTCCCAATATATATATATATATATATATATATATATATATATATATATATATATATATAGAGAGAGAGAGAGAGAGAGAGAGAGATTATTTAAGCTCTAATTTTCTGTGGTAGAAATAAAACATGCTGAGAATTAAATATACAGACAAAATTAGAACGGTACAATGAGAGAGATAGTCATTAGGCATAGAAATAGATGCTATAAGAACTAGAAAATATACTCTCTCTCTCTCTCTCCCGCTATATATATATATATATATATATATATATATATATATATATATATATATATATACACGTTTGAAATAAATATTTCCACAGTGGTACTAAAATAACGCACGTGCGACATACATACACATACACATCGTATAAGTAAAATTCGAATTAATAAACAGGAGAAAACGTAGAGTTCGCCCGAAGATTTTATATATATATATATATATGAAACCGCAACTTTCAAACGGTATTTGCACTGAAACCAGAGCTTGTAGTCGCGAAGTAGGTTATGAAACCATACATCACAGATAAGCAGATTTACATGTGAACAGATTTAAAACCGTCCGCTATTACGTCATAATAAAATTACCGACGAATAATAATATACATTACAGTATCACATAGTTATCCAAAGTCTACATAAACAAAATACTAAAGTTAGTCCTCTAGACGATAACACTAGTTTATAATTTAAATTATAAGGTTTTATTTGCAAATTTCCGTTTAATAAAATGTTTCTTATATCATATATATACATAAAAATCCAGTAAGGAATGTCTATACACCTTTGAGCGACCGTGCTGTTTTGAAGGCGATATTACCACTGCTACCAATATCATGGATTCCTAATCATCGATTATTGTATGTGTCTGTGTGTGTGTGTGATATATAAGAAACATTTTATTAAACGGAAATTTACAAATATAAACCTAACCTAACCTAAACATCGATTATATATATATATATCAATCATCATCATCAGGGAGTCGTGTCACCACGTGCAGGGATATCGTGACCATGATTTGTCACACGACAGACTAGGCTACGCCAGCAAATACGGTCGCTTGCGATATTTACACAATCGTGAAAAGTACGGCCATTTGTCTTGCAAATCGCGTCCGACCATCAAAGAGGTACGCGACCGCGCTCTCTTTTACCAGCCACTACACCTTGAACGAAAAGCGCCCCATATTTTCTGCTCTAACTATGTGACCAAAAAATTGTAGTTTTCTGTTGAGAACGATCGATTTTAATCTGTTCGGATTACCAATATCGTCCAAAATCGAAGCATTGGTTCTCCTAGTTGTCCATGAGACACGCAGCATTCGTTTCCAACACCACATTTCTAGTGCATCTATATGTTTTCTGTGGACACTACTTACTGACCAGGTTTCAGAGCCATAAAGGAACAACAAGTGAGTTTACTATTTTAATTTTAACCGATTTACTAACTGCGGAGTCGGTCCAGATTCTATTCAAACGGCTCATTGCGCTTCGGTTAATCGGCCTCTATGGCGTATCTCACTTCTGCAGCCGTCGCTATTTTCTACTATAGATCCTAGATATGTAAACCGGTTTACCACTTCAATTCCATCAATTTCTCGTATCGCGGGGCAGTTATTCTTTGGACGATTAATGATCATAATTTTAGTTTTGGCCTTGTTGACGAGTAGGCCATACTCCGCACTAATTCTTATTAACCGGTTTAAAATATATGACATTTCATCCACGTTTTTTGCCACTAACGTTATGTCATCTGCATACCGGAGGTTATTAATGTACACGCCTCCAATTGAAATGCCTTCATCCCAATTTAATGCTCCATTTGATGCGTCGACTTGGAGAGTTCTGCGCATTAAAATTCACTATAGAGGTTAAACAGTAGCGGTGAAAGCATACAACCCTGGAGAACACCTCTCAGGATGAAACTTCTCCGAGTAAGTACCAACTTTTGCCGTGGTTTTTTCATATAACCGCCTGATCAGCTGTACAAGATGTAATGGTGCACCCATGTCTAATAAAATGGACCACATTTTTGGCCAGCGTACTCAGTCAAATGCTTTCTTGAAATCAGTGAAACATAATATAGCTGGGACATTGTATTCACGTGCTTTCTCAATGAGTAGTCTTTGAGAATCTGTTCTCTTGTTCCCTTACCTTTTGTAAAACCGGCCTGCTCTGGTAGAATCTGAGTGTGCATTAAAGGTACATGCGGTCATGTATAATTTTGATCATTACTTTGCTTATGTGAGGTAATAGTGAGACAGTCCGATAATTTTCACAATACTCAGGTGATCCCTTCTTATGTATAGTAACATAAGTTGCCGGACACCATTCTTCAGGCCATTTTCATGTGAACCAAATCGCATTACAGATATGGTAAATTGCTTGTATAATTTGTTCACCCACAGCTGTAAAAATTTCAGCGGGGATGCCGTCTGGGTCGGGAGCTTTATTTATCGTCAGATATTCAATAGCATTTGCAACCTCATCCAGTAAAATTTCCGGTTCTGGTTCGATAAAATTTCCCAACAGAGTTATTAAGTTCGGTGTTAACGATTTCATTGGTATCTTCTGCCGTGTATAGTTTGATGCAATACTTTCTCCATGTTTCAGCTATTTCTTCGGAATCAGTGCGAATTATATGGTTTTCATCACTAATTGTTTGTTTCCTCATTTTGAATTCTCTTGCTATTAAACGTATTTTCTTGAAAAGGAAATGTGTTTTATTTTTATCAGCATGTGACTTAATTATTTTTATCTCAGCGACTTAATTTATTAATTTTCCGTGTCAGGTATTTTTTCTCTCTTCATAACGTTCATTACCACGGGGTAGGTTTCGTCGTTCTTCAATGGCAGCTATTGTTTCATCCGGAACCAATGTTTCCACGTTTTAATTGACTTGTCCAACTGTGACGTGTAGTAAGCTTGTTATATATTATACTTCAATTCAGCCCACTGCTGATCGGGTGATGTTACGACGGATCGGGTTTGAGCTTGCATTAATGCTAATTTGATAACATCTGGTTTTGTAACTTTCATTCTGTGAGTTATTTTACATTTATCTGGAGCGCGAAGTCTTAGACGAAATTCCATCATCAGCAATCCGTGGTCTGAACCACATTCTGCACCTGGTAACATTTTTACACGATGATCTCCATCTTTCGTTCATAAGTATGTAGTCAATTTGGTTCCTAAATCTGTCACCTGGTGACAACCATGCAATCAACCTACGAGGATGATGCTGGAACATTGTACTCATAACTGACATCTGAGTATCAATTGCAAACTGAATTAAGTTCTCGCCCCTTGCATTGCGCTAACCGATCGCGAATTTACCGACAAACTCGCGGATGTGTTCATCAGCGCTTGAGCTGCCAATCTTGACATTAAAATCCCCCATCGCAACTGTAATTTCTCTAAAAGGAAGCGAATTTAGCAGATTTAAAAGTGCATCATAGAAGGACTGTGTTTCTATGATGCGGTTTTAAATTTGCTAAACTCGCTTCCTTCTAGAGAAGTTACAGTTGTGATGGGGGGTTTTAATGCCAAGATTGGCAGCTCAAGCGTTGATGAACATATATGATATAAGAAACATTTTATTAAACGTAAATTTGCAAATAGAACCTAATAATTTAAATTATAAACGAATATTAATACTGTGTTCTATTATTATTTGTAACAACGTATGTCGTAATCGACGGATAACGTAAAGAATCGATCTAAAATTAAAGCTAAACAAAGATGAAATGTACTTTAAAAAAATCGTTTACGCTTTCGAGCGATTTAAAATTATAAAAACAAAAGTGCCCGAATTAACGAATTATACTCGAGCGTTTACCCACCGTAATATACACGCACAACCGGGTCATGTAATATGCGTGTGTGTATACTCATTCCTAATTTACGATTAATTTAAAATAAACGAATAATAATAAAATAATAAAAATGTCGCCCGAGTAATAATTACGATTATCGATTTAATTTCAAGTACCGGTCATCGAACTCGTCTTTTGAAATATGAATAATATTACGTAACGTGTCGATAGTTTTAACGGAAATTAATCACACTTCTGCAGTGTACACTGCGACATAATTGCTGCGAATTTATCTGCCATTCTTTATTTACGCTCTCAGTCACTTGTGTTCTTTTTATACATATTCCAATCGGTCCTCGATACGACCACCGTTGTCGACAAATCACTTTTGGTTTAGCAGACTTGAAATAATAATAGCATACAGATAATTTCGTCTAGTTGTTTTTACACTTAAAATTATTTATACGCACAGCAAATATAACGTAAAATGACTTAACGTTATCTGAATTTAATCCTATGCAATTATTAATTGCATATAAATTATTCACTACCAAACCCGAAAATTTACTAATTTCGCGTATAACAGCGGTATACGAACATTCTAAAAGAAAAAAAAAATCAAAAAGAAAATTGTCGTACAATATACACACGAGTCAAATCAAAACGCTTAAAATACTCTCCGAAATTACCATGTCCAGACAACGCCGGTTGGAACAGAAATTTACATCCAATTCATCTTTAATTCTAAATCGATTTTCAATATTGTGAAAAAAATTGAAAGTTATTCTACCGTGTGCAAACTATTAATCAGTTTATTCTGTCGTATTTATAAAAATTATTACATTAATTTTCTTAGTAAAGCAATTCGTACAATTAAATAAGTTATAATTTAACTCGTAACCGAAATGAGTGAAAAAAAGGAATCTTTTACGTCAGTTTTAATTTTAATTAATTTATTAATTAATAAACATATCGAATTTTGAGACTTGAAAATACTTAAGTCAGCAGGCAAGATCGCTGTAATAAACGGTGCAACCACGGTTGAAACAGATCTAATACTAAGAGCCAACACTAACGATCAGCTCAGAATCGACACGGACCGGGAAAATACAACTGCCTAATTAAAACATACACAGTTGCGAAGCATATTTTTTAATACTTTTTAGGTTAGGTGAATGCGATTAATTGTAGCCAGTAAACTATAAATTTATACTTTAAGTGAATCTTTTTCTTATAATATCCTATTAAATATATAATGTCGCCGTTTATCGTATTTAAATAATTAATAAATAACCGGTAATTTGTTTATGTTCGTTTCGCTAAATTCAAAGATCAGCAGGACGAGTAGTATTTGGTTCAAGAGGGGGGTTCAAACAAAACTAATTTATAACAGTAAACCCAAGTCAAATTGAACATTAAGTAAATAATCAAAACTCAAGTAGGTTAAACCCCCAGCCCTAAGCCATCCAACTGATCAGAGTTATTTTAATACATATTAGACGCGAGCTAAAATAAATCAGCGACAGCCAGTATCGATATAACGAAAACGAAATCAACAGATGAACAGGGTTACATATAATATAAAAATTATTATTTGTAATACACATTAAAAAACTATTTATTTACCTCAAAAACCACGAAATTTAAATCAAATAAATAAAAAAAATAGGTTTAACAAATGCAAAATTGCATTTAACAATGATTATATATTTTCTTATTATCAGAGATGATTCCCAGGTGGTGAGGGGAGGTGGGTCAGAACCAAAAACCGCCCCTGGCTACGCCACCGTATGCATGTATATAATATCATGTATCATATACATATACAATTTCTATATTACGGGAATTGTTGCACAATTTGGCAACCTAAACGCAAATAGCAGCAATCAATAAACAAAACTGTTCATATATATATATATATATATATATAAAATAGCAAGTATATCTACATCATATGTGTGTATTATATATATATATATATATATACACATAAATTTAAGCGTATTAAGCAACTGGTATGTAAATAATTACAAAATGAAAGTTAAACTAGAAGTAGCGTACAATTATTATCAACTTTAACGTCGAATGACAAACTTCAAAGTACTTTATCTCATCACATACGAAGCAACTTGTAACCTACTGACACAGAATGATGAACGTGAACAGAAACGTATATGTTAATGACAAAACTAACCTTTTATCAAAGGTCAGGCATCAACGTACGAATATATATATATATATATATATATATATATATATATATATATATATATATATATATACACATATGTGGTGTTATTGTGCGTAAGTATAATTCTGTGCCGTGTTTCCTAGTGTATTCAGCATATATATATATATATATATATATATATATATATATATATATATATATATATATATATATATATACATACACATTGCATATATATATAGTTACGTTGACGCATTATTCGAATTTATTTGGAGATAATCCAAATAATAGGGAATCTTTTTTCTGTGATATTAATGACCCGAACGGAAAATTACGCACAAGCGCACTTGTGAATTAATTTATTTCATTTCATTTCGCTACGTTAAGTTCGCGAGAACGGCTAATTATTCACCGGGCCACTTAGTAGTAAATACACGCCGTTGAAATAAACGCTAGCGCATCTAGCGTCGATTACTGTGAACTTATGAAGATGACATTAACAAAGCGTATTAATATTGCGAAAAATAAACTTCTAACGAGCGAGTCAATGGGTATTATTTTAAATTAAAGTGAACCGAAATCGAGCACATCTATTTCGAGAAAAAGGTCGCGAAAAATGTTGGGAAGGGATATAGGACGGAATGGCTCGTGGTTACTTTCCGTATTTTGGATAGACTTGGTTATAATTAAAAACAACCGTATTGATCCGAAATTATAAATCTGCGGAACATTGACGGTCCAGAAAAATTTAAGTCGCAGGAAATAAATTCACAGAAAGTTTACTCGAATATTTTGCATTATATTACATGTGGAGAATCCTTTTACTATATTATTCAATTAGGTACGACGGTTAAGATTACGTAATAATAATTTTATAGCATAATCAGAAAGTCGCGCTGTGACAGAATGAGGAATAAATTTAAGACCCTTATCATATAGGAGTTTTTAAATCTATTTTCCATTTTAACGAGGATACTCGCGACTACCATGATGGTGATCGCAATTCTTTTTAGTATCGATCTTTTAACAGATTATTCGAGATTTTTTTTTTTTTTTGGGGGGCAGTCATTACTATTATCGGGAATAAAATATTCAATTCAACTAACCGGGTAATTTATGCGGTTGATGCGCAGTAGACCATCGACTATAATTTTGTATGCTTTTACGAAGTGTTCGTTCAATAGGCATTCCGTTTGTGTGGCCAACCTGTCAGCACTTGTGTCATATTTGAATTTCTTCATAAAGTTTTTTCCATCTCGAAAAGTTCATCGAATATTCTTAGAAGTGTGTCATTTCGCTGTTAGTCTTCACATACGATGCTGCTTGTACGCTTGATTTTACAATCTTTAATCTCTTCGATTAATATCTCTTCCGGTATAAATACGTATCTTTTTTCAGTTTATTTATAGCTTTTACTATAGAGGTTTCCAATAAGGTGAGTTGAGGGTATGTTGAAATAAAATAAAACAAGCCGCTCGTGAGATATTAACGAAAATATATTTTTATTCGAAAAGCCCACGCATGCTACTATCAGTGGAATATACATCGTCCGAATGATGATTGTGCGGCATTTCGCGGCGAGTGTTTCAATTTTCAATGACTGCGCCACATAGATCCGGCTGAATAAATATGTAAAAGACCATAGATAGCTCGGTCTAATAACAATAGATGACGTTAAATGCGATCAGGAAACACGATCTAGAATAAAGCTGTCGAAGTTCGCTTTTATTAAAAACAAATCGCTGTTAACGTTGAAAAAAAAATAAGTATAGAGCTAAGGAAAAGATTAACAAAGGTATCTTTTGTAGGGCTTAGAAACTCGGAACCATAAATAAAGGACGACAAAAAACATCTGAAGGCGTTCGAAATATGGTGCTATAGAAAAATAAGAAACATTAAATAGACAGGCGAAATAAAAAAAAAAAAACCACTACCCAAGGCATAATGAAAAAAGACGCTTAATGAACATTAGAAAATATAAAAAATGCGGTGGGATAGCGCGTATATATATTAAGAAATAACGGATTTCCGACTACAATAATGGATGTCAATAAATAGCAAGATAACGAGAGAAAGATCACGGGACGAAAATTCATCACCCAGGTAGTAATAACGGACACAAGTGTAGAGACGTACCACGTATTGAAAAGGATAGAGCAGATTGCGGCTTTTGACGAGCGATCAAGATTGATGAATACAAGAAGAACACGTAAACTATCGTAATTTCGGTTAATTAGAAATAAAAATAATTTATTAAACGTATTAACATTTTTTTTTCTCTCTATCCTACAACTAGCTTCTTAGAAGCTATCCAGTAGATCTTTATATGAGGAGTATGAAAGAGGAGAGTTGGCGAGAAGAGGAATGAGAGCAAACAAGAATGAATGAGAGAAGAAAAGGAGGAACAAACGTGATAAAAATGTAATCATCCACTGATGGGCAATTCTTGCTGCTTATAAAATTAAGAATTTGAAATCGAAGACTTTTCTTCTCTGTAGCCGTCTGATGATCGGTATGTAAGATTTTGTTCGAAATAAACTAAGAGGGGTTCGTTATTGTACGTAATACTTTGTTTTAAAAGCGTTGTAGGATGAGTATTTTATTTTGAGCATCCGCATAGCGGTGCCCCCTACCACCAAATCGGCTTCAACAGCATATTATAAAGCAGAATTTTGTTCTCTAACGTCAATTCTGAACATCTTCCTAGTAACACGTTGCGGAGTTTGATATCTAGATATTTTCGTACTACCGTCGTGTGCTCTGTTGTCTGGATGCTCTGTGTAATGAACAGTGTAGTTTGGAATCTTAACGTAGCTCTCGTTTGTGAGATGTGTTTCTGATATGTCTATTTTCTCATTGTGTAGGTACATTCCTATTTCTCGTATACGTCTTAAAATCCGTTTAAGTTACACAAAGCTATTCTAAAGTCTCATTTTTGAGCCAGTGTAGAAATAATTGTGTTTAATATGTTTACTATCAAATTATTTTGTTACTTCGTCATATTTTTTATTTCATTCAACATGCACGTGTTTTCAACGTCACTCAAGTTGCATCCATTTGTTTGCTCTCTTTGCGCATTTCTGTTTCTCCGTGCAGCTGCCATTTGGTGCAAAGGATACACCCCTATTTACTTGATTATATGTTACATTTACTTGAGGTGTGATAGTTTGAATAATGGCGAGTGGGTAATTTTGATTATTTATAACCGGAGGCGTCATATTATTATTAGATGACGCTACAAGTGGAAGGTTAATTTTTTTTTGTTGCCTACCCCCTTCATATCGCTTGCTTATGAGGTCTCGATATATTTCACAGCCTTTGTAGTTAGCTGGATGTGGTCCATTGCAATGCACACAAACAGCTAGAGTACTCATTTCTTTGGTACAATTTTTTAGATCATGACTGCCGGCCCATTTAACACAGACAAAATCACAATTGCAATAAGTCTTTGTATGGCCATATCATTGGCATGTACTACATTAGGCTATGATGTTCTTTTTATATGGTGCCTCCATTTTCACTCGCATATTCAATAAATAATTCAATTTATAGATTTCCTCGTTATTCCGATTTGGCTCAAACTCAATGAAAAAGATAGGCAGGGGTTCTTTAGTTACCCTATGTTCAATATTAATTATATACCTGACCTTGTGACCTATAGCAACGCGAGTTTAATATCGTCAGGATTTATAAAATTATGTAAATTTCGTAAGTTTTATAATTCCTCTATTTCTGTGATTTTAAAATCTATTCTTTGATCACTCATCGATCGGCATTTGATTTGATGATTTTACGTGTTTTGTTAAATCCGTGAACATTTTACGGAAGTCCGTTACTCCGCACACTGCGATTGGGGGGGACTTTAGTATTACTATTTTCTTCGTTTCGTTTATTATCGGCACTGTTACGATCATCGTCATCGTCTGCAAAATTACCTTCCTTATCATTATAATCGTGATCGTCGTTTTTATCTTGTAGATAAGAGAATCGATTTCTCGTTCATATCCCGGCAGCAAGCAGCTGCCGTGGAACAATGTTTTTTTCTTTACTACGTTGCCGCCACTAAATTAGGCCGATCTGCCGCTGCTGTTGTATCTGCTTTTATTTACATTTCTTCTCGTAGCCTCTTCTTAGGTTTACCATTTTGCCACTCTGTTCGCGTAGACGATTTATTCGTGTGGTCTATATTATCACCGATTGTAATGTCACCACTACTACTACTACCATCTTGCTGAGGTAAATAATTACTTACTTCGACGAAGTTTTCGCTTGCGCTGTTGCCTTCAACTATGTGCTTCTTTACGGTGACGAGAGACATATTAACTGCTATTGCCGTTTGCGCAATTGTTTTCAAGGGTTTGTGTGTGTCGCTTCTAAACGACTCATTCCCTATACGAGATCGTAGAACACATACCCGGGGGGGGCGATTTTTTTCTTTTCGTTAATGATGTGTCTAACTTTCTTACTTACAATACTAATAATAAATATTATTATTCAGAAACGATTGATTGTGTATGTAGTATAAACGCAATAAAATGAAATATAGATTTATGTTGAACACTATCTTGCTGATAACCGATGAACGTACAACATACACGAACAACTCAAGTCACGACGATGAATTAGTTTTAAATTATTACTTAGTCTTTAGTATTCAGTGTAGGTAATTATAGGTTATAATACATATAGTACCTATTGGCAACCATCTTAGTCTTGAAATAAATTAGTTCTTATATATATATCGTTTTTTTTCATATTAATCTTTTCTTAACGTTATTAAATATTTATTTTTATTTAAAACTCGAAAATGGTGTAACATTCGAAAAGTTTGTTATTAATTGTTAACATTAATAATTTTACTAATAATACTATTGTTCATTTATTACAAAAAAATATCACTACTCCACATACGCACTAACAGAGACAAAACATATATTTATACAATTATAAAAATAACAGAGTAACGATAATAATAATAATAATAATAACAGTAATAACGACGATAACGTTAATGATAAAAAAAAAAAAGTAAAAACGTAGGGACTAGAATGATGTAAAAGATGAAATTGACTTATAAATTGGAATGAGCGCGGTGTATCTGCTGTGTAAGCCCGTCCGTTTATGGTATGGGGTATTCACATAAATGTGGAAGCCGCGGATGTGTTCAAGCAACGGTAAGCGATTTCTAAGTTTTCCCCGAAGGTGAACACTAGCGACCGAGGAAATCAGATTATCCGAAGAAGTTGAAGAAAATAACCAATTGGTAAAGTCGGCCACCGTAGTACAAATGGAGAAATTCGCCAAAGGGCCCTACATTCTGAATTTCTTCACGATATTTAACCTTTATCATTCAGTACAACGAAATAACTTTCATTCTTGCTGCGTATATATATATATATATATATATATATATATATGATTTTATTTTTTCTTTCTTCATCTCCTTAGAGGTAAATTTTCAAGATACATCATCGCAGAACTGAAAATAGAAGCGAAATCCTCGTGTAAATAATATTACAACAATAATAATAATCACGATAATATAGAAAAGACGTAAACACAAAACTGTAACAACATTTAATAAATTTCTAGTAAAGAGGTTTTTTTTTTCAATAATTACAACTAGTCATCCTGGACTATCCAGTAATTTTGGTATAAGATCGATGTATAACGTGAAGAGGTTATCCATCTAGTGACAGAAGCCTCAAAAGAAATGAATAAAATGATAACTAAATAATGCCATTATGCTTATTTCGTTTCAGCCTTCTTTATATAGTTTGTCTAATATAATAATTGCTTCCGTATTTGGATGCCTATGTAATTCGTCTCCGTTGCATATCACCTAATTTCTACAATTACAGTAGGAACGTTTAGGTCTCTAAGAACATTTTTACACTAGGAAAAATTTTTTATTATCTCACTAATCAGCAGCAAGCATAAGCTCAGAGCGTTCGAAATGTGGTGCTGGCGTCAAATGTTAAGAATAACATGAACGAGTAAAATAACTAATAACGAAATTTTACCAACTAATGAACAAACAACACGAAATAGAAAATGTAGTAAACAACGTGATATTTCAGCCAATTTGTTGCGTTAGGGGTGTGGCCGAAATAACATACTAATATATAAGCCTGTTGAAAGAAAAAGAGAGCGATATAGTATTAAAAAAATAATTACACAGGCGAGAAGCCGTGGGCAAATTCTAGTATTTATATATATATATTTTTTATATTTTCTTTTTATGTTGACTCGATAATGTTTTGACAGCCGAAAAGCTTTGTTTTTTATTAAGTTTAGCGATTTTACTCGTTTATTTATTTATTCGAGCGCGACCTAACCTAACCTTCGGATGCGTACA
Source organism: Coronaproctus castanopsis (assembly GCA_032883995.1). Classification (NCBI taxonomy): domain Eukaryota; kingdom Metazoa; phylum Arthropoda; class Insecta; order Hemiptera; family Monophlebidae; genus Coronaproctus; species Coronaproctus castanopsis. The sequence goes on along the minus strand of CM065052.1, from coordinate 21,144,461 downwards.
AATTATATTTCGATACAGATGAAGAAATTTTAAAATTTCTAGTATATCGGTCGTAAAAAGGGTTAGTTACAAACCGAGTAGTATATAACAGGAATACCGGATACGAGGTCTGCCCGGCTATTTAAAAAGCTATATTAATTAGATGTTTGTTGTCTTAACCTTTTTCGATACAAAATTATAAATTTTTTAGGTGTTTCAATTCCGCTCCGTTAGTGAACTGTAGATAATTTTCGAAAGTATTGATAGAATTAAAATTTCATATATCCTCTAGTGGACATTGTGACTGAAAGGATTAAAGCCCGAAAAATAGTGAAAGTTTGTATAGTAATTTCTCCATTATTCGTAAAGACGAATTTAGAGGTTTCGTTTATTGAATCACGTTTTCGGAGTGCGGTGGGAGATATTTTATATATTAATTTTATTTTATATTTAGAAAAACAACCAAAAATTTACTTCATTCGGCAAAATGCTGTTTCCGATGATTTTCACGCGTTTACGATCTGTTATTTCGAAAATGTCTAATATTATGCAGGGCCGGATATTTAAATATAAGAATAAATTTATCCAATTCAGATCACTAGGTCAACAAGATTTCACGAAGCGAACTCTGAACATTTTTAACCGATGTTGACTAGTCGAAGGTAACTAACAAGTAGTCGATGATATCGCGTATACGTTTAATAATAACTTGCGACAGTTCATTAACGCGTTGAAACATATTTTAGTTTCTCCTATTTTATTATACATCGTCCGCTAAAAGTTAGAATATATATCACAGATACTCGCAATAAACATTCAACATGCATGCACAAAACGTATGTCACAGGATATATGTATGCATATTCTATTCACGCAAAGAAGACCGCATTTCTTAGCAACTGTGATAGATAATAACACAACTTTGGTTTGAAAAAGCGTTATGAAATATTAAGCGCCATACAGGATCGAGGTTTCACATCTAATAAACATGCTGAATATGCCTAACTCATGCGTCCGTTAGGTCAAATAAATTAATAATCTGCAAAACTATAATAAGAACAATTATGCTTTATGCTTTGTCCCATATGGTCATATACTAGCCGTTTTAACTTAGCAAAGCTACAACGGCTACAAAATATTTGCTGCAAAATAATTACGAATCCTCCAATCTACGTTAAGATCGACCACATTAAAGGCATTAAAGTTACCATATATTAAGTAAATAACCAAAACTCAAGTAGGTTAAATCCCAAGCCCTAAGCAATCCAACTCACCGGAGTTATTTTTATACTTATTAAACGTCGAATATGTAATTCTATTAGAAGCAATAGACGGCAGAAATATTTAACGTCACTGGAATACACTTATGTTATTGAGGACAGAGGGAGATGGTTACAAAGCACAATAAATTCCGCGAAAAAATAAACAATAAATAATGATTTTACAGTTTTTGAAGGAATAATACATAGTAATACTTAACTAAATTTAAAATTTAAAATCTAAAATCTATTCTTCGCGTTTTTCTACAAAATTTTTCTAGTACCTCCTATGTTACAAAACTATTTATTTACTTCAAAAACAACGAAATTTAAATAAAATTAATGAAAATAAAGAAAAAAAATAGGTTTAACAAATGCAAAACTGCATTTAACAACGAGTATATATTTTCTTATTATCAGATTGATTCCAGCGGTAGTTCAGATCCTTTTTTTTTATAGTTGTGCCTGCAGTCAGTATTAATTTGTAAACTCCATACAGGATTATACACGTACATGTTTGCAACGACATATAAACGCTAGAAAGGCTAAAGAATTAAACACACGCTATTACGATGTCCAGCTGGCATCATATTTTGTTTAAAATTAATTTTTTGTGTACAATACGCATAATAATTATTGTTTATCCTGTTAACTTAAATATTTATAAATTTATTATATATAGTTAGCTTTATGGTTAGTATGCGGATTTTGTTATTCCTGTATTTTTATTTTAGTTAAACGAGCAACCGGGCACACTTTTTAAAACTAGTATAAAGAATTGTGTTCGGAATGCGTTATATTATTAATTTCGTTATTTTTTTTTTTGTACTTATATTTATTTTGTAAATACACTTTTTATCCATCTATCTATCTAACAAAATATTGACGATTCGATTAGATAGGATTTAAAAAATTATTATTATTATGGTCATTTATTCATTCAATTACTTCTATTACTACAATACCATAGCTGCTATTATTCATTTAACAGTCGATAGGATTATTTCGATTTTACTGTTAATACGCTTAAACATTTCACTCGTAAGCATTAATTACGACATTGTAATTTACTTAACTATATCTTCGTATGTGCGTATCTGTCTGTTATTGAATCTTCTCATATCGTATATTAATTAGAGATTTTATTTGAATTTATCGAATTCACGGAGGATATAAAATAAGTCTTATTCGCAGTTCGGGTGATTTTTTTTGTTCAACTGTTATATCATTAACCCCTTTCTGCGACCGGATATGCCAGAAATTTTAATATCGACGAATATCTAATTTATTCGCGTCGAACGTGTCAAATAGGTGGCGCTGGAATAAATTCTCGTAATTCTATACCAAGTCGCCCCGATTTTCTTTCGCCATTTTCCGTTTGTTTAAATTGTTCGCGTCGTCGTTTCATTTCTTATTCCGCTTTACCGTAAAGTAGAATTTAAATCGTTTCCTGTTTAAAGAGATTCCGTTACGTCACTGGCGTTTCGAGTTCTCCAAAGCTTTTAGTATTTCAAGCTTTGCGCCGAATTTCCCCGCTCTTCGTAAAAGGTTACACATTTCGATTTGTTCGATAATGCACCACCAGTTTTTTTTAACGTGTTTATACATTAATTGTACATATTCTGATAGATTCATATTTATATATATATATAATTTTTTTTATATAATGTTTGATGGTGATTGTGAAAATATACTTCAAAAATGCTGTTCTGCTTCTGTTCTGTCTATTTTTTGAAATTTAACATCGATATATTTGATTATTAATTTTGTTTTTTTATATTAATTTTTATTAATTTTTTTCTTCAATATTATTTTTCGGATTCTGTAAAAGTTGTATACGGGTGGAATTTTAGATGTTTCATTTACTGTTGCGATGTACGATGTCCAAAAGTAAAATATAAAATATAAAAATATACGAACACAAAATTTTTTCAAAAACACAATTTTACAAGTAAAATGAAAATAAATATTAAAAAATTATCGAATGCTGCAATTAGACGGGAGATAGCGTTATTCGGAGATAGAAATAAATTTCACACGCATCCCGAACTGCCTATCTCTGAAGAGATAAGGTCCGAACCCGTATCGGCACTTAAATCCAGAAAATCACCTTGGACAATGGAACCCTTTTCAACATATACAGTGAACGGAGGATACTAAGAAAAACAATGAACACGATAGCGTGGAAGTCGCTGGAAAGATAATTAATAACACGCAATATGCCGACGATATTGCGATAATTGCTTCGTCGAAAGAAAATTTCGAAGACTGGATAGTGCAAGCAAAGAAGCAGGTTTATTAATCAATGGAGATAAAACTAACAGCGAAGGTTGCACTAACTCAATTAAGAAGGATCTGGAAAAGCCATGACATAAACCAAAATGCGCCTAATGAAAATGTTGGTATTCTCCGTATTACTATATATACATCTGAATGTTGGACTTAGAGACAGACATTTAGAGTGGTAACCGGAAAAAACACAAGGAGGCAGATGGACCGGTTAAGGAAGATGCATAAATTCTACGATGGTTACCTTTTAAACAACGAATTATCAATAACACAATTTTTTCTTTTCAAATTCGAAGGCTAAGATGCCATCCGAAATAACGATATTTTCATGCGCTTTACTTATATGTGTTTGCTTCATCTTATCCCTTAATTTCCTTTATTCACTTGTTCGCGCTGTTCTAGACATACCGGTCGTGTTTATTTGCCTCGCCTTGGAAAACGGCGTGATTGTTGTTTGCGCTTCAACTACTGAATTGCGGTACTATTTCTTCAAACTTAGTCGTAATTATTCGAGAAACCGTAACATGTCAAATTTTAATGTTGACGAATCGGAGAGTAGTGATTTTATGAATTAACAAAACAAAATAAAAACAAAGTTAATCACTATAAAAATTTTACATATGCGCCGCAAAACACGAATATGCACGGACTCGAGTGAGACTAAAGAATTACTTTCCTAATTTAGTTATTTAATTTATGTATGCCATAATAATCTTCCAAATAGGCACTTTCACATTGAAACACACAAATACGTTACATACATACATATATTATATATGTGAAACACAACACACACACACATATATATATATAAACTCGGCAATTGTACATTTCTTATCGTGTTTTAAATACCGAACACTGACGAGGTTGAAATTGAAAATACGAATATGACTCGTCGAAAAATCATTTTGACGTCTTCGTAATTACGCATTTCGCGGCAAGTTCGATCTTCATAATTTTCATTGTTCACGCTGGTTAAGTTAACGTGAGAGTACAACTTAACACTCATTACGAAGATGTCCTATTCGTTATATCCGTCAGTAAATTTGTCGAGTCATTCTGGAGCGATGTAATTTCTAGTCGGTTAGAATTTTTATTCACACTCGATCTCTTTCTTCGTCAAATTCTCTTTTTCTAGTGACGACAAAAGTCTAACGAGAGAGACATTCTGCTTATCAACGTCGTCATACCGATCGTTGTCTTACAAAATTCGATCAGTTGTCTAGAAGAAAAAATACGTAACGTATCACGTCTGCTACTGTTTCTAAATGTCCGATAAAAAAATGCTATGAGAATTTATAATAAAATATATAAATACATAAAGTATATAAGAAATATAACATGTATAGAGACTAATTTAGATATATAATAATTTATAATAATAAGCGAATTAAAAGATAGTCTGACAGTGAATGTGGTAAACAACACAAACTACATAACAAAAATATAACATGTAAAAGTACTTATTTAGATATACAATGTATAAAAATTAACTAAATGAAAAACATTATTTATAAAATAATATGATAGTGAATCTGTAAAACAACATCGATATAAAATTTATACATAAACATACCAACTGAAAAGCTTTGTGATTTTTATAAACGTTGAGTGATTTTAATTAATTTATTGACGTTTATTTTTAAGAAATCACTACATTACACAAATATGATAACGTTACACATACAGAAACGTCATTTATATATATATATATATATATATATATATATATATATATATATATGTGTGTGTGTGTATGTAAATAACGCAAATATAATATATGATAATAAAATATTTATTTATCACTTACTTAAATATATAACTAATTTAATTAATAATTTAAATATTAAAATAAGTTATCGATATAGTATTCCGCAATAAACAATAAATACCTTAATCTGAAACATAAAATAAATTGTATAACACCAACGTGTACTTTCGATTTTATACGGGGTTCGGAACCATATATACGAAAATAAATTTAAAAAATATAAGAAGAGCTCAGAATATACAATATTATCAGATCATAAAATGAACGCACGGTACGTGAACAGACACGGTTGGATGATGCACGGATCGCTATAACAAAATGGAGTTGTGTCGTGCATGTGACTCGAAGAGAAGATGATAGATGGTTAAAACAGATTTTACAGTAAACTGGGAAAACCAATGACGCGGGACACAATGATATAGCGATGGTAGCTGGGGGAAATTAGTTGAGTAAGACGTTGGGGAAAGCCGTCATCCAGGAGTGGATAGACAAAGGCTTATCGTGAGATATATATATATATATATATATATATATATATATATATATATACTTATTGTGTACTGGTAAAGATGATTGAATACATTTTTTAAAAAAATGAAAGAAGGGATTTAGAAATTTAAAATGGAAAGAGACACAAACGAATACCAAAGTTTGATTTCTCGTCCTTGCCGACGATTTAGCGAAAGAAAACAGCCAGAATGTAGTTGAAGTAAAAAAATAAAATATTAGTTTGAAGTGGAAGGCGTTGAGCCGCGCCTAAAGTATTTTAGGCGATTGTCCTAGATGGTCTGAATAGACACAAAAAAAGGGTATAGACGTTTCTGTATACTTGTAAATATATATCAACGTGAACACACATCCTGTTTATACAATACGCGAATAGATCCAGTATATACACTGTGTTAATATTCATTATATATATATATAATATTGATAAAGTCTGTTCATTGGACAGTTCGTCGAACCCATTCAAGTGCCGCATAAAAGCGGCTTAAGAACAATTACGAACATTCCAGACAATCCAAACGACCGTAACCTTTAAAAGAGAGGAGATTTCAAATTTAACGCGATATTCCCGGTGGGTGTAATCGATACCAAACAAAAAACTCCTTAATTACCGAGTACGACGATATTTAAATTACCGTTATTACGATGTTGCGCACGATTCAAGCTACTAATAACGAAGGGGTAATATATTTATATATACACACGTAACTTGACTACAATCCATAAAATCTGAACACGAGGCGAACCTTATAATTTTCGATTTCAAGCAATTTATTATTATTAACTTAACGGACGATTAAGGGAAGTATTTAAGAAAGACACGCACGTTCCATAATAGCCTCGTTGCGTGCTAAACTATCCGTTCTTAATGCACGTTATACTTATGTCAGAAACGATGCAATTTACCGCTGAAAATAATACCAGCTACACCAGCATAGTCGTTATTAGCAACTGACGAAATATAATCGCTTCGCAATCCTCTGCGAATATCGCATCTTAAAATTAGTCCGGTCGTGAAATAGAATAAATACGAAATATAGGTGGGACAAAAATCGCGTGTAAATAGTTCGATTAATCGAAATCGTCAGCTTCGAGATTATTTTGAAACTCTCGTAAGGTGTAAAACTCGGAAGAAAAAAGGAATACAAGCAATTTTCTTTCCGGAACTCGTTAATTTTCACGGTAGACGACAAAGTATTAAACTGTGTGTGTGTGTGTGTTAATATAAGCCGCTGCATAATACACGCATCTATATATATATATATATATATATATATATATATATATATATATATATATATATATATATATATATATATAAGGGGGTTCGAAGAAATCTAAATTATAACAGTATACCCAAGTTAAATTGAACTTTAAATAAATAACTAAAACTCAAGTAGGTTAAACCCCAAGCCCTAAGCAATCCAACTCACCAGAATTATTTTTATACTTATTAGATGTCGAATATGTAATTCTATTAGAAGCAATAGAAATATTTAACATCAGACTTTTCTTACAAAATTTCCCCTATTACTTTATCATAGCTTTTATATCATGCATTTTGTTCTTATTATATTAGTTACTAAAATGGTACTTTTGTGTACACAACGTGTTGCATTTTATGTTCATAATTTAATATAAAATAATTTTATCATTACTCCGCACAGAATTATAATAATTCTCATTGTACGTCGTCTTCATCATCTGTGCTACGATGCATTCTGCGAGCATCTTCCGGAGTCGGTGAATACATTCTTTTAACTACCTTACGATAGAGTACATCATGACAGTTTCCGTCTTGAACTCCTTCATCGACCTTCTGAACAGTTTTATATTCCAAATTTCCACTAACGGAAGGAATTTTCATTCTGTGAGCGATCACCCCCATTACGGTATTTTTACGCGTCGTATCGATCGAATGATAGTATTCGGTCGAATTTACAACATCTTCGGACAACGATAACTTGTCGAAAGACGACGATATATCGTTATCGTCGACGATGTCGACGAGGTTCTTACGACGATTGTCGCTATCGACATCGATAATATCATTATTAACAACACTATAGTCGATCGTATTAACATCGATACTATCCGACTCTAGTTCGTTATCTTTTGTCTTAATCGTACTGCCGACACTGATACTAACCTTTTCCAGTTTACACGTTATATCCTTAATCGTTCTATTTCCATTTTTACCGTTTGAACAATCGTGATCCGAAATAATTTGATTCTCTTCCATTATATATATATATAAGAACCCGATTAGAAAACAAGAATAAATCGTCCTTGATCTTCAACTCATTACGATATTATTAAATAAATTACCTTGGAAAAGCGATTAATCAGAGTAAATTTAGATTGAAATCAACACGGGATGAACTCCGAGAGGAGATAGGAAAAAGCGGGGAAATATCCATGGGTGGATTTTTTCTAGGTAAGGCTAGTCTAGAAGAAAATCTTTCATACTAGAGAATGGGCTAATATAAAACGAAAATTATATATATATAAAGCAATTGTACAAAACGAATTCGGCAGTCGTGCGTGTAAACAACATAAGAACTACTAACTTCAAGTTGGGAAAGGGTGTTAGACAAGGATGTCTGTTGTCACCTTTATTGTTTAACATCGACACAGAATATATTATGCGCCAACTACTGAACAATTGGGATGATGGTATTTCAGTGGGCGGCAAAAAAATTAATAATTTGCGCTACGCTGACGATATCGTCATTATAAGTAGCTGGGAGTTAAATATGTCAAAGTTTATACAGCATCTCGAAGATCGAGGCAGAGAATATGGATTACTAATAAACAGGAACAAAACAAAAGTCATGATAGTGGATAGAAATGGTAATGGCAAACGGAAGGAAGTGTGTGGATTGGATGTTGTGGAAAATTTCACGTATCTTGGCTCAATATTGACAAATAACGGTAGCTGCTTACCGAATATAAAGAGAAGATTAATATTAGCGCGTACTGCGACAAAAAGATTATTTCCGATTTGGAAAGATACGGCATTGTCTCTAAACACAAAGCTTAAACTGTTGGACTGTCTGGTGTTTTCAATTGCTACATATGCGTGCGAGACTTGGCACCTCACTGTGTAATAGAATAGACGGGTCCAAAAGTTGGGCCAACAGGAGGCTACTAAGTACATGGGGGACGGCCCGGAAAACTATGTCTTCCAAAAACTAAACATACATATGCGGCTGTCATGTAGAGTAAAGAAGGGATTCTTGAAGTTTTTCGGACACATAGGGAGAGATACGGACTCTCTGCAAAATCTGATAATTACCGGGAAAGTATGCGGGAAGAGGAAAAGTGGAAGATCGTGGATGCGCTGGGTTGACCAGATAAAATCACTAGCTGGATTAAATCCACATGAAGCATTGTTGGCTGCTCAAGACAGATCGGATTGGAGAAGAATAACATATATATCACTACACCCTTCCGAGGGTCCAAAGGAAGAAGAAAAGAAAAGTATATATATATATATATATAACGACGAGCGCCGTGTATATTTCACTTATATAAAGTAATTTACTTTAAAAAATGTAAATTAAAAATTTTTGTAAAATAATTAATCATTAAAGCTTTAATTGTATCTAGGGTTGGTTGATCGTGAAGGTAGATTTAGTTTTAGTTCTAGTGCCGGTCCTCCTGATAATAGGCTAAACATAAATTATATAAATTCCATCAAGGAATACTATTAGGTGTTGATCCCGCACACGGCAGACCAGCTGGCAATGGGTAAATAAATAAAAATTAATAAAAATAAATAAATAACTATGAACTACATTATATAATTATAATACAAATAATTTAATTTACACCGGTTATTTCTAAAAACACAATAGGAAGTTCGAATATACCCGACAGTCGTATCAGTAGTTATATATATACGGAACCCCTCGTAATGTACCTGTGTTAAACTTTGGAAATCCTACGATGAATATGAAATGATAAAATAAAGCTATATTTACACTATACGAAAATTTAAAATTCTTAATGAACGAGAAAATAAAGACAAAAAAATGGTATTGAAAAAAAAATTAAATTTACATTTAGAACTTTTCGGTGAGCATTCTTTTCTTGAAATTTATCGGTAGGTTTTAAATTTTCGCAGTTATTAAGTATTCCTGATTTCATACATATATATATATATATATATATATTAAACCTATATCGGTCCACTGCTGGACGTAGGTCTCCCCCAATCAATAAATTGGGGAGAGAATAGCCTAATCTCCCGTGCGGGCCAGGCAAATATATACAGCGGGGATCCTCCGGGACGTTCATATGATCACTTCCAGATAGAAACCGAACAAATAAATTTGTTTTGCAGGGCTATTCCATTATTATTATTATTATTTTTTAATGGTGATGCCTTTGCAGCTTACTCAACGTAATTCTGTCTGTACGAACTAACTTATAATTCTGTAAACGCGGACAACTTTTCTAGAAATATCGCTATGCCTGGAAATACATGTAAATTCTCAAGATGAAGAAGAGATAATACATTGCATTATATGATGAGCGTAGTAATTTAAGGTATAGTTCAGAACGTAATGTTATTAATGAAGGACATTCGAAGAACACGTGATCAGGATTGCGCGTGCAATATGAAGAGGGCAGTAAGGTGTTTCTCTGAGTTGCATAACGCATCGGCGTTACGGTAACAAGTATCTGCTGATAAATACAATTCCTTTGCGCTTAATGTTGTATCGCCACTTTGTTATAACCGTGTATACGTTATATATACGGTAACACGTTAATATTTTGAAGTCGCATTATAACTTTAGGGAAATGAATTTAGTCGACGATAGTTTCGGTGCGCGTGAGTTAAAACGTGCCAGTAGGTTATCCGATTTACATCAAACTTGAAACATCATTACGGAGCACTGCTGGGTGTTAAATTTTTGCATTAATCTAAATAAACGAGAAACCGAAAGAAAACTTTTTATAATAAAACATGAAAATTTTTCATACACTATATAAAATGTTTGAAAAAAAAAAATATATATATAAAACACTATAATTCGCGAAGAAATACCACTTTTTTAAATTACATTTCTTGTAGATTACACTACATAATATCGGTGTAAATATAAATTGACCGATGGTGTGTAGCGTAATAATTAATCTGCACGAAGTGTAATTAAAAAAGTGTTTCCTTGCGAATTAAAGTGTTCTCTGTTTTTCTGTGTTTTAAGATTTTTACATTTTCTTTTGATTCTAAAAATTACGGATTACCAAAGCTTTGCAATGTTATTTCACATTAAAAAATATTTATCACCAACTTTTCAGTTGTAATAAAGAAAAGAAAAAATATACTTCCAAACAAACCGGCACATATATATCATACATTCTCTCTCTCTCTCTCTCACACACACACACATATATATACACACCATTTGCACACGTATATGTATTTTACGAAATATAGATACAGAATAAACGATAAATAATTGGTACAGCCTGATTTTTTGGATTTACCATATCTTTTGCGACGTACGAAATTTATCGTTCGCATCTAGTCCTTAAATTCTGTACAAATTTTGCACCGCCATACTTGACAAATTTCCAAAAGAAAAAAAAAAAAAGTAGAAAGGAAAAAATAGAAGTACGCAATCGATATTGCTCACTTCTAATTATATAATGATTTTTTGACGGCGTTGCCAAATTGGCGTCAAGTATTAATACCGTTCCAACACTTTTGAACCTAATACAAACTGATATTTTGTGTTTTATATATATATATATATATATATATATATATGTATGGATGTATGTATGTATGCGCGTAAACGCGGAAGAAATAGATAGGTTATTTATTACTTCCTAATATATAATAATAGTCGAAATAATTTAAAGTGAAAAAATTATGATTCGAAAGCCACGTACAAAAAACTGTAAAACTGCTCCAATTTTAAAAATATCGATAATTGATCTTAATGGTAAAGCAAATGATATCTTTTAAAATGTAGACTGACGCGTATACATATATACAATTAGCTTATATCAATCCACTGCTGCACGTTTTCGACAAGTCCTCTCGATTATGTCTATCCTACACCACTTTTATCCAATTTTTACCCGCTCCATTGCTCTACTTATGCTATTTTACCAACGGGTTAATCGTCTACCTTTTTTTGACCGTTGCCATACTGCGTCTCGTTCGCCTGTTGTCTGTTCTGCGTGCTAAAATACGTTGAAATGTATGCGTACGTATGTGTAAATATTTAAAAATTAAAATCGCGCAAATATTTGCGCAGTTTAAGAAAATTATCGAGCGCGACGATAACTTCGCTTATTCTATAAATCACTGAGATATCCAAATATGATGGAGCTGAGAAAACGACTTTTTAATGTCATGATAGGCACGTTAAGTGATTTTCTTAGAAGACAATTAAAACTTCAATTAATTCACTATTAGATAAAGATAAAAATATTAAAAAATAAATAAACGCACTATGTTGAAAACAACTTAACGGCATAGGTTTGCAAAAAAAAAATGAGCAGCAGACCACTTAATTCACTTGTTTGCTTATTCCTACCTAATTCCTTTCGACAATTCGCCAATTTTAGACACTATACAAATTTACACACACATACATACATATATATATACGTATTAACGAATACGTATATTATGTCAATAATAACGATATTTTGACGTGCTATTTCGACTCTTAACGAAGACTTCGTGTGTTTATTTATTGTGAACCGGTATTTACCAATGAAGACGATGACAACACACCTACGGTCAGGTCAGATAAACGAAACTTTTTTTGCTTCTCTTTGATGTAGAGGCAGCACCGGTGTGATAGGTACTTAGAATTTAAATGCATTCTTATCGCGACCAAAAAGGAAAATCTTCCATTTTCAATAAGGGCATATCTTTGTTTTCAAACATTTTCTAAGTTCCTCGTTCGTGTTTACTTAACTATTTCCGAGTTACTCATAATTGCCTGTACTCAACCACTTTCTTTTTGTCTATTATTACTAGAGAAATTTAGAGAATTGCGAAACAAAATGCATAAACAAATACTCGTTTATACGTGGATCCGTATATATATATATATACACATTTTTTTTATATATATATATACATTATATACATTTTATATATATATACATTATATATATATATATATATATATATATATATATATATATATATATATATATATATATATATATATATATATATATATATATATACATTATATAAATAAAAGAAAATGTATATTTTTCGGTACATTAAAACATGTTACGCTTAACACACAAGCGATGATCTTATACATTTTTTTCATTCTGACTTAATATATATGAAGTTTGAGTTTCACTTTGTATTTATTACCGAAATGGAAAATCCACATGCTCACAGCGACATATTACATACAAACTATTTTGGTCTTCATTTATTGCGCAGTTCGTCGTTAAGAGAAAAATGTGGTGAAAGTCCAGATGAACTTGAGGACGCAAAATGAGTGCACATCTAAACGAAATTTATTAACAATAAATGTGTATGTTCATATATATATATATATATATATATATATAATATATACATGAAAGTATTTTATGACTTCTTTCACAAAATTAAACTTATAAAGAATGAATAAAAAAGACACTTACGTAAACAGACTATAACACACACACACACGCACACACACACACACACATATATATATATATATATATAAATTAATTACTAATTATGCAAGAATATTCAATTTTGCTTAATGTTACACACTATGAACACAAATACATACTTTATTCATATATTATACATATATATATATTTGCTTTCCCTCCTAGGGGTACTTTGTACCTTCGGGGAACCGGACCTCTAACCGGTATGGAGCGTGTCCATTGGTGACGGATAGTGGAGCGGCCTACAGATATGTAGGGTAGCTGTGAATAAAACATTAGAGAGCGGCTACTGGTGGAAAGCCTTAGGCAGGTGACTCCAGTAGTGATAGGGTAATAGACACGAAGATGAGATGCAGCAGATGGTCAGCAGCTTAAGGAACTGGCCATAAAAGTCTGCATAAATCTTATGACTGTCTCTCTCTCGGGTTAAGGTCGCTGTAAAAACCTTACTACACTGTTATCTACTCAGTAACAAACCGCTGCTTTACGGTTCGGTCTTTACCTAAAGGCTAAGGTAGTAAACCCTAATAGAAAATCATGTGGAAGGAAAGAGGAAACCACCACGTTATTTTTGTCCCTAGTAACCATGGTAAAAACAGTTTGTAGTACCGGCAACCTCAGTAACAGCGACAGTTTTCCTGGTACAGTGCTCGGCTTTGGAAGTTCAAGGGCTTCTTCGGTCATCAAACGAAAACCCTGTTTAAAAACAGCAACTCGGAATGTACGAACTATGCTTCAAATTGGAAAACTTGAAATAATTAAAAGAGACGTGGAAATGAACAAAATAGATATTATTGGATTAGAGGAGACACACTGGATCGATGGAGATTTTTTCTCAGGAGAATATAGAATACATGGTGGTAGCTCAAGAGGCCAAGGTGGTGTAGCATTGATTCTAAATAAAGCATCAGCAAAAGAATTTCTAGAGTTAAAGTAATAGAAAAGAGATTTATTTTGGCACCGCTGCATATCCAGTAGATCTAACAATTTTATAAGTCTATATACCATCATCCAATAGGGATGAAACAGAAATAGACGAAGCATATGAAAAATTAGAAGAATTACTCTAAAAAACAAAATCAACACATAACGTAATAATAATGGAGGATTGGAACGCAATAGTTGGAGAAGACTCAGAGGAAGGAATAACTCGTAAATTTGGGTTTTGAATTAGAAATAATCGGGCTAATTATTTTAACAAAAACAGTACAATATTACTAACAAATGGTATAAGACCACACTAAGAAGAATATATACTTAGAAGTCACCTGGCGACAAAGAAAGATATTAAATCGACTTCATATTAGTAAAACTGAAATACAAAAATCAAGTAAACAAATCAATGTCATACGCAGGTGCGGACATTGATACGGACCATTCCACGGTGATTATGAAGGCAGACCTTAAGTTTAAAAAGATAATTCGGAATAAACTAGTAGTAAAATGGAATCTTCATAATCTGAACAATGAACAAATAAAGACTCAGTATCAAAATGGAAACGGATAAAATTATAACAGAACTACACCATGAAACTAACATAGACCAAACGTGGAATGACGTTAAATCAACAATAATAAACTTTGCGCAGAAAATCCTTGGCAAAACAAAAAGAACTAAACATGAACCGTGGATTACAGAACAAATATTGCAATTAGCCGATGAAAAGCGGAGATATAAAAATAATACCAGCGAAGAAGGGAAAATGAAATATAGGCCCTTAAAAAATGCTATTGATAGAGCTTGTAGGAAAAGAAAGGAAGAATGGTGGGACTTGAGGTGGCTTGAACTTGAAAAATTAGAAATTCGAGGGAAATATGAACAAGTTTATAAAAGAATAAAAAATATGTCTAAGAAATATAAAGGACTTAAAACAGCAGCGCTAATAGGACAAAATAATAACGAAGTTGAAAACCCAATTGAGAAAAGATCAACATGGCTGGTTTATGTGTGAAAATTTATATCACGATAGCCAGTTAAAGTGGAAACTAGCGATGAAAAAGGTACAACTAGATCAATTGTCTAATGACAGTATACTAAAAGACGAATTTGATACAACAGTAAATATGCTAATAAGATAATAAAGCGCCTGGTGCTGATAATATACCAGCGGAATTCATAGAAATGGGCGTAAGAAAAACTCACGACAGGCTTTTTAAATTAATTTCAAGTATATATAATGAAGGTATATGACCAGAAGAATACTGTAGTACGACAAGGTTGTTTGTTATCTCCATTCGTTTTTAACGTGTACGCGGAACTTGTGGTTAAATTAACTTTAGCAAAAACCACATATGAAATTCGCCTGAGATAGACTTCAAACGATACCATTTGCAGACGATCAAGCTATAATTGCTGAGTCTCCGAAAATACTACAACAAATAGTACGGACCTTAAATGATACAGGAAAGCAGTTTGGATTAGAAATAAATGTTAATAAAACTAAAATCATAATGTTTGATAAACATCCTAATCGTTTTCAACTGGAAATTAGTGGTCAGAATATTCAACAAGTGCAAAGTTTCAAGTATCTCGGTCAAATAATAACGGAAGACTTGTATTGCGATACAGAAATAAACTCAAGAATTAAATTAGCCAAGCCTGGCAAGAAAAGCGAAACATATTATGCCAAAAGTCAACACCGTTAAAACTACGTACACGTATTGTTAAAACTTACGTGTGGCCTGTAGCGCTTTACAGTGCTGAAACGTCAACAAAAGGAACGTTAAAAAATAACGGGCTTTTGATATACGGTGTTGGAGGAGGATAGAAAGAATAAGTTGGACCGAAAAATTTCGAATGAAGAAGTTCTACAAAGAATTGACGAAAAACGGACCTTATTACTTTCGATAAAGAAAAGAAGATTAACCCGAATGGGACATGTACTCCGATATGGTGGTTTGTTACGCGATGTAATAGGGCAGATTTCAGCTAAAAGAGGTCGTGGTCGAGACCACGAAACACTTTCGTGACAACAGTGTTGCATGATGCAGGCACGGATCAATACTGGAAAATAAAAAGAGCTGCAGAGAATCGGTTGGGCTTGGAAGTTACTTATTATGGAAGAAAATCGATCCTAGGACTGACAAACTTATGATGATGATAATGATATATATACTAACTAGAGTTTCATCCTAGTTTTATTAAAATTAAAAACTACTGCTTCGTACATTACTTACTATAATTTTTCGAAACAAATTTTAACAAATTAAATACATATAGATGCCGTACAGATAGAAGCTTATTTTCTGTGCGCATGACTATTTTCAATTATATATCGTATGTTGACAGTTTATTCCGATGCAATAATATTGTGCATAGTAAAACTGGTCGATATACACGAAAGATACATACATAAGTGTGCAATTAGTCAGGTAGTGTAACACTTTCGTAGTATATTTACATTAGTTTATTGTCTACCTGAATTGCTAAGTTTTTTTTTATTTTTTTTTTTGTTTATTTGTAATACTGAACTGCCCAAAGGCATACACACAATAAATTTAAGATAGGAAAATACATAAGCGAAGATACGGATTCGGCCAATGCCTTATCACGAACTAAGATTATAATTAGCGTTTTACATATAAATTTTAATATGAATATGTAAATAAAAGAATAAGTTATAATAAATCGTGCTAGTCCGCCTTAATCTACGAGTATCTCCTTCTGTATTGTTTAGCTATCAAGCGAAATGCTTTATTTTGAAATCTCTGAATAATGAGCCTGTTCGATCTCTTCGTGGGGCCCCAGAGTTGGATGCCATAACACCAAGTGGGCATTAGAACAGATAGATAAATAAGTCGTTTGTTTGCTAAACTAACAGGTGAATGGTATCCAAACAGCCAATAGAGCTTACGTAATTTAAGGTGAAGTTCCTGGCTCTTGGTTTTGACATGATGATTGCAGTTCGAGATGCATCATCCCAACGTAATAAATTAATTTATCGTAATAACTCGAAGATATTAATGTACGTTTCTTTCCAGATCGCTCTAGGTCTTGATTTTTATATATATATATATATATATATATATATATATATATATATATATATATATATATATATATATAAAATATAATTCGTTTTAGTAGCGTTAACAAACAATCGATTGCTTCGTGATCAATCGTAAACTTTATCTACATCATCCAATCGTGTACTCGATTTCGAACGTTGTGACCCAATTTATGACTTTGAAGAAAGTTTTTTCCATATATTTCTGTTTTCCGCCTGGCGCATGATTTGTTAGAACCGTACGGATACCGGTTATCTTCTTTAATAAGCGTATTGACGGTCGGCCTATCTGTCACTTAGCTTGTACTTTTCTCTAAATTTTTTTATTTTTTTTTATTGTAATTGTTAATATAATACAATCTTACCTATGAGATAAATAAGTATTAATTATAAAATAGAACCCATAACTTTAGATATTTATATATATGTACAGTTACATACATACGAACTATTAACTAATAAGTCCTGCGATATTATTCGCTAAAGGTGCATTAAATCTAACTATTATAAATCATGTGGTTTTGTTCGTTGAAGGCGTCTTAATTCACAATTCCGATTGATAAAATCTGATGCTTCAGGATTTGGATGTTGGTGAAGTCGGTTTGTATGTTTCTTTGAGAAGCAGCGAATTACATCGTCGACGCACGGAATGTTTAAGTCCGAATGTATGTCACGATTTCGTTGGTACCAGTGAGCCGCTGTGATAGTCCGCCTAAATGTTTCAAAATCGCGCAAGTCATTATGATTCCAAAACCGGGAAAACCGTTAGAACATATGACATCATATAGGCTAATTTCACTTTTGCCGTCTATATCCAAATTATTTGAAAAACTGCTGTTGAAACGATTAAAGCCCCTTGTTGCTCTTCCGAATCATCAATTTAGATTTAGGGATAAGCACTCTACGATCGATCAGTTACATCGGGTAACTGCGACCATTGAACGTGCTATGGAGGAAAAGAAATATTGTACAACAGTGTTTCTAGACGTATCGCAAGCCTTCGACAAGGTATGGCATGAAGGACTAATTTATAAAATTAGTACAATCCTTCCAAGAAATATGTGTCAATTACTCGAATCCTACCTTGCAGAGAGAAGCTTTCAGGTCTCTCTGGCAGAGGCTATATCGTTACCGTATCCAATAAAGGCAGGAGTGCCACAAGGTAGCGTCCTTGGACCTACCTTGTACCTTTTATACACAGCAGATATACCGCCAACTACAGAAACCTGCATTGCCACATTTGCTGATGATACTGCTATTCTGTCAGTTGGTGATACAATAGAAAGTGCAACAACTAACCTGCAACGAGCCATACACAAAATTAGTAAATGGATGCGTGTTTGGAAAATCTTAGTTAATCACCAGAAATCAGCTCATGTCATATTCACTCTCAGACGATATACCTATTTACCAGTATATATTGATGGCATTGCAGCCCCCAAGGCAGATTCAGCCAAGTACCTTGGCATGCATCTAGACTCACGTCTGAACTGGAAGGTGCATGTCAAAATGAAAAGAAAACAAATTTCTCATAAGTTACGGGAAATAGACTGGGTGGTAGGGCGGTATTCAAAACTCAGTTTATTTAACAAAGTTTTAATATATAACCAGCTGATTAAGCCGATCTGGACATACGGCATCCAGCTATGGGGTTGTGCAGAGCAATCGTTTGATTATTCAGCAAGCTCAATACAGCTGTTTCTCTAAATGACCGCCTTTTCTGCTATTAGCTCCAATAATATGCCCGAAAAATTTCAACATTCTTTTATAAATTATTGGTATTATTTTTTGGTGTGGTTGTATGTTTAACTGTTGCAGAATCGGGACATTTGTTCTGCGGCTGGTCTATGGAGTTTATTAACATTCTTCTGTACGCTGCCATTTCCATCACCTCAAGTCTTGTTTGGGATGATTTATTGAATGTCCATAATTCACAGCCATACACAGCAATGGGAAATAGTATTGTTTTCATCAGGTAAAACTTCGGTTGATTTCGTATACCCCTACATTTTCATATTCTTATTAGTTTGTTTATCGCTGCTTTTGCTAGTCCTATCCGGCGGTTTATTTCTTCATTGCGTCGTCCCTTATTAGACAGATCCGAAGATTTCGAAACATACTCTAGAATATCGCCGTATATCATCGACATAACTGAATATGTTTCTTTTTATGATGCACAAATCGTTTACTTTAAAAAAAAAAACATCGTCTTTCCTGACGATACCTCGCGGTATTTCGGAGTTTTCCACTTCAGTCTCGCTCTATGTACGTTATTTATTATAACAACATATCTTCTATTTTTAAGATGGCTTCTAAATCATTGAAGTATGTTTTATCTAAATTCACAACTGTATAAGAATTTTTGCGCCAGTCTAAAGTACACTGAAATGGCAGATCGACCTTCTTCAAGACATAAATGTTCGAACAATGCATCGTCATTGCCCACTGTCAGAAACGAAAACATGCTGATTGATATTTAAAAAAAAAACTTCTTTTGTAGGTAACTTATAAACAATTGAATAATCTTACCAAATTACACGAACATGTTTTAGTGCATTAAGGTTCATTACCAATCCGCCAAAAAGCATATGTAGCGCGAATAGTGGAATTATTATATGAATATTATAAAATAGAGAAATGTGTATAGATTGCAACGCACACACAAGCACAATACATACAAACATACACCCACATGCACGTATAAACATACAAACATACGCCCACATGCACGTATAAACATACAACTAACTCTTTACACACAAACAAACACATGTTACAATCAATTCTTTACTAATCGTATAAGCTTATACATTTTAAATTATTTATAAAACAATAAAGTAAATAGAGATATAAGTAACGTATCGCATACCTCACGTACCCGTTAAATAGAACTAAATATTAATTTAACATTAATTTATGGAGCTCTACATTTACCCGAAACATTATGCATTAATAATTCGTCGTCGTCATTTGTGATTTTTGCTAGTGAATTATAAAGTACAGCTTCTGCATATGCAGCCTGTATTCCGGAATTATATTTACCAGAACGCAGTATATATACTCTCTCACATCTAGAGCTAATCTGGTTATGTCATTGCCCACCGATATATTATAATTTGTGCTTACAAAACGTAATAGTTGAATTCTGTACAACTGTCGGATAAATAATTGTGGATTCTTAATATTTACACTAGGATGCAGCTTTTATCGTTTTAAACAACGCATTTTGTATGATTATCAATAATGGAGTAATGTGATAATTCCCAACCTGGTGTACGATGCCCTACTCCAAGGCATGTTGGTAGAATGCTAAATATAATGTAGGAACGTGTAATTTTCAAAAATTATCCAGTTAGATAGTAAAAAAGATAATTTAATTTTCCTATATATTTTTTCTTTTCGAAATATACTAAAATTTATATTCCAATTTAATTTACTATCCAATTGTAATCATAAATATTTTATATTAAACACTCTAATTCATAATTGTTTTGTACGTTGATTTTTAAACTATCCCGTGTATTTTGATTTTTTATTAGTATAAACTATGTATTCTGTAAATAACAAAAAGAATAATAATAATGCTTAGTGTAATACAAATAACTATAAAAATGACAATAGTAGTAATAATAATAATAATAAACTGTTTAACGATGTACATTTTACGATCCAATTAGTGTACTAACGCTTTACGATCAAATGTAGAAATTGTCAAATCGTTTAAATTACGCTCAGAGAAAAACACGCGTAGAGCGGTTTTATTTTAGGTTATTAAATTAAATCTATAAATAAAACGACAATAAATAGACAAATAATTAAAGACGTAAGTAAATAATAAATTAACAATATTAAAGAACAAATATGATTCGACTATGGAAACGAAAACGTAAACTCCTCGGTGATACATATTTTTAATTTAAAAATTGAAGTAAAAATACTTTTATACTCGAATTGCAATATTTTAATCAAAACATTTACTACTTTCACACGGTTACACCGTCGTCGGGATTTATAAAAAAAAAAAAAGACTGTCTAGATTCCGGAATTCGTTTATTAACCACCCGAAGGGAGGGATTTAGGATTCGTTTATTTTTAGAATTTCCAGGGAATCACTGACCTGGTTGTTTGTGGAAACGTGTAAGATTTGAAAGTTAGAAGCAGGATCAAATTTATGTATAAGGTGGCCCATTAGAAACATTTGAAAGATCAGTTTTTTGGTTTTATACAGTTATAGGAAGATTACGGAAAAACCAAAAGAACTGATCTTTCCAAATTTTCTGACCACCTTACCCCCTTTGGTTCTGCTTGTAAGTTGCAAATCTTACATGTTTGCATAAACAATGAAGCCATCGGTTCTTTACAAAATACTCCAGCTGGTGAACAAACGGATTATTCATTGTGTTTATTATCTGTTGTTAATTTTCAACGTTTTTCATTCAGCCCTGATGATGTTGTAATCAATGAAAAAAAAAATAAAATATATATATATATATATAGTGAAAGCGAGCTATATTATTATTATTATTATTATTATTATTATTTTAAAGCAACAGAAGTTTTTTATTATTATATAACTTTATGTTTTTATGTTAGATATTGTTTAAGTTACTTCTTCTTCGAGTAACCTTGTACAATATTAATTTTTTCGCGCATTTATGCGCATAGCCGAGGTTTGCTTCCATTTATTTTACTACATAAGCATGGTTTATTACTACTATTGTTTATTACGATTATGTGTATATATTCATGCTGTTTGTAAGCATATTGATTGAAGCAATAAAATTGAATTGAATTGAATTGATACTTAATTAATTTGTCTACAACGTATAATTAAATAATTTCGATTCGTTAGAAATAAATAATCACATACAAATACAAAGTGAATGGAACGAATGACCAAGTACAATTTAACAAACGTCTTTAAAGAAGTGAAATAAATCGTCTAAAAAAATTCATTCAATTTTTCTACAATACAAGATTGTAAATATTTTCGACAAAACGCCCAAGCGGTAAGTGCTGGAATATGTACGATTTCAAAAGCGTTTCATTTAGCGTATGTGTTGTGTCAGGTCGTTAACAGGTATTCGTCTTCAGCGAATGGATGTACTAAAACGAGCGACATATCAATAATCCAACTTGTTCGAAATAAAGCACTACGTACGACAACAAATAAATTCCCACCGGTTTATTACGAATAAAACACTACATACTGAACATCGAGTACATTACACAGATGTAACATCAGACGAAGCTACGAGATTAGACGTCAACAAAGAAGAAAAGTCTTCGACTTAACTGGAAAATGTAGAATATCGCTAGCAGAATAAAATTTGCAATCATCTACCTGAAATTTACCTATCGTATTTTCCGCTTATTCGCACGTCTTCTTTTTATATTCATTAGAATTGCTACTAATAAGAATCGTCGGAAAAGAAGAATGAGTAAAAATAAGGAAAGGAATAAGACGAGGATGTTGTATATCACCGGGAATTTTTAATATATACAAAAAGAAAAAATCATGCAAGATTTTAAAGAGAGAAAGGTAACTGGGCCATCAAAGTGGAAATATCAAAGATGTTGATGTTCCGTTTTTCAGATGACGTAGCAATCGTGAGAAGTAATGAAAAGGAACTCGAGGAATCGGTAAAACAGCTAGCGATTACAGCAATAAAAAAAAAAAAGTAAGAAAAAAAAACCGGTAGTTACGAAATGTGCTAAAAAGCAAAATATAATAGATGTGAAAATTAATGGGGAAAAATATTAAAACAAGTAAATCGGTATAGATACTTGGGTAGCATAATCACTCAAGATAGGAGTGACAAAGAGATAGTGAATAGAATTGGTCTAGCAAAAATGGCTTTCAATAAAAAGAGATCTTTACTAATGTCGAGTAATGTAAAAGTATAGAAAATAGGAAGAATAAATCATAAGCGTGTAATGATGTATGGATCGGAAACTTGGACGGTCAACCGCTAAATGTATAAAAAAAAAAAATAGAAAAAAAATAGAGGCCTTCGAAACTCGGCGCTACGAAAAAGTCTTTAAAAACATTAAACGAATCGAGGAGTTTAATTCGGAAGCTAAAAAGTATATTAATTAAATGGATTGACTACTTATATCGAGACAATCCAAGTTTCGTATAATCGAAGGGAAAATGGAAGGAAACCGATACAGAGGAAAGTCAAGAAGTAGATATATAGATCAAATAATAGAAGACACCGCAAGTTATGCAAACCTTAAAAGAAGAACAGAAAAAAGACAATTTTAGTTGAACTCACTCGGATCATTAGACATAAAGGTTATCATCCACCAATCTACGGATTGAGGAAACGAAGAAGACTTGCTAGATATCCCTAAGGCTAATTGTAAGATTGAAAGAAAACAAAAAACAGATATACGGCAGTTCTGGTTTTTTTCGCTAATCGCGCCGAAGAAAAAAAGCCGGAAATAAAAATTAAGGAGAATTTATATTTAGAGATGGGCAATACGACGGCCAACCGAGAATATCGATGACGACATTGCTCTGATACGTCCAGGAAGTACATACGAATATAAACATCCATACATTAAACGAAAACATACATAGATATACATACGCACACATATATACATATAGGTACGTTTATTTATGACGTTGGTAATAATATCGTACTATTATTATTATTATTATTGTTATTACTGGCCACGTTTATATTGACCCTTCATCATTCTTTAGGATGAGAATGAGGCATTTCATTTCGACCGCATTAGACGGGTTTAATCAATAAAAGAAATAGGTAATCATAATAATAATGATAATCGCTTTCTATTTATAATTTATCGATTTTTACGATATTCGTCTGGCGTTAAAATACAGGATGAATGAAATTCTTCTAGTTTGTTTTTCTTTATAAGTCGTTTATAGTTGAAAAATCCTACCAGAGTACCAGTTACGATTTCTATTTTTTTTACTATCGTACAACGATCAGATACAAAATGCAATCAATTCCATTCCTTTAAAGGTACACAAAGTACATAAATTAGCCTGCCAATACGAATTAGTAAATCGTGTTAGTCCTAAACTTTTTATATATATATATATATATATGTATAAATTTTTTTCTATCAATATGTTATTATTTTCGATGCCAACGCAAGTACACCAGTGCATAAATGAAATACTATAATGCACACGCAGCGATACTGCGTGATTAATTCAAAAGTTAAGGTTGAAGGACACATACACACTATAAGTATAAATGGGAATTTTGTTATAATAAAAGAATGTTTAAAAATCAAGTTGTGTACATATTTGTTCGCATAATCAACAAAATGAGTCTACTAGGGTTATCTGATACAATAAAAAGAATCCCTTATTGGAAATAAGCTACATAGTAAAAAATGAAATTAATAAAATCGGTAATAAATTATACTATATATATATATATATATATATATATATATATATATATATATATATATATATGACGACATTGCCAAACATGCAGGAATCAATTGGATCCGAGTGGCACAGAGCCGAAGTCGTTGGAAACGTCTGGGACATGCCAACACCCAGCAGTGGGTCGATATGGGCATAACGTGATATATAGGTAGACATTATATATATATATATATATATATATATATATATATATATATATATGTGTGTGTGTGTGTGTGTTTTATATAACTAGGTTTCGGCATATATTTCATTCTTCAGTGAAAATATTAATTTCTAGAAGTTCAGTGGATCTAAAATCAAAAGATTTAACACTTTTCCAAAAAATATAAATATATTTATCCTAAAATTCCTTTTTTAAATAACATTTATTTTTAATAGGTTTATGTATGTTAATATACACGCATGAAAATATTATTAATTAGTCTTTAAAATAAAACTCAATAACATATCACTTAACTAAGAAAAAAAAAAGCGAACACCTCAAAACGATATCCTAAACAAATATCTCTCTTAATCTTGCCTATTCGTAACTTATATTGTCTAGTCTAGTGTGTACGAATTTTCCTCATCTTTTATGTAAAATATCAGCTCTTTATATTAAATTTCGATATATATATATATATATATATATATATATATGTGTGTGTGTGTATGTAAGAATCTATACACACATACTATATGCATATATATAATATATACTTACATTTAAATATATTATAGCTGTTGTATTAGGACGAGGAAAAATGAAGGAGGCTACCGTTATCGATTAATCTAATTAAGATGACTACTATAATTTAAATGGTCGCTAGGACCCTAAAGTTGTTAAGGTTGATTATAATTCTAAACGAATAAATCTTAACAAATAAACCGGACTACACCCCGGTCTTTTATAACGTCCGTTAACTAATTAAATATAACGACTCGTGTGGGACAATTCCTGCGAGTTTATTTATGTAAAATACTATCTCCAGACATTTCTTTCCTAGACAATTCGTATACATGAGATATATATACACACGTGTGTGTGTGTGTGTGTGTGTACATATTTTGTACAAAACTTATACCGAAAAAGGTAATACACTAATTGGCGCATAAGACACCATCGCTCCCTCGTGAGAAAGTTGAAAAAGCGTACACATAGTAAGTTAAAAAATAGAGACGGAATCGTGAGAGATAAATGATTCAACAATAGACACCTCCCGAATTTCCAGCATGCAGGAAACTTTTACAGGCGCATTCGCGTGCGTAGCGAAATTTTAATCGGGGCAGTAATATTCTCCTGCTCCATATGTAATATTCTCCCGCTTCGTATGTTTATTTTCTACTAGCAGTAAAGAGTTGAAAAGGTTATGACCCTCTGATGAAAATTTACATACTCGTTTAATTAACTAATTACACCGTACGGAGATATAATATACATATAGAAATACTTACACTAATTAAACAGGGACGATGACAAATTTATTTTCTGTACACTGCGTACGCATTTAGTAAGGCCAAATTCGGATTTCTAGTAGATAACAATTCGAAATTCGACCCTTAGATAATTTACATTCATCCTCAATTCGAATTAAAAATGACCATCTTGATCTAGGTACCTATATTTAGTAGACTAAATAGAATATATTTTAATTATACATTATTTTATTTCAAATTAAAATAACAAAATCATAAAAATATTCCGCAATAACTTTTTTTTTGTAGAAATTTACACATTCCTAACATACGTATATAGATAAAACAGATTCCACAAGCGACTCTCTTAACACCGAGTTGAAAGCAAACTAGTTAAGCGCAGCTTCCTATGTAATTTAATATAGAGTGGTTTGCTATTACCTCCTCAGATATATATATATATATATATATATATATATATATATATATATATATATGTGTGTGTGTTCTATCAATGTTTAAAAATGCATCACGTTATACCAGAATATCGGACATGCACCGCACGTTAAATATTCCGTATATTATTAAACACTATAAATAAATATATATATATATATATTTAAATTAGCGAACAATTTTTTTTTTCGAAATCGCTATATATACATATAACGACGAAGTAATAACAGTAATTGACCACTACGATTGCAGACAATTTATGTTCGTGTAGAAACCGGGTACAAACATCGTCCTATTATTAAACATAATTTATTATAATATATTCTTAACACGTGTCCGACTTTATTATTCGTAATTATGTACTTGTTAAGATAGTTCCATATTTATTTATACCTTTCGTACGTGTTATTATAATTTTGTCTTTATCGTACGCTCGAAGCGCATGTTTATTGTTTTGTATTTTTCTGTCATTGTTGATTTTTTTTATATATTTTAACTCTATGCGTGTTGTTACAATTGTTGTCTTTGTATCGTTAAGTTGTTCTTTTTTTTTCGTTAATTTTTATTGTTTGCGGGTTTTTTCAAATTGTTCCCCCGTTTCACATACTCCAATGGTGTTGTTATTTTAACATTAATTCATTGCGGTCGAGGTATATGTAAATATTTTCTTGTACATATTGTAATTTGATCAAAATATACTTTTCTTTTATATATATATATATATATATATCGCGAATTTACGCACGGTTAATAAAGTAAGGTCCTTTTCCAATCCCCATTGTCTCATTCTCTCTCCCTCCCTTTCTCTATATGTACACACACGCACAATATATATATATTTAATATGTATGTATATAAAAGTCAAGTAATCGCGTCAACTCGAAAGTAAGTAACGTCTTTCACCTGCATTCTGGGTAAATTAATGTTGAATTTGCAATTCCTAGTTTTTTTTTACTTTACCAGCTTTGATCGACCAATTGCACGAATAGCTAAACTAGAGACTTCTACCGTGCACAATTCTCATTCACGGCTGAATTTCAACTCAGATCGTACGTGCAAAATGCTAAATTATGAACACTTCGCTCTAACGACCTTCGCATTGAGTATACAGTGTTTACTTTTTAGAGGAATACTACGCTTAAGTTTTCAATGGCAATCCACAGGGGTGTGATATTTTACACCGTTATCATATTTAAATTAAAGCTTTAACAGTCTCGTAAATTGATGTCGCCTATTAATTAAGTCGATCTGGTTTAACGGTTTAGTATCGTGTCTTCCCTATTAAATGTCCGGATGTATTCGGACTATTGTCTTTCCTTTCACTGCGATAATTGTTACTGGCGTTATTTTTTCCCGCACTGCCGCAACCAATGCCCTTTCTTCACTGATTGGAAATTTCGTATTATATATATGTATTTTTTTAATATATTTTTTTTTATTATCCTATTTGTCTCTTTCTATCGCAGTTTTATTCGTAATACGTTGCGTGCGTGATATTTTTCGGAATC
Organism: Coronaproctus castanopsis; assembly: GCA_032883995.1. Taxonomy (NCBI): domain Eukaryota; kingdom Metazoa; phylum Arthropoda; class Insecta; order Hemiptera; family Monophlebidae; genus Coronaproctus; species Coronaproctus castanopsis. The sequence continues at coordinate 21,116,187 of CM065052.1, read as the reverse complement.
CCGCGATAACTCCACTATCGAACAGAAACGGGTCAATTTTCGAGTCGTTAAATACAGCGTTTAAATATTGTTAAACGCTAATTTGATCGTTTCAATTCAATTTTTTTTTTTTTTTTTAATTCCTATTGATGTCTTCGATCGTTTTTAAATAAGAACGTTTTCGAGTATTTTAATCTTTAATCATAATTAGGCGTACTTTCAGAGCGTTTAGATTTCTTTATTTCGGTAAATTTAATTTTCTATTCTATATTCATTTTGTCGGGTTATTTCTTAAAATATCGTTAAAAAAACAATATAATTCACTTAATTTCTAGACATCCTCAGTAAAGTATACTCGTATTAATAAACGGTGCAATCTTTCAAAATAACGTTTCTCGAAACGAAGAAATACGATCCAATTTTAATCAATTAAGCCAGAGCCAACTCTAACAAATCGTATAAAAAATAAAAATCTTCCGAATGTTCGGAAATAGATTTAATAAACGTGTGCGGTAGTAAAAATAAAATAAGCCTTTTTTTGTTAAGAGAACAAGTTAACATTATTATTATTATTATTATTATTATTGCAATCCTTAGATTAGGTGCGCGCATTCCATCGACTAGGTATGGAACGTCGCCAATATTCTTGACCTTTTTTGCTGCAAGAATTTAGTAGTATTATAAACATATTCCGATGTGACGACGTCACGCGGAATATTTGTTTAACATTTTATAAGCGAACATTACCGAGATTAGCTGACACGATTGAGTTAATTTGTTTAGTAAACATCGTTCGAATTATTATTATTATTATTATTATTATTGTTTACTTCGTTGGGAATCAAGAGGTAGCAGGGCTAATTACAAACAAGACGTAAAATAACAGCTTTTAAACTAACTGGCGCCCAACTATGTAACGCCTTAACGAGCCTAAGTTGGAATATCTCCAATGCACCGTTTTATTTAACCGGTTTACTATATGTTATCAATCGTTAACCGTATAGTCGACATTATACACCCATATAATCCTGTTAAATATACTTCAGTCATACCTTCCAAATGTATTATCCACGTTACTACCGTTATATGATAGTTGACAAGTAATTCTAGTTCTCCGATTACCATACAATCTTCATTATATATATATTGTATATATATATATATATATATATATATATATATATATATATAAATCAAGTAACTAAATACGTCTTTACAGAACAGTAATTTTAGTTACTAATAATTGTAATTATTCTATGTAGAACAACTTAACAATTAGAAATGATAATTAATACCCATACGAGAATATTTAATTGAAATTATACGAAAAAAACAACGGAGATAAAATTTTATAGAAATAATATATAAAATTAATTAGGAAAAATTCATTAAAATTAATTTATAAGCAGTGTGGTTTATCTCTAGTATTCACATAATATATAACATATATAATTCTCTGGCAAATAATATATCTTCGCCAACTTCTGTAATATCTAACTAACCAACTCTTATTTATCGTTCTATACTTGCTATTTTTTTAATGCATTGTTCCGTGTTCGTCATAATATTTTTCAATATTTATCTTAGATTGGTGTACTACGGGATTATTTGAATTTTCGTTTTATAAAACTTTTTTTTTTTCAATCAGTTTATCTTTATTTATTCTTTCAATTTACATATATATTATACACACACACGCGCGCGTATATATATATATATATATGTATTTTCTATCTGATACATTCCGAAACAGTTTAACTGTATTTACGTCATACTACTACGTTAAGTTCTGCACCCACGTTGTTCTTTTTCCCGACGGTCTTTTCCTCGCAATCTTCACTTGTATAAGAAGATGTAAGTGTATTATACCGTTTCGAATGACGCGTTACATGTCCAAAATATTTCAGTTTTCGATGTTTGACTTCTTTTAGTATTTCTTTACTTTCATTTAAACGACTTTACTTCATACTTTCTCATCTTGTATATACAGTTTTAGCCATTCACTGTATAACATTTAATGCTTTATGGTATTCCTATAACTTAAAATATTTGATTTTTTGATACCAAATTAAAACTTCATTTTTGCAGCTTCTCTACTAATTCAAATTCACTTCTTCGTATTACATCAAACGTCCGGATAAATATTTTTAATTCTTGGATCATTCTTTGAATTTTTTCCTATTTGCAATTAAACACATTATTTCTACTGCACGGTGTTCTACGGTTAGCGTCAGCTTTATTAAAGATTTTGAATCCATTTATGTGTGCCGTTGTTACCGCTGCCATTATAATAAAGGCTACGAACTATTATCATTATTAATATATTATCCATTATTATCATTATTAATTATTACTACGATTTATTATTATCATTATAATCAATAAGTATATATCAGTGGTGTTGCTGGTGATAAAAGATAAATGAAGAAAAAATTACTTTGTTAAGAGTATTATTATTATTATTATAAATAAATAAAAATCGTATATTAAAAAAAAAAAAAAGTATGTATAAAGGTGCAAAAGACCGTTAATAACTCAAATAATGAAATAAATAAAGTGTATAGTGCAGATGATTGATAATAGGAAAATTATATGTATCAGTTAATATACATATATATGGTTTATATATTCATAAAGATGTAAATAAATATTTCAAACTTGGGTGTGTAGCAAGTCCTTTGCAAGTGTACTTATATTTAAGGGCAACAGTCAGGATGACAAAACATAGTCCCCAAAAACAAAAAAAATGTATAATTTTACAGCATAAGGAGACATGTGTCTAGTTTACATGTATGCTAGGAGTCCGCTTTCTCTTACAAAAGCTAGAATGCTACCTATTGATTTAGGGTTGTTTGAGAGTATTTTGTGTTTTAAACTGTGTGGTGTGAGTGTTTGGCAGTTGCAAATTAAGTGTGTGACTGTTGGTTCTGTTAAATTTCCGCATAAGGGGCAGCTTGTTGGTGGAGTGCTTTTGGTATAAAGATAATTGTGTGATATGGCTGACGAACTCTAGAAACAGAAGATCAAGTCGACGAAGTGAATATAGGCCCTTATATTTTAACAGAACAACTTGATAAAGCTTTAGAAAAATTATGGTCCTTAAAAATGCCTGAAGTGTAGATCAACTACCAGAAGAATTGATACAAAATCTGTGAAGTAAAGCAAAAAAAACACGTTTTTTGCTTACGAAGGAAATATATGAAACAGGAAATATTGTCATAGACTTTATTTCAATTCTTAAAAAATATAATAGTCAAACGTGAGAAGAACATACACCATTAAATATGTTATCCGGTAAGCCAAAAAATTTTAACCGGAGCTGTTTACAGACGTATAGAAAATAAAATATAAAGTAATTTACGTGAAGACCAATTTGGATTCGTAAAGGGTGACGTGAGAAACTATAATGTTATTACGCTTGATCATTAAGAAAACGTCGGAAGTAAACAAAACATATAATTATATATATATTTATATATATATATATATATATATATTATATATTTATATATATATATATATATATATATTATTGAAAGAGCGTTTGATAACGATGCAACATGGAAGCATACTATTTAAGTTTTATTTTTATTTTAAGTCATATTACTCATTTTCGAACATTTTATAATGACGTGTAAAACATTTTTTTATGATTTCAATAAATCTGAAATTATTATTATTATTACTACTACCAGTATTATAGACACTTCATAAACCTGGTACACGCGCAGAATTGCGAATAACTGGTTTTTATGTCCGACGCGTTAATTATAATTTTTGATTAATTATTTATCGAAAAAATCACATATACTTACGAGTACAGTATGTGATAAATTTATAATTATATTTCAGAGTATACTAATTTGGCTCCGGTTATTTGTATTATATAATGATATATCTTATTTTGTTCTCACGTAAATGTATGGGTCATCAAAATTAAATTAAAATTATTATTACCATTATCATTATATCATATTAGTCATCATCGACATGTTTTTGTTTGTTTCATCTATTCTGATAAATTTACATACATAATTAAGTAATATAATAACATCAAATCGAAACAATTAGATCTTTATCCAGAATTATATTATATTATATATATATATATAAAGTAGAAAAACGACAATATACGAGGCGAAAACCAGACAGGAAGAGACAGAGTGGTTTTAAACGTGAAATCGACCAACTTAAAGGTGGTCTAGTTGTAAGATTTCTTCATTCAATATTCCGATTACAATTTATTACATCGTCCTATATAGAGTACGCGAAGCCTAACTCGATAGGGAGTAACTCTTCTAGTTGCTTTTAATTAATTTAATTAATTAAATTCAATTAATCGAAAAGCGGTTTGATTAATTAACTGTTAACAAAGTTGTTTTTGTATTTCGTTGGGCGGCGGTAACGTTATTACTATTTTACATTTGTAGTAGATCTTTTCGCTAAAGGAATTACAATAAAAGAGGACGATAGTTTATCGTTTATACTCATCACGTTCGTTAAACACGCTCCTACTAGTCAAAGTAATAATAGTAAATAATAATGAAAATTGTAATATAAGTGTATATATATATATATGTTTGTGTATGTATGTGTGTGTGTGTTTTATATTATACATAATGATAATATCTGTCGACAAGCGAAAGCTTTACGGGATAATTAAATGTAAAAATTGTTGTATTTACAAACAGAACCCATGGATTACACACACACACACACATTCAACAATAATATATAATCACACACAAAATGAACATTAGCAATAACATACTACCACACATATAGACATAGTACTTTATATTAAACATGGGACCTACGTGAAATTGTTATATTTTTAAGAATATAAAGGATATCTTCCGATGGGTAAAACCGGCCGAAACCCGAAATGGGAAAAGGGTATATGTTCTAAATGAAATAAAATAAAAATAGAGGGTGCCTGTGTGTATATGTGAATTTTGTCATGCTCGTATGCATTGGTGTATGTACAAGTGCACAGAGGTGCGTACATATGTGTGTACGTATTCTGCATTATATGTGCGGATGTGCACTGAACATGCTTTGTAAAAAAATTATACAAATATACATTTAAAAACAAAAAAAATCGTAGTAAGGATTAGTAAGTGGTAGTAATAGTAATATCCGTCGACAAGCGTAAGCTTGACGGAACATATTTATCTAAGTACAGAATGGGGTGTGTGCGTGTGTGGTTGGGTTTACTTATTGTATTTTTATTTTATAATAAATATAGGCTTTTCGAAAAAAAAAATTAAAGAAACAGCGTTATTGTTAATGTTATAAGTGTTCAACTATACCATTTTCGAACTAGTAGTTATATGAGCAAGTAGTAATAGTGTGTAGTAATAAATATAATATCGGTAGTAATAATACTATACAGAATGCTGTAAGTTGCAGGTTATATATATATATATATATATATATATAAAACATTCTAAGGAATACGTGTTCCGCATCGGTAATTTGATGCAAATCAGTCGGGTATGAACAAAATGAAGAATCGGATAATAGCGGCTCATGTTGAACTTTAACCTAGTCTAGATAGTAGGAATGAAATTTCGATTAATCCGAAAGATGAATATTTGCAAACCAAGAAACAGTATTAATTGACGGTTGGATAGAGTTGTAAAAACAAGAACTGAACAGGTTAAAACAACGAAACTGTCCTCGTAATCGGCAAAAAGATCAACCGTGTGGTATAAAGATTATCCGGTTATGTCCCGAGATTAGTTCAGCAGGGCCGTAAGATAATTACCTAAAACATTGCAATACTTATTAGGAATCCGTGCAAATTGAAATCTTGAAGTCGACGAGTAAAGTTAGAGAAATTTTACGAAACAGCGTGAATAAATGACTAGCGAAATCTGTTCGTAAGTACGGTTATCCGTTGCAGAAGCGCTGGAAAAAATCACTTTTTTCAAAACCCGTCTGATTTCATACGTCACACTCCACGATATTGGTTTAATTCCACTAAAAAACACATCGAAATACGCCATGGGTTTCTGTTCAAGTAACTGAAATAAACTTTAATAAATCACCCAAGAATTTAATTCGTTTGTGACTTCAAAATGAATCGTTCATTACTCAATTTTATCCAATATTGATACTTTTATGCTAGATCAATTACATAATAGTGTCCAAATAACTAACTACTATAATAATAAATGTCTGAATCATCTTTATGCCTGTCACAACACGAATGACCAAATTTATATATATATATATATATAAAATACACATATACATATATATATATATATATATATATATATATATATATATATATATGCACTATACACTACGTACAACTGATTCATTCAAATTATTTGGTCCGCCATACATATTTTTTGCACAGCTGATTGTATTACGTCTACAGTTTTGACTTCGACTATTATAGCTGGGTAAACGATGCATCATGTACAAGCCAATACTTTGTGACTTGTTATTGTCATCAACGGCTTTCCTTATTTTCCCACCGAGGTTATGCTAATTTAGCGGCCAATTTGATGAATAGCTAAATTGGCTAGAGACCTTCCTACCAGCAAAAATTAATGTCCCCAGTGAGATATGAATTCACGTCGTCAAAACGCTAAAGCACTATTGCCACGTCAAGAGGTACACACACACACACACACACACACATATATATATATATATAAGTATATTAAAGTGAGAGCGAAACGATAGAGGGTGCTCTTCAGTTTTTATTTTCCGTTTGATTATCGCTGTGAGAGAGGAATTAAAATTTTTTGAAAATTTTAATGTATATACGTAAATCAACACTAAAATATCGTTTGGTTTAAAAGTCAAAAATCGATTTTGTTTACCCTTTTAGTAAAATCGGATATTCGATAATTACTAATAAAAACTTTACAACTAAAAATGAGGTAATGTCTGTAACTTCCTATTTTATGGATTTTTTTATATTTTATTTTGGAAACAAATAAGACTGATAATGTCTAATCATCGTTAATCAGAAACTTCGTTTCCAATTAGAAAACCGTCCTTTATTTAAAGAAACAACAACGAAAAATGTAGTTAAAATCACAATTTTTTAATTTCTTTTTTTAAATATAAAAATACCACGAAGCTTTTCGCCTATTAATCGAGTGGACGTAGAAAAATATATGTATATATAAAATATAAAACAATATACTAATTATATAAATATAAAAGAAAAAAAATGTTAGGAAATACTTAATTTAGAAGTAGAATATTACAAAAATAGCAAAGTGAAAAACAGATTTGTTTATAAAATAATCTAATAGTAAATGTGGTAAGCAACACAAAATCGACAAGTCAACAAAATACGTAAAATTTATACATTGTTACATTAAATATCGAAAAAAATAAAATAGAAGTATTTTCTTACGTTTTATTTTATTTTTTTTCTATTATATTTATATATATTTTAATATTTGATATATTTTTTTATGTTCACTCTATAATGGCTTAGAAAAGCTTTATGGTCCTTTTATATTAAAACAACTTAGTGATTTTAATTGTTTTTTTTTTTGGCCGTTTATTTATTTTTAACAGATTTTTACATCCCACACTAATTAAAAAAAAATCTTTACTATATCGTTTTTTTATTTTCTGATTTTCTAATTTCAATAAGTTAAAAATTTACATTCGAATTCAATTTCTGAATAATCGCCGATCGATTATTTTTAATAGACGCGTGATTTCAATACAGAAAGAAATAATAGATGAAAAAACACACCCTCGAATATGGCCAAACCTTAAACGAAGACGTAAATCTCGAAAAAACTTTCTGAAATGTACATAAAACCTCGGAAAAAAACCCCTGTACAAACGGCGAATGACAATTAGTATCACTAACGAATGTTCATAGAGGATAAATCAACGGAGTCACGTGAGAGCTATGGAAAACCCCGAATAGGATAAGGACGGGACGATGCAAAGCTAACCTGCGATATAATCGACGATTAATGTGAACACGGTGCAGTACAAAGTATGGGCCGTCTTCGAAAATGCTCTGCAAGTCGCGTAATGAGGCCGATTTATACTTATGCGACAATGCTCGAAACGTAGCTGTTTAAAATTTGATTACGTTTTTGTAAGGGACACGATGATGGAGAAGAAGACTTGCCGTATAAAAACCAGAGTGTTACAACATTCGTGGCATTTCTGAATTTTATTTTTCAACTGAACAAGACAAGCTTTTAATGAAAGTTTTATATTTACATAATGTATGTCGACATGAACGAAATTGCGCCAATCGTCCGAAATTCGTACATACAATAACAACAACATCAGCTTCATGTAGATAGTTTTAAGAGTGTATGGTCCGTTTCTTTCGCTAACTTTTTATTTTTACTATTACTATTATTATTATTATTATTATTATTATTATAAATGGGAGTGAAGCCAAATAATTATACGCGTTGTTTGTTTAGATTACGTGGGCAACGTGTATACATAGTTTTCAGAAAACGTTGGGAATGCAGACGTATTATTACAGTTGAATTAAAATTGGCGTAACAGTAAATTTCGCTCTTCTCTTAGAGGCGCATTCCACATTTTTAGCAACAAAATGGCCACCATCTCCCTGTATACGGTACATCGATTTTCAATATAGATTTTTTTCAAATCTAAAAATATTCATCTAATACTGTATAGATTATCCGCAGTTATCTAAAAAGCGGTACTATACACTCGTTATTCCTTTCAGCCGCGTTCGCCTTACTAATCTGCGTTTCAATTAACCGTTACCTAGGTAAACTAATCCGTGTTTGAATATATAAAACGGATATATTGATAAGATTTTTCAGCTTCATGTACTTGTTAGTACTGTGAGAAAGGTGTTGGCATCGTTTCGCGGGTAACTTATTAACTGGAAACCTTCTCGAGCCATCTTCTTTAGTTATTTCATATACAAAAATGTATAATTTTGTGTAGAAAATTGATGAGCGACTGAAAAGGTTAATTCGTCAGGTAAACGAAATGCGTCATTATATAAGAACAATAAAAAAAAATGTGTCATCTAGTAATTTACATTATTCTAAACGCTTCATACTATAAATATATATATATATATATATATATATATATATATATATATATATATATATATATATATATATATATATATATATCTTCTACTTTCGTTATCCGTATTCAGATGTCTTATGTAATGCAAGCTACCGAACGTCGTCACATGTATCGATCATGTGCCAGGTTCAATGTAAATTCAATCTACCTATTTTCGCGATTTGATCGATATAATGGGTCATCGGTTTGCATTTCTTCCGTTTTCAATTGATCTTTCCCTGCAGGATCGTTTTCTCCAACGTCTTTTTGCACGTATTGTATGCCCGAAAAATCCTAGCATTCGTCTTTTAATAGTTGGTAACAACCACTGTCTGGCTTCGATTTTAAGCTCCTTTAAAACGGAATTATTTGTTCTATGAGCCGTCCATCGGTTCGTTAGAATTTTTCGATATCCCTTCATTTCAAAAGCTTCGATCTTATTCTTCATCGATTTGTTAATCGTCCAGGCTTTAGAACCGTATGTCGCTATAGAAAAAAACTCAAGGCTTTTTCGGGAGTCGTGGTTTTGTTCTTTTAACGTTCTTACGGTTTTCCATATAAGATTGATTTTCCGACCGTTTGTCAATAATAGCTGTCTCCTCATTTCTTTTATTGATCCGTCATTTTTGGATATATAAGTGTCCGCCCAAAATAAACTAATTTGTCTTTAATTTCTCTATCTCTGCCAAGGGTTATTGTTGTATACCGGTTTCTTTATCAATGATCAACATTGAATATTTCTGTTTGTTCAGGGTTAAATCCGCTTCACTGCCCACTGCCTCTTGATACTAATTCAAACATTTCTTGCTGTGTATTAGCGGTAATACCGTATCATCTGCAAATCTGATATTAGTAATTTTTCTTCGTACAACAGTAATATATATATATATATATATATATATATATATATATATATATATATATATAATCATCATGTACAGTCATCACCCTAGATAGGGTATCGTAATTAACATTTAATCCGCTGTTTCGTAATTTTACGCCATTCATTTCGATCCTCCGATTACCGTACGCATTCAGAGAATGACAAGCCTGTCATTTTTAATATAATATCCGTCCATCTCGTAGGTGTTCGTCACGGTGGCCGCTTTCCATTAATTTTCCACATGACCGTAGTGCTTTCCATACCTCCCTGTTTTCGTATTATATGTTCAAATAATGTCAATACCCTATTTACGACAATCATTGACAGTCTTTGTGTGACACCAATTTCCGTAAAACCGATTCATTTTTACGTCTTGCTGTCCACGGAATTCTCAGTAGTCTGCGGCACCTCCATGTTTCGAAACTTCAATTCTTCTTCTGTCCATTTTCTTCAGTATCCACGTGTCCACCGCGTATAACATTATAGAAAAAATAAGCGTTTGGACGAGCTGTATCTTCTGTATTCTCAAGATTTTTGTAATCAAGTTATCCTTCCAGATATTGTTCAGTCTTGTCATGGCACTGTTAGCAATTTCAATTCTCCGCCTTATTTCGTCGTGGGAGCCGCCTTTATTCTTTATAAGTGATTCTAGATACACAAAGCTTTCAACAGTTTCACAGCCGGTTAATGTCATTTTATTGTGTGGTATTGTGTTTGCTCGGTCTATTATCGTTATTTTTATTTGAAAATTAACATGAAGTCCACAAATATCGATTTTTTATATATATATATATATATATATATATATATATATATATAAAAATAAAACAAAAATTAAACACGTAGAGTTCTAGAACTACTCTTCGTGGAACTGTGCCAAAAATTAAACGAAACAATCTAGGAGAGGCAACATAATATTTTATCTCCGAATCTGGCAACATTCATACAAACATGACGCCATATGTAAATAAACAATAGATCGGCAAAAAAACAAAAAAAACAACAAATAACAGGAAATTGTTTTTAACGCAAAAATTAAAACAGTACTTGTAAATAAATCGATTTTTCAATATTGGTACACTCGGCATTAAATTATTTTCGATGCGGGCGAATTATCACTCTCATATAGAATTACGATATTATTAAGGTGTAAACGTTGATACGAAATTAAATCTTTTCCAGGAATATCTAGATTACAATCACTGGAACAATTCCAGGATTTTTATAATTGAAATAATTTACCCTTGGTCACTTACTCATTTCAAAGATACCTACGCGTATATATGTATATACAATCATATTAAAACAACTTGTATATGATACATAGTAAATACACGTACATGCATTATATATCGTACGTATAATTTATGGGAGCTAATTAACGACGCCATTTTGATAGTGAATCACTTCCAATTACGCTATGCTAACTGAAGAAATACATAAAATACATAATGTTTAAAATGTAATAACAATTTCACATCGTTCATTTTCGTTTTAGATTTATTCGAATTTATCACATACCGTGCAATTCAGCGTTCATAACAATCAGACACATACAAAAATTAATATTATACGTGTAACTAGAATAATAAATATTTATTAAATTTTTACATATATTATATTTATATATTTACGCATGAATAAAGCTTATGCATAAAATGAGTAATAAACCAAAAAATATATGTCAATTATTAGAATCATATCCAAATTACTCATAAGCGGCGTCAAATGCATTAGTTAATTGGTCGAAATTCCAAGCTCAGTCTACGTAGCGAAAAAACTTCTGTATATATGCAAATAATTAGAGAATTTTGGACGTATTGAGTGCCCAATTGTGGGGCTGTGAAAAAAAAAACCAAATAGGTTAATTATCCGACCGAGACAAAAAAACCACCTTCGGTCCACAACTGGTGCACAATGGTACCGGCGTAATGAAGATATCCATTCGGATTTGGAAATCCCACCTATTGATGAAACAATATAGCACATAGCCAACACACCCCACAAACGACTCCGTCTTCACCCAAATGCAAGTAATCTGTTAATCACCAAAAACGACGTCAGACGCCTTAAGCGGACAAGACCATATCAACTAGTCAAATAGTTATTTGTGTATTCTTTATATAAACCGCTGAAAGTTGTTGTGTAATTTGTCTACTATGTTAAAGTTTATCACTTAATACATTAAGTATAAGATTGTACTAAAAAAAGAAAAAAATATAGTGACATTTTAGTTATTTTCAACGTAGTTGCGTCATCTAACAAAATTATTATTATTATTATTAAAAAAACAACAACATATAAATGAATTTTGAACACTCCTGTTATTTTATATACGATAGATATATTTAGTTTAAGTAGCAGTATATATATATATATATATATATATATATATATATATATATATATATATATATATATGATGTAGTGGCGTAGTTGCTACAGTGCTCGACTGTAACTCGATGATCGGGGGTTCGAAACCAACACGCGACATAGAATGTTTTCATGATTATTTAATTCTTAATTATCACGGAGAAGGCAGTGCCACCTCACTCCGTATAACATCATATGCACGCGCTGCGTCGCATATAAATAGTGCCATGAATGCTAGCACATTTTGTATCCAAAAATAAATGTACAATAGCTAGTCACGATGTTCGGAAATGAACAATATGACGACGACGACGATTATATATATATATATATATATATATATATATAAATAAAGTTCATGAAATATTAGCCACACGCCCACGCACATATATATACACAACCATTACTAAATGATTGTAAGTTTTCAGTCAAAAGTTTATGTAAAATAATGTGTCGATAAAAGTGCTTTGCGACCAGCTCTGTTGTCTGTTTTCTTAAATTTGTTTTTTTATTACATCGCCTAGGAAATGACCGTGTCTGTGTACATGTCCCATTCAGGTTAATTGTCAAATGTATCAATGCCCGTTTCTCAATATATTACATAAATATGTAAACACAAATCAATTATAATAGTTGGTATGAAAATTCTATTACTGTTAGGGCGTCCGAAGACAAAGACAGAACAACTATATTGATCGCCAAACTTCGTTCGGAGATGACGTAAAAAGAAGAAGGTATTAATAAAGTGGAAATAAATGGAAATGTTAAGATTAAATCAGGGAGTGAGTTTCGGTGGCTTTGATCGACCGTTTGAATTAGAAGTATACTGTCATTCTGTAACGTTCTTAGTATAATGCAAGGGTTACCTGACAGAGAGAGATATTCTGCTAGTCTATTTGTGAGTGGCATATTTTAGATAGCGACTACCGAATTGATGTTATTAGCGATATACGATAGTTTCCGATGATAATATGTTTAATATTACGTGTTAATATGACTCTGTTGAAGAAATAAAATATCATGGAATTAAAGCAGATATGTAAATCGAAAATAACCGTGCATACCTAAGATCTGAAGTAATATCAGCGATAAATAGATTAAAAAAGAGGGAAAAGTGAATATGGTGGCATATTGACAGAAGCGATAAAAGAACTCCATAGTATTAATCTAATACATGAAATATGCAAGGAACTATGGCGTACTGGTAAATGACCCGCAGATTGGTGAAAATTAACCTTCATTCTATTGTTTCGAAAAATGCTCGCCCGCGAACTATGAGAAAGAAGTGTAGAACTGTAGCGTTAATAGCTCACACCAGCAAAGTTCTCCTAAGTATTATCAATGAAAGGCTTAAAACTTATATAATATCACAGATTTCGGAAGAACAAGCGAGATTCATGCTCGGTCGAGAAACAAGAGAACATATTTCTAATATAAGGCAGATAATTGAGGAAGCACGTTAGTATCAGAATTATACATGTGCTTTGTCGATTTCTCCAAAGCATTTGACTCAGTCAAATGAAGTAAACTGCTGCAGATACTATACGTAACCGGAGTACCAGAACACATTATAAGGATTATTTGTAATTTGTTATTTAGCTGCGATACATTAGTTTAGTCACAGCATTATTATTATTTTTTTAATTTATTTAAAGCGGAGCCATGTACTGCTACTGTGGCCAGAGACACCGCTTGTGATATTTATACTAGGGGAAAGAGTTTAGTACGTTTCATAAATTGGAAGGTGTGATCGATCATGTTAGGATTATCAAAAATAGAAGGTCGGGTTATGTGATAAGATTGGAGGATAGGACACTCATAGAGAATATGGACAATAGTTGCAGTTTGCTGGCCACAATAACAGCACGATGGGGCGTCCCTTGGATCGAGGATATATTTGTGGATAAGAGTTGTAGGCCCGATGCGGAGCCGGGTAAGAACTACTTCTTCACGGCGTTGCTTATATTTAACTTTTACGTCTATGCAAAGCGATTTTGACATAACGATTAAACGACTTAATATTATGAATATTTAAATCTACCGATTTATTTATTACTATTCACTCACAAATGATCCATAAAAACTGCTAATTCTACGAACATCATCGATAAAAGCACATTCTAATAAAAAATGACCAACTGAATCGATGCTGGAACCGCAAAATAAACAAATATCCGATGATCTTATATTAAAATATTTAAAATACGAACCGAAATTGTCGTGTCCAGACAGCACTTGACTGGAATAGAAATTTATCTCTAACTGGTTCTATGACGTTAAATCTATTTTCTACGCTACTAAATAGCTTAAAAGTCGTTCTACCCAGCAAACTATTGCTCCATCTTTTCTGTCATAAATCAAATATAATTACACTAATTTCCTTAATGAAAGAATTCTCGCTATTAAATATATTATAGTTTAATACTAAATTGAGATATAAAAGATTCTAATACGTTAGTTTTAACCAAGTTTAACGTTATATATTTTAAACAATTTAAACTCGGAAATTAAAGCTGATTTAAAAAGAGCAAGGTCAGTAGGCGGGATCCCAGTAATAATTGGAGCTGCCACAGTGGACACAGTTCTATATAACGAACCAACACTATGCAAAAGATGCCTTTGCTTAGCCAGGATTTTATTAAACATATTTGAATTTAATTTATGTCTATACAGAACAGATGGTACCTAAGCTCCCACACAGGGTACAAACAACAAGCAGCCCAAAAATTGTCGGACATCGTACAATCATTAGACCGATGGAGAGATGCCAACACCATGTGGGAAGCTACAAAGAACGTTCTGAAGCAGGTAGCAAAAGGATACAGTGCATCGTGCCATAAAACGAAAGCATAGATCAATGATGAAACAATGGAAGATAATAAATAAAAGGAAACAAATCAAGATTAATGGCTGGAAATGTGAAGAAGATCTCGGGAAATATCGCGAACTTTTTTTCTTGGGGATGGTTCCGAAAGTGGCTTTTAACCATTCTTGCATAGTGAACATATAATGCGAGAAGTACTTGACGGATGGAAAGGCGGCATAAAAAATAAAGAAGCTGAAATCGTGAGTGAAAATTACAACATTAAACTGAACAAATTAAAAAGAAAAGCCACGATCGTTGATGTAGCAAAAAATAATCGATCAGAAACTACGTACGTTACGGAAGAAATAGAACTAGCTGCCTCCAAACACTTGGCGAGATTGAAAGGACATGGAAATGCTCTTGCACTGAACCTTCTACAATAACCAATAGGTCGCAAGAGGTTGAAAAGTAGAAACGCTGTTGATCTGGTGTGAAGGTTCGATAAATAAAATCGCGATCGTGCTGATGGACAGATCTTGAAAATCATGATTCTGTCATCATTAATATCTAGTAAATGACTAAATGACTATACGAGTCAGTTTTAGATGTGAAGGAGATAAAAATAAAATAAACTACAGTGGTTTTTATATTTCCCACTCCCATCCTCTTTCTCATTCTATTATTTATATATATATATATATGTGTGTGTGTGCCTGTCGAATAAGCCCGATTAGTCAGTATATACGTTGTCCTATATGTTAAATATAGCGACGATCGGTACCGCAGGAAAAGATTAGTGCAGTACGAAATTTCGCGATGCTTCTTATAATAAATAATATTTATATTTTTACATATAATATAATTTTTTTTTTTAATATAAAATTTTCTTTAATATTCTTTCTATTCTTCTATATATCGTTGTTAGCAGGCAACATTGTTCAAATATATAAATTACGTATGTATATGATTTGAAAAGCGCTGCATACAGCGACGTACACCCCCGCACTACTTAAAGGAGAATTAAAACTGACACGAGCAAAGGATAGATTTGCATTCGCATAATCATACACACACACATACACATACACATACACATATATATATATATATATATATATATATATATTAGAATTCGGTCAATTCGTGATTTTATTCCTGCGATAATACGTTTGTGTTATTTTGGCTGAAATTCAAATTTTTGATATTTTAACGGAACTTTGTCATTTATATAGTAGCGAGTAGTAATGGTATTCGGGAAATCGAGAAAAATCATCTAAGATTCTCCTCCGTCTTTTTAAAATACTTCCTAACGACCTATATTTTACGCATCGTGTAGTAATAGTGCCAGAAGATCCGGTTGAATATTCATATTTCTTATTACGATTACGGCCGCTGTAATAACGATATTGGCCTATACCCAACGATGGTCGAATTTAAATTAATAACCGGCAAACGCGAGCTCCTTTCATTTTATCGTCCTAACCTAACCACGTCGTTAACGGTTTGTTTTATTATTATTATTATTATTATTTTCGAAAACGCCGTCTAAGGTGATCCGGACGTTACACAACGTCGCATCTAAGAAACTGATTACGAAATGCAGATAACTCAAATTTTCACGCTTGTTCGATTATCGATTATTTGGAGTTATACCGGTCAGTCGGCGCAATTTATTACTACTAATCAGGCGAACGTATCGAAAGATAAATTTAACTCATGCAGTGGCTTAGGTTAAAAGAAAATGAAAAGTACCAATTTCAGAAACATAAATGATCAATGGACCACACGAAGAGAGATAAAAATTCGAATGGGCTAGAAGCGCGTTCCTGTAATAAAAGTAAAAATATTATATAGTAGAAAAATATAGGTGTGGACATATATGTTAATAAAAGAATATTTGGTCTGTCCAACAAACAGTAAAGGAAATTTCGCCAAACTCCGTCGCTCCTGTTATCTGTAGGTTATTGCCACTTGATTTATTTCTTGTTAGTAAAGCTCCGAGTGGTGAGCTCAGGTTCAGGGGGGGCATGTAACGGAGTTGAAGCATTTTAACCGGCTGGAGAATATATCAGTGCAATCTATGCCTAATTCAAAATTTAGAAAACATATCGCTTCTTCATTGATAGTGGCAAGGCAGGAGGGATGATGCTGAAACAGGGAGACTTATACCTTCCTAAAGTTTAGATTGTGGAATGTAGTGATTTTTTATTACTTAATTACAAAAATCAGTTTAAATCAGTAAAAGTTTATTTCCTTAAATTTCACAAAGTTAAGTATTTATATTTAATTTTTATATGTATAAATTTGTAAACTTATATTTAAATTAATATTTTGTGTTTTTTAAATCTTTATTTTATTTAAATATCGCTTGATAATGGCGTAGTTGTCGAAAAGCTTTGTAAAATTTAAGGAAATAAACTTTTAGTGATTTAAACTGACTTTTGTAATTAAGTTATACCTTCCTGCCAGATATTTTTATGCGGCTGAAAATGTTGGATTCGACGTCAACTTCTAAAGTGCTCATGACGGGTCATGGCAGGTTTTGTTCATATCTTCATAGGTTCCGGCTTACTAGTGATCCTGCCTGCACCAGTTGTACTGTAAGTGAGGTATTCATTGTACTTTGTTCATGCCCTTCGTCATAAGTTTGGTGTTAACTGCGCGAATGTATATCATCTTAGTAACGAAGTTCGAGGGTTTTTTTTGCTGGCTGGGGACAGGCCACGCGATTAAAATTCAAAATTTCATAGTTAATTAAAGCTTAAATCAACCGTGACCCTAATACCAATGCAGAGTTTGTAGTTTTTGTAGCGTGGTCAACTGTCCTCCATTTTTATCCTATTTTTAAAATTAACTACTTGCTACTAATTTGTCATCGCTACTATTTCGGTATTGTAATACCTTCTATGCGAGCGTTTTGTTATGATTTTTGTCTTTTTCTTAATTTTCTTATTAAAAAGTTCTTTGGATATAATATCAATATCAATTATTATTATTTATCTTTTTATTGTTGAAGTCTTTTTTTTCTCTGTTGTCATACTTTAATTTATTTTTTCTTTTCTTTTTCATTATGTTTAATTAATGCATAAGCTCGGTACTCTTTATTCGATGTAAGAAGGAACTATCTATTCTTATCCCATTTTCCATCGCAGTAGGTCAATTTTAAGTGCGGAGGTATCTACATCTATGCCGGAACCTCTATAGTTATTTTTAAACTCCTCTTTGTTTTAAAAAGGGAGAGGTTTTCAGTGGGTAAAAATCCCAAACGCTGATTTTGACACCCTTGCAGCGCATGCTCTGCGTTGATAAAAACTAAATTTTTTATTATATCAGCATCAGCGCTTTCGAAGATATCCCCCCATCGCTTAAAAAAATGAATATTATTTAAGAGATAAACACGACGGATTAATGTAATAAATAAATCACTGTTAAATTAATAAATATCTACATTAATATAATATAATAAACGTGAATTAAATTAAATTAATTAGCGCCTGTAACTTAGAGTTGGTGGTAACATTATTCACGGCAAATACATGCACGAGATGAATAAAAAAAATCCTCCAAATCGAACAGTGGGCTGATTGCGAAAATACCACTATCCAACTCAACTATCGTGGCCAATTGGTAAAATGATGATAATTTAACAATTTCAAATGCGATTAATTTCAATAATACGAAATAGGCACATCGTTGTTGTTCGAATACCGATTGTATTAGCTCTTTAAAAAAAAACCCAAACAATTATTAACAAATAAAAGTTAAAAAAACATAATTATCGTACTCGAATTTAAAAAACTGGAAATATTTCATTTTGAACCGCAACAAATAAAATCCGTAAAATATGGTGGTTTTTAAGAAGAAGTTCACAACTCGATCTGTACAGTAAAGCACTATTCCACCCTAGTCGATCATCAAACAGACTTATGGGATCCAGCTACTGCTCATCGAATGATTATTCTGCGTAGTTAGTCAAAATAAAGTTATTTGCGCAATCACACTAATCCAAGTTGATATCAGAAAAACGAGTATCTGTATGCAGATCTGAATCTGAAGTAGGTGTCATTTGTAGCACGAAAATTGTCTTTCTGTTTAATATTGTTTGCTCGACGCACTAGCGGATGTTAGACGCCTTAAAGCCGAACGATTTAGTTATGTAGACGATACTTAATAGAAATTAAACTAAAATATACGCGTTTAATTACCAATTAAATTTATTATTATATAAAAAAAAAAAAAAAGGATTGCAATACGCATTTATAAAAACCGGGGGAGAAAAGTTTCCCGAAATTCGTATTAAACAGAATGACTTAAAAATTTTCATCAATTTTTCATTGAATCGTACAACGCGTTAAAATGATTACAAGAGATGAATGATGCTTTTAAAATCGGTTAAAACTGAAAAAAAAATACCAAAGGGGACGAAAACGAGTATCTGAAGAGGGTGTTTTCAAATAGCGACTCTTCAATTAATAGACACGGTTCCTCATTAATCGAATGAAGAGGTCGTTAACGAGATGGTAGTACATCGTCGTGTTTGAAGGACGATAAACTGTAAACGACCGTTACGTATTTGCTTTAATCCTGCGAACAGGATACGAACGAAACAATAGCATACAAGTATAGCGGTAACAAAAAAATAATAAATAAATAAATAAATAAATAAATAAATAAATAAATAAAATACTTGCACACGCAAAAGACATTCGAGAGGAGGGGAATAGAAGAGGTTTATTAGCACGTATTACGCATACATAAAGTTACACGGGAAACAACAAAGTGGAATACGTATTATTATCATTATTATTCCAGCTGAGCGCCTCCGACAGCAGACTAATTAGTTAACACCTCCATTTTGTGCGTGATGCGATTTTCTTCTTGCGAAGGTACATTATTACTAGTTTCGAACCACTAGTCGACCGGACGGAAACAATTATATCTTCTTTATCGTCTACAAAAAGCTTGTCGGTAATTATACCACCGGTAGATTCCTATTAGTTGCAGCGAACGAATATCACGTGTAAATAAACAACGTACGTACGCATATACGTTCTTTGCGTGCGTCTGATGTACATGGGAAAAAGATCAAAATAAAGTTTTTAAATTTTAGCATTAATCCGCGTTAGGCTAATGTCATCGTCACCATCATCATAATTAGTACAGTTCTAAGACTCATCCATTGCCATGATAGTAAGCTTCCATCTTTTCCCGCCTTCCAAGGCTCTTTTTAATTCGGCGTAGTCCTTTGACTGGGTGTCATATAACAGGGTTGTTATAAATGTGTGTCTTTCGCGAATTCTTTTTCCTCGGATTTCGAAGTACACGCGACCCATCTAAGTTAATCGTTATCCCATTTAATAATGATATTTTCTTTTCAATTTGTCGTATTAACTGTTCAATTTGGATTTTTTCGACGCAGCTTATCAGTTCCATTTTCCACCCGAACGCTTTATTAATTTTATTTAACGTCCCCGGGTGTTTGGGTATAATAAAGTATATCTTCGATATTCTTTTTCGAAGCTTCGACGGTATTGAATGTTGTCTTTGTCATGTTTTTCTTGAAACGCACATTTCGCTATTCTATAAATTAATTTCAGTATCGTAATAGAGATCTTCTGATATAATCGGATCGATGTATTTAAACCTTCGGACATGCTCAACTGTTTCTTAAACAATTTTTATACAGAATGGGCGCGGCTTCCTTGGAATCATCGTTGCCTGCTCCCAAATTTATTACTACGCCTAGCGCCTTTCATATATTTTAACGTCGTATCATCTTTAGTTCCTGCGAGTATCACCCGGTCATCGGCGAATTTTATGGTTTTTAATTTTCCTGAATGATTTAAATGAGAAATTATAATTTAATAAGCGGAAGATAATTACGTCTAACGGGCGTTTGAATATGACAATTTTTTTTTTAATCGGTCAAATATACGATTCAACAATAGGAAATGAATAGATAAATATGTACATATATGCATATAAAAGTCCTTATCGACATCAAAAATAGTCGTGTAAGGAATCCTTGTCAACTTAAAGATAGACAGACGACGCATCTTCGGCGATCGAATACGGGACGGTTTATTACCGCTTTCTCTGGATTATCGTTGTATTCCCAGCAAGTTCTGGTAATCAATTGGATGGATAACTGAACTGGGTAGAGACCCTTTTCCACTATTAAAAATTCTCGTCCTCGGTGGTGCTCGAACTGAAGATAGTGCAAGCAGAGCTTTGAAGTATTCCACGACTCCAAGATGCCTATATAAATGCATATATATTATTAATATATATATGTGTGCGAAATGCATTGTTTTTTTGCATAATACTAAAGAACATCAGTCCGTGAAAAAAATTATTTTATTTACTTATCATTACATCGGAATTGAAATTTCGAAAGATAAACTTATAAGTGTGGTAAGGATCATTTGAAAAGTGTGGAATCAGGTGATTTAAAAAAAAGTTAAAATCAATAAACTGTTTAAATGAAGTTTAGTGATTTTAACTCCTTTTTTATTGTTTATCTGTAGGTCAGTCCTCTCGAAAGGTTACATAATATTAATCCGAGGTTTTTAAATTAGTGATCAGTGATGTAACTCACACGCGAAAATGTAAAGTTCGATACACCTAAAAAGATAATTACTATACATATATATAACGTTAAAAATTCAACCACTATAGTAATTTTTAAAGGAAACACCAGCACCTATTGTAAATGTTAAAATTATTAATGTCAATTTTATCGCACAATTTGAATCCGATATAAAAATAGTTAATAATAGATGATTATAAGATGAACCGTAAATAATAATGATAATGGTGTTAACAGTCATTGATTACAAATGCACATAGCGTGCGAGTATGCGTATTAAAAAACAGCTGCGATGAGCATTTGATTTTTTTTACTATCTTTAAGTGACTGTTATAAAATTCAATTTTATTATTTCTATTATGTAAGCATATTTATTATATACACGTGTACTTTTCAAAATTAAATTAAATCACTCTTACTTCACAAACTGTTTTCTCGGGTGTCACAAACAGTTCTTTATATATATATATATATATATATATATAGTATATAAAACCTACATAAATAATCCCGTTAGTTTTAAAGATGCTAATGCATCTCCATATGCTGATGATACTGCACATTTCATCCTTCAGAATCGACGCTAGATTAAGCGGACTGATTACTACTAAAGGTATACCGTAAAGTCAATGAATACTACAACAGGTGAAAAATAAAGATTGATTCTCAGAAAACGATAGCTTTTTTTAGACCAAGAGACGATCCAATATCAATAATGGAGAAGACCAAAACGTATTGGATACATATAGGGAAACAGTGAATATTGCGTACAAGTATCATGAAAAAGCATCAAGGAAGTGAAAAGAATGCTTGAGCAGAAGTGAACAAAACCAAATACAAAAAAAAAACTAAAAAAAGAAGTAGGAAAAAAGGAATTATGAAGAAAACACATTTATTCGGAAACTTTGAAACACACTTATTAACTAATCTATACATTATTCGTGTAGATTGGGGGATTAAAAAGCTACACTCCATAGAAATACTCGAGTTACCCACAGCTTCCCCTGTCTAATTATTATTTTTAATACAATATGGCTGTCTCTTCCTATATATATATATATATATCGGTTCGTTATTTCAGTCACTAGCGCAACAAAATGTGGTTTGTATTACGGATGTTGGTAGGAAGGTACATTCGGGCCGGAAAACGTGTTAAATTTTAAACGATTTGACAGAGATATCGCTGTTTACTACCTTTTAAAACTTTAAATTATTGCAATTTCTATATGTGAAACAAAGTTTAAAACGATTCCGGTAATATAGGTTATACGAACTTCATCATTACTGTTTCAATAATCTTTCGAGTTAAATCGGAACAAAGAAAAATTTAAAAAAAAAATCTCTTTATGTGTTATAAAAATATCCCAATGCAGTGATAATGAAAATATTCGCAAATCACAGACACTAGTTTTATATATTAGTAGAGAAGTATAGATATATACACATCCATGATGGCGTACACAAGTGCTACACATCCATGATGGCGTACACAATGCAGCTACTAAACCAATTTATTATATAACGTTTAAAAAATCCGGCATCAAAATAAAAATATAAAAGAAAAAAATTGAAAGTAAACATGAGAATCGGAAAAGATAAAAAAAGTAGGATTGGTGAAATAAAAATTTGATAAAGTCCCCCGGAATGACCCGGTCGTCCAGACAGCTCTATTTGGAGTTTCAACTTATTTCGTTCAGAATTTGACACGACAAACGAATATCGACTCGAACACACTCCTCTTTAAAAGTCCGCCGGACTCTAAGTAAGTCGCACCGGGAAGTAGTTAAAAAGTATAAATAACTTTATTATCTACGAGAACATTTGCAGTTCCAAAAGAAAAACCTCTACTATCATTAATCAAAGCCGATTTGGCTGTCTTTCTTTTATATTAACTAAATATATAGACTTGATTGTTATATCTATACATCGATACATATATATATATATATATATATATGCCATGCCATCATTGGTCGTTTATAACTGTGTGAGAAAACGAGATAAAAAAAAAATCATATGGAACAAGAATAATAATAATAATAATAAAGTGATAGAAGACAAACTGTAACTTGCACCCAAACTTGTAGCTTCAGTTGACATTTGATTTTCATTTCAAACATTAAAAAAAATTAATATATATATACATATTATACATACATTATATATAGAGAGAGAGCGACATGAGAGAAAAAGAGAAATACATATAAATATGTTTATATGAAAGGGAGAAGAGAAAAAATGATTCACACTGATGAGAAATTAAACAATCACCCGGACAGAAGGTTCTCATATTATACATAAAATTTTAAGATATGACTCGCACTGTTGGTTTTATTCCCCCCAACACCACCACCCCGACGAAATAAATATCTAACTTAAACTTTAGAAAGATTTATCAAATATCTCGCGTTTATTTAAAAAAAAAACAAAAAAAAAAAAAACAATTATTAGAAATTTGACTATGGCAAATAACATTAAAAAGTTCTTTTTTCTCTCGAGTAATAGAGTATAACTGAAGTATAAAAACAAACAGACGTTTCTCAATATTTTCGACAGATGTTTATCTGTTCTAAACCCCTCCCCTCGTTTTTTATTTCAAGCGTATGTTGTATAAGCTATAAAAATACCGCAGGCACCAAATATTTTTTATTCATAATATATATATATATAAAGTTAAAAATATAATTTATTTATGGGGTACAATTCCTGCGACTGCGTATTATTAACTGGATTAGGTTTTAATTTTCATTTGATATAATTATATAATATCGGAGAAACGGTAAGGTTAATATATATAAATTAAATATTCGTAATTTGTAGGGCGAGTCTTGTTTCATAAAATATTACGTAAATTACCATTATGATTTGTTATTATATATATATATATATATATATATATATATATATATATATATATATATATATATATATATATACAATGGACTATCATTCAATACACTAATTATGTTCCACGCTGATGAGCACATATATGTAATGATCAACGAAGTGGGGTGCTGTCGCCCACTACGTAATAATTAAGAGTTATGTAACGATAAAAAAAACTTTATGCCCCGAGCTGGGATCAAACCCTCGACCATCGAGTTAACAATCGAGCACTTTATCTACCGCGAAACCACACACACACACACACACACACATATATATATATATATATATATGTATATATATATATATGATTTTGAAACTCCTTGAAGCATTCTGTCTTCAATGATGCATTGGATGTTTTTTTTTTGTAATTCGCCAATTGACAACATACGGAATTTAATTTTTTATTACAAAACTTTTAATCGTAACGTAATACTTAAAATCAGCATATCGACTGCACATAAAGGAAACGATATTATTAATATTATTATTAAAAAATTAAATGTTTAATTTTTCTTTTTATTTACGAATGTGACATTTACGATTTGTCTTCATTTTCATTATAGAATCTTTTTATTCTCGTTTGTACTTTTATTAATATATATATATCATCATCATCATATTCAGCTGATCAACCAGTATTTCATGGTGTAGCCTCTTCATGAATTAACCACATATTTTGCACCATTTCTTCCGGTCTTGAGTAGCTCTGGTCCAGGTAACTCCTAATTTTGTCTAAATTCGTAATCCCATCTCATATGCGGTCGTCGTCGGGGTCTTTTTTTCCCTCGTGGGTACCACTGCGAGATTCTTGCTGTCCATCTTCGATCTGTTCTTCTCATTATATGACCGGCCCATTGCCATTTCATTTTGTTTATTCTTTCTATTATATCTGTTACTTTTGTTCTATCGCGAATCCATTCAATTGTTTTCCGGTCTTTCTTAGTGATTGATAGCATACAACTCTCCATTGATCTCTGGGCTACTTGTAACCTATATTTATAATTCCTGGTTAGCGTCCATGTTTCACAACCGTATGTCATCACTGGGAGGATGCATTGATCAAACGCTTTCTTTTTTAAGAGCAGTGGCATTTTTGATTTAAAAATAATCGAATTTTGTCCAAACGCTGTCCATCCCAGTCTGATTCTTCTACTTATTTCTTGATACAACGATCCTGAGATATTAACCAGTTGGCCCAGATATATGCATTCTTGGACTGTTTTCAGATATTTGCCTTCAAGTTTGATGTCCTTATTTGGTGTAAATTCGTTTAGCATTATTTTAGTTTTTTGTTGATTAATGCTTAAGCCCATCGTTTTGCCAATTTCATTTAGTTCTTCTATCTGTCTCTGTAACTCATCAGTACTTTTTGCTATCAAAACTATGTCATCGGCAAACCTTAAATGATTTAAATATTCCCCATCGATGTTAATACCAAGGTTTTGCCAATTCAACTGTTGAAAGACTCTTTGTAGAGCAGATATGAATAACATCGGCGAGAGACTATCGCCTTGTCTCACTCCTCTTTTTACTTCAAATTCTGGTGTTATTTCATGTAATCTTACTGCTGATTTTGCATTTGCATAGATGTTCCTCAATAGTTCTAAGTACGTTTCATCTACTCCTTGTTCTTTTAATGCTTTAATTATCTCGCTTGTGTATACGGAAACGTACCTTCTGGGATCCGGAGCTCTAACCGGAACGGGGCGCGTCCACAGGTGGTGGATAGTGGAATGGCCAGTAGATATACTGGTTAGCTGCGAATAACCAATAAGCAGTCGCGAACCAAGAGCGGCTACTGGTTGAAAGTCTCAGGCAGACGATTCCAGTAGTGACAGGGCAATGAGACACGAGGATGCAGATGGGCAGCTTGAGGGACTGCCTTTCAAAAGTCTGCATAATCCTAAGACTGTCTCACCCTCAGCGAGTTTTGGTCGCTGTCAAAACCTTACCAATGCTACCTCCTCAGTAGCAAAACCAAATCCAGAAGCGTCTGTTCCCATAATGGGCGGCTCCCTGGTCAGCGTCTGATCTCCATGTTAGGAGCGGCTGAAATATATACTTGTCAATCCGCAGTAAGACAGCGTGACAAGTTCTATGTCTCAATACCTTCATGAAAAACAACCAGAATATATATATATATATATATATATATATATATATATATATATATATATATAACAAATGGAAATCGCGTTTCAATAAATTGGGATTATCTATATAATTTTCAAGTAATCCGATTTATATACGTGCGTTATAATTATCTATATACGTATTATTTAACGAGAATATGTCGAAGAAAATATTCTAGGGCTCATTTGTTAAAACATAACGTCTATAATATATATTGAAGACGAAATTTTAGCAATTTTTCGTTTAAGTTAAAAGTCCATTATCGTATTCGATTCTAAACGGAACAATTAAAAAATCCGGTAATACGATAAAGCTTTCGTACGATTCAACTTTTACTAATTAATAAAGGAAAAATGTCTCGAATTTCAATAATTAGGTTATCGCCTTCAAATAAGGAAACGAGTCTAAAGTTCGATTTAAATATCAATTTTTTACCGTAAAAGGATAAATTGCAACGAAATTCGTCTAGCCGCGTATTTTAAGCGATGATTATGTTCGAAGTTCATTTTTCGTCTACATTAATCTACGAACTTATATTAGTCAACACCCTTCATCATCATCAATAAAGAAACTTTTGAACTTGGCCATGGTCATAACTCGAACTGATGTGGAATGTAGCCGATTTTTTTAAATATTAAAAAAGTAGTTAAAATCGACGAATTTAATAAGATGGCAAAGCTTTTCGTTTATTATGACAATTTCAAGTGGACGTAATAAAATAAAATATAAAAGTATATAAAAAAAAAAAAACGAAATAAAATTAAGATAAAATGTATGAAAATGATTAAAGCGTGTAAATTACACTAACCATAAAAACCGAGCTGTGACGATGAACT
Source organism: Coronaproctus castanopsis (assembly GCA_032883995.1). Classification (NCBI taxonomy): domain Eukaryota; kingdom Metazoa; phylum Arthropoda; class Insecta; order Hemiptera; family Monophlebidae; genus Coronaproctus; species Coronaproctus castanopsis. The sequence goes on along the minus strand of CM065052.1, from coordinate 21,088,630 downwards.
AACCTGATGCTAAATGTTGTAAACGACACATTCAACCAATCAGCGTATACATATAATAATATATAAACATAACCGTTCCCAACAACCTGTCAGAATGATCTACGCGTTTTTTAAATATTTTGTCCGCTTGAAAATGGCTTAATAGCTGAAAAGTTTTGTAGTCTTTCCTTCTTCTTGAGTCGTCTTCGCTACTGAAGGTTGCCCATCTCGATCTTTCTTTGATCCATGTTCGTCGGTCGTGTACTACTAAATGGAAAAATCTTCCCGTCACTCGGTAACAGTCGTAGGGCTGCTATCTCCGTATTACCTAGCATCGGCAAGTCGGACAATATTTCGACTAATGTAATTCGTTTAATTCGTAAAATTTACCCCGTTCACTTAATAAACTCGGAGCTTATTAGTAGTAGTTTTATTATACTAATATATCGAGGTATATAAATAAATTAAAATATAAGCAATCACGAATTAAATCGATTATTTAATAGGAATATTATATTTCGAGTAAGAATAAATAAAACAGATTGCTGAGAACTCACGAGTGTTATCAAATATTCTCTTACGTACAACGTTTCAACAACAAACACACATGCATACATCGTACATATACATATACATATATATATATCCCTAAATGTACCGAAACAAATATTAACAACTTACGTATGGTCAATGAGACAGGATCCTGAACTATTGTCCGTAAAAGATAAACAAAAATTAGAAGCATTTGAAACAACTCGGTGTTGACATCGCCTGCTGAAGGGCTCATGGACCGACAAAATATCGAACTAAAGTATTTAAGACGACGTTCTATCCAACGAAGCATAAGAAAAAGGGAGTTGAAACAGATCGGACATGTATGCAATGAAAGGCAAAATAGCGGCGGAAAAATATCAGATAGACCGAGACTAACACTAATGGACATCATAAAACACACTTGTATATACAACTCAAGAAGAGGGCGCGGCAGATCGTTGGAAGACGGATACAGTGGTGGACTAGGACTGAATAATCTCTAAGACGAAGATGTATATATAATAGACGTTTAACGATTAAAGAAACAGACAATTTCCTTTAACAAAAGCTCAAAAATGGAGTAAAACGCAATTTTCTGCATCACGGAGATAAAGCCGTGAGAAAAACTTTCTTAATTATAGCCGTCGTTTTGTCAGTTTCTTCTTAGAGCCTACTCGAAACGCGAAATAAAACATTGTTAAAAAACACACACACACACATACAAAAATTTATGTTAAACGTGAAATATTACGGACGAATAATTTATTCAAATTTTACCCGTCAGGATTCTCTCCGTTTTCTACACCGCCGTTCTGATAAAACGGCTACATTATTCTTTCGTTCGACAATACATATAACAGCTACAAATTTCTGTAGCTATTAAAAAATCACTCCAAAACAGACAAATATATATATATATATATATATATATATATATATATATATATCTATATATCGGTTATACGGAAAATTTCCAGATGAATTTCCTCGTCGAGTTTATATAATTTCGGACAGACCAAAAAATGTAGGCTCGCCGTAAAACTTACCACAAATATACACGTACATATACATTTGCGACTACGGTGTATATAAGCGGTGTATCTTCGCGTAATATCTTCGGCGTTTTATTATGCCACGTTCGTTTCTTGATTGCCATTGTAATTACCTTAAACAACGTAAAAAAATAAACCGAAAACAGAAGACAGTGATCTAAACATACAGATAAGGCTACACACTTTTACACCGTCCTTGTTCGCCACTAGGGAATTATTCAGCCAGACGCGTGCTTTAAATATCAAACTGAATCATCGCAGCAACAGAATTGAATCGAAATATAAAAAGAACACAAGCCAGCCTAAAGATATAAAAACCGACAAAAAGATTTACTTTCCCAGATTATAAAATAAATTTAACCGATACAGAAACCTCTCAGGCCATTCGTTATCGATATATTATATATATATATATATATTGGAAATGCCTGGAACATGCTTACACCCAATAGTGAGTTGGTATAATATATATATATATATAGATAACGAAGTTTGTTAAAAAGTTTTAATATATTATTCATTCATAATAATAAGTTCTTATACAAATAAACGTGTTAAACAAAAACAGCTAACCGAGAAAGAACAATAAAAATGAGATTAGCGTTTCAATTTAAAAATATATATATAATAAAAAATCGATGTACATAAAGTCAAAATTAAGGCATTATAATGCTGCGATTAAACCGGAACGTATTTAGCGATGAATAAACAGCTGAAACAAATCAAAATGAAGGAAAGGAAAATGGTAGGAGAAATTGTAGGACCGAGATATGATCGGTAAATGTGGAAAAAAAGGAAGGAAATGTACGGACATATTGAAAATATTATAATCATAATGAAAAAAAAAAGATTAAGCTATTATTACACTTACCAAGAAGAATTTCCGAATACTTCGATAAAAACCCTAAAACGCAAATTGCCTGGTTCCGGGAAATTAAAAAAGATCTTGAACTAACGTCACGGAAGAAGACAACATGAATAGAAGCAGGTTCAGAAGCAAAGTTAATAATTCCCAGAGCTTTGAAGAAAAATTGAAGAAGAAAACTGTTATTAAATGGATAGATGAAAGGAAGCAAATACACAGCGAAGTAATGAAGAAATACTGGAGTCAAAGGAAGAGGAATACAGCCATCATGAAGATATTTTACCACGTGGTCCATATCTGGGCAATCGGAAAAAAGAAGAAGAGGAAGCTGTTCCGGATTTTCACATGTGTTTTTCCCTGATTATCGTAAAATGCATTTTTGTAAAATAATAATGTTTAAAGTCGATTTAAATATTGTAAAATATTTTCAAGTTTATGCGCAATTTATTAATATGATAAATTACATATACTGAGAATTTAAATTTATTCATACGGGAAAGATATTCGATTTTTAAAAAGAATCATATGGCACAGATTTTTTTATATACACAGTAGGCCAAACATTTAAACGATTTTGTTACGTACACAAAAATCGTTAAATTAGCACGACGATTGCAACGCCGTGTGGTTCCGAAAACTACGATTACTACGCAACGTGAAAAATTAAATTAAAACGCCACGAAAACGCTCCCGGTAGAAACTCCATTGTAAGACGGGTTGTGTAACTGCACTGGTCGCGATTTCGCCTGGACGTTTCGTAGTAAGGATCTGACCCCGAATTTTCTTAAAAGCCGGGTGTACGAAGGCAAGCCTCCGAACACTGTGGTTTTGAAATGTGCCATTAAAACAAAAATTTCGGCCGTACATCAGCCCATGCTTGTCAGAGTTCGTGAAAACATTGAACAAAGAATGCGTGAATGTTACAATCGCCAAGGTGGATTATCTTCTTCAAGTAGTATTTAAAAAATAACTTTTTTATAAAATGGCACACTTTTACTTTATTTTCATGTTTAACCCATGATTGTAGCTCAAACCGCTTCTTTTTAACGAAGTACATATTTGAAAATCGTTCCACACTTTTGGCCGGCCCACCATACATACATATATATATATATATAGTCGAATCCGCTTATAAGGGACTACGAATAAGAGGGACAGCCGTTTTAAACCCCGAATCAAACATATCAAATGAAGGTTATTTTAGTTCGCTTTAGTGGTACAACGCCTCGGTTAATAGGGACAAAGATTAATAGACTTTCAAGGCAATGAATAGTGAGACGGGAGATAAGCCAGCCGATATAAAATGACACTTCCGATCGTAAAATGAAAATATTCACATAAACAAAAATTGAATAAACATGTTTTAGTCATGCGTCGTGTGGTTTTATTTTTTTTTTTCTTACGAAAATTTTCTTTTCTTTTTTTAGTTCTGATAAATTTTTTGTATGAATAAAATGTCTCGTAAATGTTTATCATTAAAGGAAAAAATTTCTATTTTAGACAAAATCGAAATTCAACCTCCCAATGCCTATTCGGGAGTTAGCAAAAATCATGGGCTTCTCCAAAAACACCATCTCCCGTTTAAAAACAGATGAACAGAACTTAGGTAAAAAATCAAGTAGTACTGAAAAGGGCAGTCAGGTGGTGGAAAGGAAACGAAAAAGAGAAGATAAAAACCCAGAGGTTGATGAAGCTCTTAATTTATGGTTTAGCACAGTAACACAAAGAGGTGTTCATGTCAGTGGGCCAATGTTGAAATTAAAATCTGAAGAGTTTGCGAAAAAAATGGGTTATGAAGACTTTGCAGCTACGAATGGTTGGCTTGCTCGATGGAAAGGGAGACACGATATCAAATTCAAAAAAACTCATGGAGAAAAGGCAAGCGCTGATTTGACAGGAGCTGAACAATGGAGTTCAAGCAAAATTTTCAAATTCCTTCAAAGTTACAGCCTGAATGACATTTATAATGCAGATGAAACTGGTTTATTTTATCGAATGGGTCATTAGTATACAAACACTCGAAAAAAGCTATGGATCGTATGACTGTGCTATGTTGTTGCAATGCAACTGTAAGTGACAAAAAAAAACTTTTAGTTATTGGTAAAACTAAAAAGCCACGTTGCTTTAAAAATCTCAATGTAAGTAATCTGCCAGTAACATATTACGCAAACAAAAATGCATGGATGACTGCTACTGGTTAGAAAACTGGGTTATAGAATTACAGAGAGATTCTAGAAAAATTTTACACCTTATTGACAATGCAACTTCGCACCACACTGTCGTTAAACTGAAGAATATTAAAATTGAATTCTTACCTCCAAACACTACTTCACTAATTCAGCCACTTGATATGGGTGTCATAAAAAATTTAAAAGTGCAATATAGGAAGGTGTTGATACAGCATATCTTAGAAGATATTGAAAACGACCTGGTAACAGTTTCTACAATGGCAAAAGATATCAGTTCCACAATAACAATACTGCAGGCTATACAATTTGTTGCTGATAGCTGGAGAAAAGTCACTTTTATGACAATTCAGAACTGCTTTGCTCATCGTGGTTTCAAGGAGCCTGATTAAGAAATTGTTGTAATGGAAAGTAATGAAAAACCGAATGAATTACTACGTATGACCAACTGTGAACAATTTTCAGATATTGACGCCAATCTGCCATGCTGTGACAATAATATTGAAGATTTGGATAACGAAATTATGGAAAATATCACAAAGAAGAAACAAATACAAGAATCAGAAAGTGATGATGACACGGATGACATTTCCTTACCTCCTGTGTCTACTGCAGAGGCGAAAAAATGTATTGAAAAGCTCCGGCGGTATTTTATGCAACAGAATAATGAAGGTGCTCCTACGGCATCATTAGATAACTGTGCAGATTTTGTTCAAACGCAGCAGATGAAGAATTTACACCAAACAACTATAGCGCATTTTTACAGTAAATGAACAATTTTTACAAATATCAGGTCAGGTTCTTTTACCTTATGTATGCCTCCTGTATTTTTCTCTTAATTTCCATATAAATAAATATTACCCATTAATAAGGTTATAAGTATGTTAATTGTTTACTAAACTGTATATATTCTAACACCCGCTCGCTTCAATAAGAGATTTTAAAAAATTCGCTTTATAGGGACAAATGACTTCTCCTCGATGTGTCCCTGATAAGCGGATTCGACTGTGTGTGTATATATATATAACTTTCTCGCATAATCTGTTTTTCTGCGATAAAAATGAATTTCGAAAATATTTCCTATCCATTCATTTCACTGGGTAGAGATTATTCCGGGCGAAAATGGGAATTAAAATTATCCGATAAAAATCTGAAGAATTTGAACGTGAAATGTCGGAACATTAATCGGCGTGGAAATTTTGAAATTAGAAATTGGAATTAGACATTTCGTGATAGCTGAAGTATGTACACCTAGTACGTGTAAAAAACGGAGGAATTATACGACAATTATAGAAGGTCGTAGAAAAAGCGAAGGTAAAAATTTGAAGAAGGAAATTCGATAGTAGGAAGAAAAGCAACATGAAGCAACGATGCAAAGAGAAAATACGTATTGAGATATAGAGCCGGCAGAGCAGAAAGACTAATCGAATTCTGCATTATAAATTAATAATAATAAATAGGAGCTTTACAAAGAAAAAAATGACAGATATTAAATCGATTACATTTTACCGAAGTAGACGTTTAGAAACTGAGTAAAACAGACACAAAACTATCCCGAGGAACAGATACGGAATATGATAAAAAAAAACCACAAAGTCAGATTTTAAAATGTTTAAAAATTTCAAAATGGCGAAAGAATAAAGATCCGTAAGCGGCATCTATAAACAATGAGGATGCTGAAAGATGAATAATTTAAAATTAATAACGTTGGAAGTTAGAAGCTGAGAAAAAATAGCTGGAAAATAACCAGACGTCACTGACGAACGCAGCTGAGGGGGTGTGCCAAGACGACAAATGTAAGAATTATACAGACTATCCAAAATTAAATTTTTGAACTGATAATAAATGCGTCTTAGTACGTAGGAAACTAGATCATTAACGTTCTCTATGTACGGGGGAATGCTGTGAAGATGGAAAATCATCCATATTGGATATGAGTGGGGTTGGACACGGCTGGCGATGTAAGACGCGTTAAAACGTAGAAAATCCCCGGACCTAATCTAAGATCATGATTATCGTATGCCCTTCGTGTTATGTACTCTTTCCCGAAATACCCATCACCGATCTTGTTGATCAGCGTGTAGTAAATATTAACCAGAAAAAAGAATAATAATTAAGGAAGTAACAGAAAAATTTCTGAAATGAGAAAATATAAATGTGGAAGATGTTAAACTAAAAATGTAAAGAATTAGAAAGTGAAATTGAAAACGGAAATAAAAACTGTTAAACCAAAATGCGTCTAAATATCGACCTAAAAATCGGTAAGTATTGGTGAAAGCAAATTATTTGTAGAAGAAAGAGAAATATGACGAAGATCGAAAGAATACATCTCGGAATTATACCAATCGAACGAAGGAAATGTACAAATAACAAATGAAAATTAAGTCCGATTTGAACGAAAATTGCGTACAGTGAGTAGGGCCGAGCATTGAAAGATGTACATATCCGAAAGATTTAGGATTTAAATTATAGAAGCAGCAGAAACGCAACTTTACGATGATGTCTGATACAACGTAATGAAATCCCGAGGTTATGTAACTGGTAACGGGTCGAAAGTATTAAGTAGAATAATGCATAGCAGAATAAGAAGTGGAGTCAATGAAAGACTAGGAGACGAGAAATTTGGCTTCAGGAAAAAATTGACAAACGACAATCGTAAAATTTTGTGTAATAACAACGACGCAGCTAATATCAACATACACCGGATAAATTATAATCGTTTGAAGAAACACGAACAAGTCACAGTGGTTTGATTAAGGAGTATAACTCGTAATTTTATATTAGGTAAAACATGACGGTCTATATGCGGAAGGTGCCATGAACTTTTAATCAACAAACCGCATAATCACGGACAGCAAGGAACACATACAACGACTCACATGCGGAAAGTGCAATGAAGTGAACCTTTAACCAATAATAAACCGAATAATCGCAAACTAGCAACAAGTATTTACTCACATATTGTAGACTATAAATTACCGGATGTAAACAATGTGAAGAAATTAACCTAAATACAATAATAGAATTTTTAAAACAATCTAAACCGATAAATGTAAAACCGAAATATATACACGACAGTTTCTAATAACCGGAAACAATAAAGAATATATATATATATGAACAAGAAATTGTACGTGACATTTATTGACACAAAAAAAAGCTTCCGAGAACGGATTAAAGCAACGAAGAGTAGAAGATTACCTTATTCTTTTAGTACTATTTCATGCAGTCCTTTTATTCTGTGTTTGTATACGATGCTTATAGATTCACACACACATACACACATATATACAAATAAATAAAATAAACATATATATATATATATATATATACAAACATATTAATGATGCGCGTGGTTCACGTAATACCACTAAATGAGCAAAAAATAGCCAAGTCGAATTCCGGTGCTAAGTAGGTCAAAGCGGCATTTACTATCTGTCCTCTTAGTGTCTAATCTGGGGGTTAAACACAATTAATACATTAACTGGACAAAAGTTTCATTTATAAAAGTATTCCGTACTTTCGTATATACCCACATACATTAATAAAGATTATATATATATATATATATATAAAATATAACGAGCCTTTTTGGCATTTACACCATCATCAAGTTATAAATAACTAAAATAATTAACAATATGATAAAATATTAATCGCAACAAAATAATATAAAAAAAATAGCCAGGGGTTGGTTTTGGTGGTCTGACCCCCCCACCCCCTGAAATCAATCTGATCATAAGAAAATATATACTCGTTGTTAAATGCAGTTTTGCATTTGTTAAACCTATTTTTTTTTATGTTGAATATATTGGAGAGTAGTGATTTTATTAATTAATAATAAACCGAACAAAATGTAACACAATCACTAAAAGTTTTTTAATCGCGAAGCTTTTCGACAGTTACGTCATTTTCAAGTGAAAATGACATAACTGTCGAAAAGCTTCGCGATTAAAAATCTTTTAGTGATTGTGTTACATTTTGTTCGGTTTACTATTTTTCTTCATTAATTTTATTTAAATTTCGTTGTTTTTGAAGTAAATAAATAGTTTTGCAATAAAGGAGGTACTAGAAGAATTTTGTAGAAAAACGCGAAGAATAGATTTAAAATTTTAAATTTAGTTAAGTATTACTATGTATTATTCCTTCAAAAGATATAAAATCATTATTTATCGTTTATTTTTTCGCGGATTTATTTTACTTTGTAACCATGTCCTTCTGTCCTCAATAAGATACTATTAGTGTGTTCCAGTGACGTTAAATATTTCTTCCGTCTGTTGCTTCTAATAGAATTATATATTCGACATCTAATAAGTATAAAAACAACTCTTAGGGCTTGGTGTTTAACCTACTTGAGTTTTGGTTAATTACTTAAAGTTCAATTTAACTCGGTTTTACTGTTATAATTTAGTTTTGTGTGAACCCACCCTCTTCAACCAAGTCTGGCTACGCCACTGAAACAAATTAATTAACTGTAACAGATCTATTACACATTTTGTTCTCAGTATTGAACGAGATAGGTTGTTATAATAATTAATAATTATACATTTTATTCCGAGTATTGAACAAGATAGGTTGTTATATGTTATAATAATTAATAATTATTATATTTCTTAGGTATAATTTTTTTTTATTATTAATATTTTTAAAAGCTTCGTTTGAGGTTGTTTAACAGTCGGTGATTTTTACTCGTAAATTTAATACGTAAAACAGAAAAAGAAATATCCAAAATCTTGTTGCTATTGTTGTACCATAACTGTTTTCCATCGTTGGTTCTTATCATATTGGGACCGATTAATTTTCCAATCTTTGTGTTATTAGTTATACTGTTGCGACTCGAAATAAATCTACTGCCGTTTTCTCAAATCACTGACGACGGTCTTCTGATCAAGATGTCACCTGTAGAGGTCTTCGATTAATACTATTTTTAACGGAGACCGTTTTAGTGGAATATACTACTTAACGTAGAGACATACCGAATCGCATAAAGTATCCGTATACGAGAACATTTTCGTGTCAAAGTAAATTAGACTCCGAGTCACGAAAGAGTGTGGAAACTATATAATATATATTTCGGACGAACACACTGTGGTGGAGAAAATCCGACTCTGATCAGAGAAAAGGTCGCAATAATAAAATTTACAGTTAATGAAAGAGATGATAAACAGATCGAAAAAATATGTACGTCTCAAGGCCATTCGAGGAAAAAATAAAAATTTCCACGAGCCAGAGTAAATTTTTCTAGTACTTGAATACGAATCTGTAAGCGACGATGAATATCGTATAAATTTGATGATAAATATTTCGCGATTATCAAACAGAAATCTTTTTATTCCTTCAGTACGAAGTAACCTTTATAAATGTTACTCGGGCATCTTACTTAACGATCACATACGCGATACGCCTTTATCTATTCACTCCCGGAAGAAGCGAATTTTTTTCCGTTCATTTCTGTCTTCAGTCTTATGTAACTATTGTTTCACAGCAACATTCGATATATTATCGTACCACCTTCAGTCTTTCCTGTTCTGTTTTTTGTTGTTGTTTTTTGTTTATCTCGGCTTACATTTTACGATTCGCTAACTTCATTTATCTCTTCGCTGTTAACTAGCCAACCCAATCGCATTTTAATACTGGCCGTCTGCTGCCCCACGACGTCATCAACTTCGTTCGTTCGCGTATCCACGCATTTCTAACCCGATCCGATAGGTCGTTTATTACGTATAGTACGCGTGTGTATCAGTATATGTATATACTAAATTTTTATCTACACCGACTAATAGAAGCTGAAAAGAAATTGATATGACGTACGAACCACCACATTTTTTCATAAGCAACTTAACTAGACATCGGTAGTACATTGATATCTTAAAGAAAACTAGTCGTTATTTTTATACCGCAACAACAATATTAATCAATAATATTAACAACAACAATAGTAATAATAATAATAATAACAATAATAATAATAGTAATAATGTTTCAGGGCTGGCAACTGACAGAATATTTCATTTTTGTTTATGGTTGGTTAACTATCTGAAAACTGACATCGTAAAAACCAGAAATACCTGTCATTTGTTTATAGTTAAGCATAAACCGGCGTGTTTAGTTAATTTTTGTTTAAGTTTAAAAGACAAAGGCATATATATGTATCTACCTATATATATATTTTTAAAATTAGTTATATACAACCTTATATAAATAATAGTGCTTAGCAATCCAGTCAACTAACTACATCAAACGAAAATAAGTAAAATAGGACATTTTTCATCTTCGTTCTATTCGAAACCGGTCAGACGGAATGATAAAATATTCGGGTACATCATTTTAATAACGGTTGCCTTTGGATAATTTTATTTTTTTTTATAACGTGCTTTTCCCATTTTAATTTTTGAAGAACAACGGCCAGAATCAACTCTATGAAACGTCTTCGGCCCCATTTATATTCTGGGGCGAAATTTAATATTTACTCCGATTTTTAAACTTTAACTTATCCAAAAATATTACTCATAATAATAATAATAATAATAATGAAATCCATATACTCAATACGGCACTCATTTATATTTCTAATCGGGTTGGAAATAATTATAGTAATATGTATAAATTGCAATCTGGCTTATGCAGTCAATAAGCAACTGGGATGTGAGTTATGACAGGATGGTAGATGTCATTCAACAAGTGACACCCTGAAATTCCTCTCTAATCATTCAAACCGGGGGAAAGATCTAGGGGTGTGCGATAGTTTAATCTGCGAGGTTCATTGGTATAATGTAATAAATTTACCGCCATCTGATTAGGGTGACCCTCTAACCTATGCAGGTAACCTTTACTGCTATCTCGAACTATTTTAAGCATATTTAGTACTTTTAGGTCTTTATGCAAATTTTCGTTTCGTATATACCAGGGTGCACCGGCTAATTATCCTTAGTATTTTTGATTGGGATCGCCTGTACCATTTTGATATTTAATATTGATGCTGTCCCCCCCAGAGTAATATGTCATATGTTCACACCGGATTCATATATATATCATATATTATATATATATATATATAATATATATTATATATATATATCATATTATATATATATCATATATCATATATATATATATATATATATATATATCATATATTATATATTATATATATATATGTATCATATAACACGCACAGACATTTACATATACACATATGAATGTATGTATATGTATATAATGGTAGATTAACGTATAAATTATTAAAAATGTTCATATAAGTCAAATCTTAACTGGTCATGATAGCTTCGCTGGAGCGTTTTAAAATTACATCCTCAAATATTTGCCATTTCTACGCACTTGACGTTCTTGATACAGCTTGAACGCCCTCATATTATCGACGCACGTTCAAAATATAAGTTAAATAATTATAGTATTAATAATGAATTAATTATTCACGATGGAAGCGGTTTAAACTTATCTAACCGTAGGTCGTTAAATACGTTACTCGCGCTATGAGAAAGTGTATTGGAAATAATGTAATCTAATCTAAATTTAAGATTTTACTCGGTGAATACCGTGACTAATCCAAATTGGCATCGCGGCCGTGTAATAAATACATGAAATATCGAATATATCAATATATATGTACGTTTCAGGTAGGTCTGATATAGTTACATTAGCCTCGCATCAATCTAATTGCTCCTTATTTAAGCGCCTAGTCATAATACCCTATAAGAAAAAGATTGAATATAGAAAGTATGTTGTCTGGGTTCTAATGCGATCGATCAAATAATACGACTTTTTTTTATACGTATATTATATATATATATATATATATATATATATATATATATATATATATATATATATATATATATATATATATATATATATATACACACGTTACTGGATCGATTCATATTGTTTTTTCAAACGGTGAATATCAAACGTCCGTGTCCAATATTTGTTAATAACATCCATCGGTTTGACAGTAAAGTTAACTAATAATAATCGATGTTGCGCAGATAGGTGTATCTAATTTCAAACTCCCCTCTACTATATTTATCATTGTCTATAAATCAATAGTCGTATTCGATAAAAATAAATAGCCGACGAATCATTTCAAAAAAACGGACGATTTAATTAAAATTAATTATTTATTTAAATCGCACGTCGACAACGTCCTATCTATAACGTGTCTCCCTTATTTATAAAAATAAAAATTAATAGCGTTTTTATCGTTCGAATTTTTTATTTTAAATTATATTTATTAAATATATCTATTATTATTATTTAGAAAAAAAATAACCCGAATATCTGGAAAATATTTTGTAATTTACGTAATTTTTCGAATAATAATAATAATAAAATTAAATTAAAAACAACTAGCTGGAAATAAATTTTATTTTTAAAAATCCCCTATTATCCCATTACGTATTCTTCTTTTGAAATCGATAAGATAAAATTTACGTCATTAAGCGCACTCGTATCATTACTGGTAGATTTTTTTTTTCATATTAGAAGTCATTATTGGTTAGCCACATAAACCGAGCTGTAGATAGGGCGTACCAAAGCAACCGGATGTTTTGTGTCCCATATTTCATATCGGAGGGGGGGTCATTATTCAATTAATAATTTCATATTACCATTTAGAGAATATTTAGTGCTATCGTTGGTGAGGTTTTACGACTCAGCTTGTTGTACGGTGTGCAGGTGTTTTCAATAATTTGTCCCGCGACGAATGAATAATTTCATATTTATTTTATAATTACGTCAACTTTGTGTAATTTAGTTACTTAGGCTTAGCGGCCGATTTAAGTGTGATGCCGGCCTAAGGCTCAATCCAATGTGCGCCGCCCTTTTTCTACATACACAATATAAATCGTGTAAAAAAAATTGACTTTTTTAAAATTTATTGCATCAATGCACTCACTATAATATAATCATGTACGACTTGTTACATTAGCATTTATTTCTCTTTTATATACATTACTATACTTATTTTTCTTAAATGTTGAACATATATCGAAGAGTATAGTGATTTTATGAATTACAAACAAAACGAAATCACAACACAGTTAAATCACTATAAAAGTTTTTATTGCAATGCTTTTCGACGGTTACGTCATTATCAAGCATAAGCAATGAATATTACATCTTGATTAAATTGTATCATGATTCCGTTTCGTTTCTTATTTTTCTTACTTCGGCTTAAGCAAAAACATCAATAATATCGTCTTACTTAATTTGTTGTACTAATTGGCCAATAAGCCTATCCTGACTTATGTTCGCCCGCAGATAAGTTTTTACTCTTTTCAAGGTTGAAAACGGATCCTTCTCCCTTACAACTTCTTGCGGGAATACACAAAAATATAGATACGTAAAGCAATATTTACATTCGGACAGATATCGCGGAGATCGTGCGAATTTTAAACTGTACCGGATACTTTTCGATTAACTTTACCCTTATTAATTCTCTCAATTCGCTTGTATGAATTTCGGACAAATTTTCGAAAAAATTAAAATTACTTCGAAGCTGTTATTATTCACTTTTACGCCGTGAAATTGTAATACATATTAGTTCGGAAATTTTCTTGCCGAAAATTAAGGTCCTCTTTCATGTTCTCTCCGTTCATCCGATCGCAGTTTCCAAATCCGGCTACGTCAAGTATCGAGTAAATAATAATTTGCAACTGCGGGAACACTCATTCAATTATGAATTTTTAACGCATTTTTTTTACTAGTACATATAATTTAAGTTAACATTTTTTGATACCTCAAAATTTTGCCGCCCTCTGAACCTCATGGGCGTAAGCCATAATCCACCACTGGTTATCATTATCGATATTAAGCTATTAATATTATGTGTCCGTTTTATGTACGAAATAATTAATGAATAAAAACCTACTATTTTAGACTTGTAACGAATATTACGTAATATAATAAATTCTCGTTTATCCTTATTTGTAAATATTTTAAATACCGATAAGTAAAAAAAAAAACCGTTTAATCACTATTTAGCACGCTGTAGTAAGCGTATAGGAGTATTTTAAATCCAAATACATAAAGAAGAAAAAAATATCACAACTGGCGGTAGAGCTACAAAAGTTTAACTAAAATATATGTGGAAAGCGGAATTCCAATGGTACGTTCGTATCATGCGGAAAGTTGATAACAGCTCCGTTAAAAGACGGCCACGCGATAACTCGAAGAAGACGGTAGATGACGACATAGTTGGAGATGGAGGATTTATTCGTAATAGAAGAAATACACTATCTCGGCCTGTTGCCTAACATCGAAGTGTACAGTATCTTTTGGGATAGAGGACGTTCATTGGAAATGGAGACTATCGAGCGGATATCGTAGTAAGAAAGCGGCGCTAAGAAATAAGAGAGAATGGTACTACGTCATTAAATCCGCGCTCAAATGTCGCGACTATTATCGGGAAGTGAAATTTAATACGATCGCCTGTAAATTGATAAATTCGATAAATTCAATAAATTCATTAGTGGAAGTACCGAGACAAGTAATTACTACGCCGGAACGTAGACGCCACAAATTCTTCGAGATACGATAATTGCATACGAAATATATCGAAAACACGCGGAGTCATATCGAACGGCTTAACGAAACAGGCAATACGTCTGCACGCACGGCGCCGTCATTTTAAACATAAATATACATCCATGCGCGTTCAAAGACAAAGTACATCGATGAGGAGAACTTTTGTAAGTCGACGGAATTGTTACTACTACTACTTGCGGCATGATATTTGTCTATTCGATATGTCGGGAGTGAACTTACAAGACAGACCATCTTAAAAGAACAGGTATAAAAAAACACAGAATAAGGCGACGCGGAACGTGACTACCGTATTAGTCTGCGTACGATGAAAAGCTACCGATAACACAAAAAGATTATATATATATATATATATATATATATATATATCTGGAAATATGGAAGAAAAGTGGCTTCACGGTACGATAACAAGTACGTGTCGTTTCATTTATTAACTTTCGTAAAGCGTAAATAATATTATTATCTGACGAAGATGCAGTCGTCAGAAATCACATAAGACGTGAAGACGTGAAGCCGTTGCTGTAATGTTTTACCGACGGTTGATTTTACACGTTCAGATATACGAATAGGCGGTTTAATACTATCGTTATATAGCCAACGTGTAACCGACTTTTAGAATTGTAAAATTAACCCTTTCAATGGCCAGTTATCAATTTTTGACGGGAAATTATAAATTTTTTGAGCGTAGGAAATGGCTAAGAATTCTTAAAAATAAAATAGAATTAACTTTATTTCCATCATATAAAGGTTTTCACGATATAACTCGAACGAAAAGATTTTTTTTTTTCTTTTTACGTTATTTTAGATCATTTTTAAGGCGTTATATATATGGCGCAGAAACTTGAGTGCTGAAACAAGTAGACTGTAAGCAACTTGAAGCATTTGAAATGCGGTGCTGGAGGAAGTTTCAACGAATATCCTAAACGGAAAAAGTTAGTAATCAAACAGTAGTTGACAAAATGGGCGAAAGAAGAAATATCTCAGACCGGAGGAGGAAAACTCGACCGGGATGGTTTGGACATGTACTAAGATCAAATCAAAGCATATTATCCACAATTATTGAAGGGAAAATTGTTGGAAAAAAGCCTAGAATGACGATTATAGACACTGGAATGCATAATTATGTGGACTTGAAGAGGACGGCAAGTGATCGGGCTGTTACATAATCATCATTATATAAATATTTTTAGAATTCAGACATTCGACCTTAAACAAATATCGCACCATTTTTTGCTAACGTTAAAAGTTCGAGTTATACGTTAACACTGCGACAGTAAAGTTAACAAAACAAATCGTAATAATAGTAATAATAGTAATAATAATAATAATTATATTAATAATAAAATCGAATCGAATCAAATTTATTGGAATATGATAGGCAATATTATCAATTTTCCATATACATATTTAGAATTATGGTGTATATGATAACATTGCGACAGAACAGCTAACAGAATCAGTTGTAATAATAATAATAATATTAATCGTAAAATCGAATCAGATTTATTGGAATATAATACGCAATGGCTATAAACTTTCCGTGTATTTGCAATAGTAACGAGTATGATAACACCGCGACAGAAAAGTAAACAATAATTAATAGTCATAATAATAATTATTAATAATAATAAAATCGATTGAAATCAAATTTATCGGAATATAGTACGCAATATCATAAATTTCCCACCTATTTACAATTATTTATTGCAAACATTTACACATATGTGCAAGTTTGAAGTAGGGTATATACAATATAGATAAATACATCCATCAATGCGCTCACCCCTTCTCCTAAAAAAAAAAAAAACTGTGGACCCTGACAATTACAAATCAAAAACACGTTTCAGAATATATCCGTATACACATACACACATATTCAAGCTGCAATTCCAAAAGAATTTATAAGGGAACCATATCTATATGTTGCTACGGGCCTAACCGGAGTATGGAGTTTCCAGCCTATATATACACAACGATACCACATCTTATTAGATGAAGAACTGCCCTACGTACAAATAAGAGAA
The DNA here is from genome assembly GCA_032883995.1 of Coronaproctus castanopsis. Lineage (NCBI taxonomy): Eukaryota > Metazoa > Arthropoda > Insecta > Hemiptera > Monophlebidae > Coronaproctus > Coronaproctus castanopsis. Next base: position 21,071,427 of record CM065052.1, on the reverse strand, counting down.
TTTAAAAATAAAGAATTTCAGTAGGATTACGCGTTTACCTCCGGTCCAAATTCTCTAAATAAAATATAACGCCTGAGAACCGTCGGTAGTTTATTATACAATGTAGCTTCTGCGTATACAGTTTGCGTCCTCGTATGCGTCTTATTAAAGTGAGACAATGAAACTACGTATTCGACTTTGTATCCTAGTTCTACCATTCTTACTATTATTTTTCAAATACTATAATTTTGCAAAAAAAAATTTAGAAAATGCGATTCATACAATTCTTGTACAGTAAGTTAGGTTTTTAAAAATCGAGATCCTTAAGTCAATACTAATAATAATAATTGAAACAAAAAAAAAAAAAAGGTTTGTAAGATATCAATAAATGAGCTTACTCGTTTACGACCGATAATATTGAATTTGTCACACACGAGAGTGAAAATCAGCGAAATTAAATCGTGAAAACTTACCTGTAAACAAATAAATAAAACACATATAAGTATAAATTAATATATAACAATAATAATAATAATAATAAAAAGAAGTTTTCGTCTAGGTTATTTGATGAAGGCAGATATTTTTAACAGTGTTCCACTTTCTTATACTGGAATATTTCTTAATCACCGACAATCGCCCTAATTATTTTCAATCGTACTCGAATAATTCGAGCGTTTAAGATTTTAAGAAGAACGTATATATATATATATATAAATCAAATGATTAAATAAATATACATAAGTGAAGATTCGTAAAAGTTAAAAATTAATTAAAGTACATTAAATTACATTTAAAAAATAACAAAAAAAAAAACTATTAGCAAAGACATATCATCTATACGCTTATACATATACGCATAGATATAGATAGGTAACTAGTAAAGTAAATTGGTTACAAATAAAATTGTATCAACGAGAACGCCCCTAATAAAGTTGATGCAAAAGTATCATAAATGCGTTAATACACAGCGGATTAGGCTTCAGTACAATATGTTTGTATTTTTTATATATTAACGACGATGATTCATATAGCGATAAGGGAATTAGTGACGCATCTGCTGTAGAAATTTTTGGAATCCATTTATAACATAATAAGAATTAGGCGATAGGTTGTTTCATAGCTATTTTAATAACGTTTCAAACATTATTATGTATAATTCTATTAATTTAGATTAAACACAGAATTTACGAAGTTCCTTTTCTGTATTATTATCTAGTGAAAACACGGAAAGGAATCCGTTTTAGAAAACGAACATTTAACAACTCTCGGGAACATCAAAACAATGAGCAACACGGAGACAGTGAGAGATTTTTCTGCGCCCTCTAATATGTTAACAAGAAATTTACTTGGCATACTGAATTTTTTTTAGTAGGGAACTCACATTAACCTTGAACTAACTAGGTAAAAACTTTACGCGATGGCATTACCAAATTGTATATATATATACATATGCTAAATTAAGAAATATGTATGAAGGTCTGAAATTGTACAACTACGCTGACGACTTACTTTTAGTATACAATTTAGATATATGTTCTAAATTAAATCTTTCGACTCACATAAATAGATGTAATGAAGTAATTAGTAAACTTAAAACAATAACGGACTCTTTAAACCTTAAGTTTGAAATTAGCAAGTCTCAAATTATGTCAAAATCTTGTACAAATTTTATGTAATAATATTAAACTTAATAATCATGTTTTCAGATACTGACAACATTAAATATTTAGGTTTTACTGTACATAATCAACTGAAATATAATAAGCATATTCAATACATAAATGATAAAGTCGATAAATATTATTATATTTTTAAATCGCGCGGTGGTAAATTATGGGGACTAAATTATAATTAAAAGTTAACACTACAGAAAGGCTTGGTACAGAGTTTATACTCATATTGTGCTGGTATCTACTATAACCGCTTAACCAAACAGCTAATTCGTAAAGTAAGTTCGAATTGCCGAAAATTTTTGATTAACATTCTCATCTATAACTGCTTCAAATATTGCTATTCAAACTACTGCACACGAGTATTAACTATTGATCTTCATATTAAAATACGATCACTTATTTTTGAAATTAAAAGAGAACATATTATAAATAAAGAACATCTTAAACAACTTGATTTACAGATTTTTAATGGATTTAAATCAAGATACGATGCTCAAACGAATGATTAATTAATACATTTTTCCAGATATAATTAAACGTTTTAAACACAAAAGGTTTAAAGTAAATTTTTATATGACACAGATCCTTACTGGTCATGGTCTTATCGGATATCTTTTTGAATAAATTACAAATCATCAATGATGGAAAATGTCGTAATTGTGCAACTAATAAAATAGAGGATGTCTAGCACATAGTACACACATGTAGTAAATATAACCATCTGAGAAAATTGTACAATATCGACTGCTTTCTTAATCCTAATGAAATTATTCTATTAGAAAAATTTCCTATTTTTATCTCGGAATTATTTAAGATTGAACATAGATATTGATAGTCACTACCGGTAGCCATAAGCTATTTTCGGAGACTATTATATACATATATATATATATATATATAAACGTGTTATAAGAAAGAAAGAAATATATATATATATATATATATATCGACGATCATCTTATGTATTCCACCAATAATACTAATTTAAGAATTTTAAATAATAATTAATCGTTAAGGTTATAATTTTATTATAAAACGTACGGTGTGTATTATATAAGGATATGTGTGTGTGTGAATATGTAAAAAAACTAATTAAAACCTTGTTAGAATAGTGTTATGCAGAGCACATGAAAAATTGAGCGAATATGATTAAGCGCAATCTATGTGAAGAGATTAGAGTTGATTGAGTGAAGATAATATTAGTTCTAGTTGTGGTGCTGGTCCTGTTGATTGAAGGAAAAATAAAGTCATGGTTAGATCCGGAGAAAGAGCTTGAAAATTAATTGGAGTGGTAAAGTTTGTAGTAAAGTACTGAGATGTATATATATATATATATATATATATATCATATATAATTAAATAATTTAGTATAAAGTATATTATATAATTATAATACAAATCATTTAATGTATACGAGTTGCCTCCTAAAAAACGCAATGTATTCGATAGCCTTATCAGAAGCTCCATATAGGGAGCCACTCGTTTAATATGTATATATATATATATATATATATATATATATATATATATATATATATATATATATATATTAGAGATCCAGAAGGTGCTGTTTCCTGTAAACAGTTTAAGTTGTTTAGGGGTACTTGCTCACCTCCGAGATGCATTTTTTGCTGTTGTTACAGTTCAATGAATACTGAGACAATAAATTGTATTGTTTTCAGCTAGAAATTGATATGACAAAATTCTGTGACACATTTTGATCGAGTTACAAGGGGCAGCAGTTAATGTTTATGTTTGATATTAAGTTACCAGAATTGTATATAAACGTTAATTTGCTCTTAACGATGCTTCGTAAGTATTTACAGTTCGACAATTTTGAAAGTTGATTGTTTCAATTTGATTTCGATTTTATTTCTCTTTAATTTAAGCCAGTTACTTAAAAATGGGGGTATTCATAGTAATAATAATAATAATATACGTAGCGAATAAACGATTTCTTTTTGAATTTCGACTAAAGGAGAAACGATGAAGTTAGACAATATTTTTCTTATTCTGTACGTTACGCCTGTTATAAAAAATCGACAAATCCAAACAAATGGTAAGTCGAACTGCATCCAGATCTGTCGACATTTAAACTAGACTAATATGAAACATTCTAAAAAAAAAAAGTTATCGAATCGATAAGGCGGATTCGAATATTTTTGATAGCCATTTAAATTTAAAATTATCATTTTTTTCTTTAGACCAAACTTCTATAAATAATTTGGATGTGGACTTTAATTAGGACAGATAAAAAAAAATGTGGTCGGTCAGGCGATATTCGACCGAATTTTAATTAATGGTTCGTTAACCTTACAAACATATATTTAAAATACATACATATATATATAAAAACCTTGAAAAGCGTCTAAATTGACCAATTAAAATTCAATTCGGTTTCACACCAAGATCAGTCGAATGCTCTATTAATTTGCTAACATATCTATACAGAGAATTCTGAAATGTAAAGAAATTGTGACCACATACACCACACACACGCACAAAACTCGCAAGAACGTTTACGGGTCGTAGCAATTTTGTATGACGGCACGGAATATATAAAATTCGTAAGAATTAGATCGCGAAATATAGACTAAAAGATAAATCTAGAAATTTCTAAAGATTAAAAGATAACTGAAATATTTTTACGATCGATTTAAACAGGACGAAACGATAACAAAATTATTTAAATTTTATAAAAACATTGACAAAAAAATAATGTATCGTCTACTTGAAGCCAAATGTAGATGAGTGCCGAAAAAAAATGTCTATAAACAAGTGAATAATATTATCTACATCGTATACACTCGTATACATACAATATTCATATATTCAGTACATACGAGTCGGAGCTTAACTGGAAGGAGGCCACAGATATGTAGATCAGCTGCGAGTAAAGCGTAAAGGAACATAAAGAGTCGTGGATCAAAAAACCCTACTGGCGGAAAGTCTCAGGCAGATGATAACAGCGGTGACAGAACCGCTGCCTTGCGGTTAGGGGTTTTTCCCTCCCAAAGGCTAAAGGAATAAATCCTTAAAAAATCGTGGCAGAAAGCAACGGGATGCCACCGAGAATGCTGGCGTAGAAATTAAAAATAAATACGATACTGATATGTCACGCGAGAAATATTTATACTTGTAGTTCAATGAAGAAATCAACGGAAGAAAACACAAGGGAGGAAAAGACCAGAAATGATGATGGCAACATGTTTTATAACAACAGGAAATTCCTTCAAAGCAGATAGAAAAACAGAAATATAAAACCAAAACCATGGTGATGTACGCAATCACAGATACAGAGACATTGGTGTAATCAGAAATTTTATATATATATATATATAATATATAGCACTTGGGTAACCAAGCTTTGTTTTGTAAAAATCGTGTTTTTCGGAAAATATATCACGATACGAATCGCAAAAACCATTATAAGTTTTAATCGAAAATGTCAGTTTCGACAAATATTAGGGGCCACCCTTAATATTTTGGAATTTTACGATCGGATTTTTTCTTAAAATAATTCTTTTATAGATGAAAAAATATTTCCGTAAGATACGATAACGCAAATGCAAACAGTAAGCGAGATATGAAATTTTAATTATAATTACCGGACGGTATGCAGAATAAAAAGCGAAAAATCTAAGTTTATAACATTCGAAAGGTTAATGTGATCGAGATGAAAGTTTAAATGTACATTTAGATAAGTATTGAGAAAAGAAAGATGATGGAAAAATATCGCAATTTTCAAAACTTTACGAGGATGTATACCTAAAAATTTTTGAAATTCGTAATTTTTATACAGACCATTTACAATTATTGAATAAATTACACGCTTGTGAAAAATTTAGTCCGAATCCCTAGACCTATTTCTGGGATGCTATATATAGGATTAATGGTAAACATCAATAAATTAAGATGATGACAAATAGACCTATGAAACTACAAATAAAAATAGATGGGCAGATACTGGAACAGGTCAGTGAATACATGTATATTTAGATAGAGTAATTACTAAAGAGAATGAAGCAATGGCTAAGGAAGTAAAAAGAAGAACGTATCTCTCGTGGATAGTTTTGAAAAGTTTATGAAGGTGTTCAAGTACCCAGCAGACTAAAAACGAAAGTGTACGAACAGTGCGCTTACATATGTAACGGAAACATACGAGTCTGACGAAATATATCGTTAAGAAACTTTCCGTAACTTAGTGGGCCCACAGATGAGTAATACTGGGAATTAAGATGTCAGACAAGAAACAGAAGATTAAACTGACGGATGCAATAGAACGTGCAGCGCAGCTGAAATGGAATTGAGCAGGCCATGTGGCAAGTGGACGAAGTGAATAACGAAATGGATACCAAGGGGAGGATACAGAAGTCACAGTCGGCAGAACATAAGATAGCAGGACGTTATAAAAAGGTCAGCCGGTATAAAATGGATTGGGTAGGACGGTAATCGTCATAGATGGAAGAAAAGGAGGAATGCGCTTACACAAATCAGTGGATTGATATAAGCGTTTCGTGATACATATATATATATATAAAATATTACGAGTTATTTATATATATATATATGTACGTGAGTATACAATATTATAATATCTTTTGGAAACGCAAATTACATGTATGAATACGTATGTTAGGCTATATTTTTAGTAGAAAAAGAAATTAAAACAATTTACAATGTATCAAAAATTTTCATAAATTTTGTGGTATATCGTTTAGGCCGCAAATTCCCCCCCATTTCAAATTTAGTTCCTACGTATACGATTTTATTAAGGTCACGGTGTGACGTAGTTGCTAGAGTACTCGACTATCAATGGTTCGATTCCAACTGGCAGAATAAAAATTGCAAATTTTAACTTTTAATTATCATAGAAAGGCCCAAGAGAGAAATTATATTTTTAGCACTCTCATTTTACGTTGGAAATGTGTTATCGCATGTTTTTAATTCTGTATGAATTATTTTCAGAACGCATTTTAAAACTTTAATAACGATTACCCCGTACAAATACAAGAAAATTCTGAGTCGATTCACTGTTACCCCTGTGATTAAAGATAAGCAGTTAGGATACGGCTTTTCAGATTAACGTCTTTCCTGCGAACGAGACGTTCTGTTCTGTTTTCTTGTATTTATTATGATTGCATGGAAGCGTTCAACATTCGCGTGATCTTTTACTTCGCACGCATCCTAGAAATAGGAACTAACATCTAATAATAATCGTAATTTCTAACTTTCGAAGGAACGTATTATATGAAATAAAGCGAAGTTCTGAAATTATATCGAAACAACTCCGGCGTGAAATAGGTAATTGTCTTCTACTTTCTAGACGATCGTAAAAGGACTCTATAATGCATTTATGCGCGGGTGTCCTTCCAGCAGTACCGGCACATGCAAGATCAATTCCGTGCAGTAAGATTTTCTCATCTACATCGGTTGGAAAGATCACGAAGTTAATTGCAACATATAAATTACCCTCAAGTGTTACAAAAACAGTAGATCGCGATATATATATATATATGCATGTGCGCGTAATAATGAATAATATACACGCCTAAATAATAAAACTTTATACCAAGGTCGATTCGTTGGTTATATAGCTTCGTGATATTTTTTTGATAGTTTATTATAGATAGGTCGTTGAATCGAATTAGGTCGAGAAGTATTTTATATTCTTATTTTCATCACATCTCCGACCATATATAGACGTAATTTAAAGATTTTACGATCAGCTTTAACATTATTCATTTTATTTAGCATCTATCTCCGAAAACACATTAGAATATATTAATTTATAATAATAATCTACAAGTCCATCTAGTAATTTTTTTTTTTTTTAAAGTACAAGACATATGGCATTCGTTAGTTTTAATGACGTAATAAAAATTATGACATCAATAATAATAATAATAATAATAATCAATCAATCGATCAAATTTATTTCAATTTCAATATAATACACTTCAACAAGTGATGATAAAAAGAAGAAATGTAAAGTGATAATTATTTTAAATTAATTAACTTAAAAAAATAAATAAATAATCTTTGGGAAAATAAAAAAATTAATAATAATAATAATAATAATAATGACATAACAGTCAAATGATATCTTACACATTTCTTCTTCAACTATGTATATCAAACCAAATAAAAGACATAAAACCGCCTTTGCACAACACCGCTATAATAATTAATAATAATAATTGTGATAGAAATGAATTGTTCAAAAGTACAACAATTGAAGTTCATACCATTTAAACATTTAATAATAATAATAAACGATAATGATAATTATAACAATAATAATAATTTTAATTTTTTATAATGTGGAATGTAGTGATTTTTAAAAAAATCAATTGAAAAATTAGTTAAATCACTAACATTTAGTTTCCTGTGAAAAAAACAAAGCTTTTCGGCATTTACGCCATTATCAAATGATAATAAATTGTTTTAAAAAAATCATAATTTTACAAGTATAAATTTAAAATAATTACTTAAAAAATATCTAATGATGATGCTGGTGAAATTATATTCCATAAAATGTTATTCTTTTTGCCTGTTCTGTTATTAATTTAACTAATTTTATTAATAATAATAATATTGATGAAAATAATAATAATCGTATTAAAAATAATCGAGTCAAATTAAGATTAATTTCGAAAACTGCATATATTGAGTACAAAGTAGTATTAAAAAGATAATACACGTAAGACTATATAATCGAAATATGCACTATTTCCCTAAACTCGACTATATGCAAAGCTGCGTAATCACCGGGTTCATCATATACAAGTGAATTTCTTCAAATGTTAACGCGATTTAATGATACTTGCATACATATTTAATAAGAAATTTAAATGATTCAGACTATCAACGAAACATATAAGAAGGACATACATAGCAATATACATTAGATCACCATAAATATAATCAACGTTTTACAAATTGAAAAATAAATGAAATAAAATTATTATATGTATATCGATATACAAACAATTCTTTATAGATTAAATCGTACATTGAGTAAGTGTACCTCGCATGCAGATAGACTTCATCAATAAATCATATCATATCAATAAACACACACAAAGTAGACGAAATAACCTCTACACCAACAGATATACGGGTAAAGTATCCATATATAAAGAACACGCGTGAAAACACTATGTTAAGGAAAAAAAATACACACAGTCTCTAATTCAAATATGTTTCCCCTTTCTCACCGCATATATATATATATATATATAAAAGGTTAAATCATAGAATTAGTAATCTGTTACAAAAACTTATAAAAATCTTGTGCATCGTGAACTCATTATAATTATATTTATCCTCGCGAAACATTTTTAATGTTTCCAATCTTCATAAATGTAAGTTCTGTCCTAAAGATATATTATAGTAGTTTATATTATCTTCGTTTATAATTAAGTGAATCTATTCTTATTTCGCTAGGTAACTTATTCAAAAGTACAGCTCCTACATAAATTGTTTGATTCCTTAAACTAGTTTTGTCGAAACATGTCATAAATGCAGCGACCTCATTCGTCATTCTAGTACTACCATGTCCATGAATAATTTGAAATACGCCCTCACATTTGATAATGAATTTCGATAACTGCAATTCATATAATTGCGATACACTAAGTAGTTTATTTCCATGGGCGAATTCATTCCGGAGCAAATTTTTCAACGACGACCTTTATAAAAATAAGATTGGGTTCATATATAATATTTTTCAGCTCCACTCATGCGTATAATCCTGTAGAATCAATACCGGTTGGTACAACGCTTATATACAATCTGCATAAATGCTGCGTAGAAAAGTATTGCTTTGAAAAAGTGAGATAAATAATTTAATTTCCTTCATTTCCCCATTATGTATAAAAGGTGTTTACTTCAATTCGAATAATTCCTATTTTAAATATTTCCGGAAAATAACCCAATTTAACCGATTCATTAAATTAACGGTTTCACCGAAAAACTAACATTATTCTTTATCAAACTGATTGGAATTTTATCACGACCGAAATATGATTTATTGAGTAGCGAAAGTATCGCCTCCATAATATAGCTATCGCGGTAAATCCCCCTTCCCCAAAGGCAAAGGAATTTGTTCTTTGTAAATAAAGTCGTTATTGAGTTCTGATCAGTGAAGCTAATTAAATTGAATGATATTTTATCATTAATTATTACTTCTTTGATTGCGAAATCTAGTTTCCCTCTCATTTGCTTTACAACAGCACAGTAATTTTTTGAATTATTTCTATAATATATTTAATAGATTATTGTTTTCCTAATAATTTTCTGAATTCTTATTTTAAACATCTTTTTGTACTCCGGCCGAAGATTAACATTATACGGGAATAACTTGATCGTTTTATGTAAATTATTTTTTTCTCGTGTAAAAGTTATTAAATTTAGCTATTATTTAATCTAATCATTTCCGATACAATTTGACTGTTTTCTTCGACAATCTACATCTACCAACAAAAGGAAGTAATGTTTGAAACGAACCATTCAAACTTTTATTGTACGGAGCCTGTACTAGAATACATAAATGCAGAACATTAAACGAGGACAGTAGAAAGCCATCTATCGAAATAATAATTATGATTGGTTAACGATGTCTACTCGTAAATTTAAACGAAGCGATTAATTCATGTTTTGTAAATATAACTAGAGTGTAAACATTTTTTTTTTTTTTAATTATTTTATTTGCAATCTGTCCCACGGGGAGGACAATAGGCGAAATTTATTTTAAATTATATCCCGAGTGGAGATACTACCCAGTGGTAATACTAGTCGAGATTTATGTTTTTATTTTATTCCGTTTTATGCTTCGGTATTGCGGTTGTTATCGTTTCAATCGTCGCATGTCTTTGCCACCGTGTTGTAACTCTATCGCCAGTGGATTTCGATGAAGTTGCAATTTCGAAGCGTAGTTGTCGATGTGCCCGCCAAACGACTTCTTGTACGTACGCCTTTATGTTCTAGACCGCGTACGAAAATATGATCTAAACACGATCCATAATTGTCTACTTTACGTGTAAATGTTCGTTCATTTACTATACTGATAAATTCGTACGCACTCATTAAATTAAGATAACCACTGACAGATTTATATTTAGGTCACAGCTATATCGGACATTGTAACCAGAAACCTATCTAAATCAATTAAAAATGTTGAAATAGTGAATTCGTAATAACGTAACACCCAGGACAAATAAGCTTTACGAATGTGTTTCGAAAATTTCATATCATTATGAAAACTATTTCGATGAAAATAAGTATTTTTCAAAATAACCGCAATGTATATAAAGCATATATGCGCAAACATCAGATGTACGTTTCCAGTATACACGCATAATAGTTTAGCCAAAAACACGCGCTGGATCGACATCACTGTTATTCGAAATTCGGACAATTCTAAAAATAGATTGAAAAAATTTCCGTACCGAGAAATTTTGCACGTTTATTATGTTACGCATACATTACTGTGTGTTACAATAATGAAAGTATATAACTTCGTCAATAACACTGCACACTTCACCTCACATACATCTTCCTATATAATTCTAAGAATATAATAAACGTTCCAATTACATCGATAATTCGGTTCATCACACATTCTCCGTATTTTTCATTTATGAAAATGAAATTAATTAACGCAGGGAAATAAAATGCGTGAAAATGTATGCCGTAGCAACATAGTACCCAAATTATGTTCCTTATCTTCCAATATACATTATATATATATATATATATATATATATATATATATATAAAATATACGAATTGATTATTAAACTAATGAGGCATTTTATATACATATATATGTGTGTGTGTGTGTGTGTGTTAAATAACTTTCGAACAGATGAAATACAATAAATTATCTTATTCGATATTTGTCAGAATTAACAAACACCCCCTCAAAAAAAAATATTTTATTTATATATATATATATATATATATATATATATATATATATATATATATATATATATATTAAATAAAAAAATCGACAGCATCTATTTTAATCGAACAAAAATGAAAGATACAATTGCCTTCCTAGCCATTTGTACTCCATCTGTTTACATGCGGTAACTACAGCCGACGCTAATCCTGCGATTTTTGATTGCGATTTGTATAGCAGAAGTAGAGATGCCTTTATTAATAAAATTTTACATTTAAATATTTACCCCCCCATTTTTAAATGTTTACCTCCCCCCCTTCTCGGTTACCTACTTATTGACCCTGAATGAATAACAAGATGCTCGCAGCTCTGGCCACCTATGTATATATATTATATATATATATATATATATATATATATATATATATATATAAAATTAGCCTCTGTTTTTTTTTATTTTATTTTTATTTTTTCCCTTTTTCCTTTGTTCTTTTGTTATCTTATGTGTAATGTATTTATATAAGTTTTGACAATGGGTAATTTTGGTTTTCATTTCCAAACCCAATTATTATAGTATAATAAATGAAATAAATAAAGATATTTTCGATAATAAAAATAAATACTTCCGTACGCTCCACTGCATTCGGATGATAGTTAAGTTCAATGTTAATATTGGTGAGGTATGGAGCGTAAAACTAACCCTAACAATACTATCTATCGGCGGATAAGATGGTATGAAACGTAATATTAAAGGACGGAATAAAAAAATCTGTGATATACGGAAAAGCAAGCACAGGGTTCGAGGATATTGTAACCGGAATTGTAACAAATAAACAAATGAAATTGAGCAAACAGACGAAAGATGAACGACGGAATTAGTAAACCGGCGGTCGTATACAGGAAAATTAAAATAAGGAAGTTTCTCGAGGAGATGGTTAGACGAAGTAATAAAACATGCCGGACAATAGTGGAAGAATTTAGGGAAGCTTACATAACATACTAACATCAGAAAGCTATAACCGACTACTTCACATAATCGAGTAATTAGTAACACCGTTTCTAAAAAAAAAAAACCGATAAACTACTCGGTTCTTTATTTATTCACATTTAGTTTAATTCTTTATTAGTACAATGTGTAAACAAGTCATAGCGAATGAAAATATCCATTCGAGAATGACAAAAAAAAAAAAAAACCTGAAGTCCGTCGTTCGAAATGATCTGTTATAGAAGAATGCTCATCGATCTAACACATCAATTTTGGCAGATCTGGAAACAGAGGAAAATGATAGACTGATACAGAAGATAAAAAGAAGAGCTATCAGATTTTTCGGCCATGTTATACGCCGAAATGGATTGGAAAAGACGGTCATACAAGGATTAAGTAGAAGGAAAAAGAAATAGAGGACGACCACCGACTCGATAGACTACATTCTACATACAGCGAGGATATCATCGATACATCAACCGACGGAAACGGCCCAGAATCGGAAAATAGTTAAAAAATGCATATGACTGTCATGAAGTCTGAAAACAGACAAACGAAGAAGAACAAAAGAAAAAAAAGTTATTTCGATCCAAAACTTCGCATTCCCAACAGAGGAATACAAAGGATTATAATTAATCATATCCTAAATTTCAAAATTCTAGACTACCACTCAGCTTTTAAAGGTTTAGTTGAAGGAGTGAAAAAAATTCCTCGCCGCATCTCGCGTTAGCGATAACCCGTATTCCTCGCAACCGAATCCTTGGTACACAAATTCATAACCAATCACGACGGATGTGAAATCGACGGACATTTCCACAAAGGCCGAAAGCTGAAATCACCAAGCACAAAAATTTTCCTACGCGATCAAATTGATTAAATTGTTAAATAAAAGGTAAACCCAAATGTTCAAATAGTATGCACGTCCGAGACATTTTCGAAACACAACTATTATCAATAGATCATAGTAAACCGTATCAGATAATAAATATTAACAAATAACAACGTTATTTACCAGAAAACTTTCTGCATCGATGTTAACAATAATACAAATAATAGCGGCAACAATAATAATAATAAAAAATCAATCGAGAAATTAGTTAAATCATTTTCTTGTTAAAAACACAACGTTTTTCAACATTTACGCCATTATCAAGTGATAACAAAGTTTTTTGTAAAAAATCATAATTTTACAACTATAAATTAAAAATAATTACTTAAAAAATATCTGATGGTGACGGTGAAACCATACTCCATAAAATGTTATTCTTGTCTGTTCTGTTATTAATTTATTTTTTGAATTGTTGAAATTAAATATATTAACATCAATATATTTGTTAAGTTGATTTTGTTTTTTTATTTATTTTTTTCGATATTTTTTTCTATTTATAGTTGTAAAATTATGATTTAAAAAAAAAATGTTATTACTTGATAATGGCGTAAATGCCGAAAAGCTTTGTTTTTCACCAGAAAATAGATGTCAGTAATTTAACTAATTTTTCAATTGATTTTTTATAAAAAAAATCATTACATTCCACATTATAAAAAATTAAAATAATAATAATGTATAATAAGTTTCATATAACAAACAACCGGAACTATTGGATTACCCTAGGAAACGCCCAATAGAAGCTTCGAATTTTTGTTTAAACCTTTATGCTATAATAATAATGATAAGTTATAATTAATTGGTTTTTAACTCGAATTACCATCTCCTGTTATAGTATTCAGTTATAAATGGTGAAATTCCTGAAAATTAGGCTCATCAAGTATCCCGAACCCACTACAAGTAAAAATAGAAAAATTCATAATAATGACCGTGTACGTAAAAGTAATAATAATCACTATACTTCTAAGATAACAAAAGCTTCATAATGATTAGAGGAAGAAAAAACGATCAAGTCAAATAATTTTTTTTTTAGCTATTAAATTCAACATAATCACCACAAACTGACTGTAATACACACGTATGTACATATATATATATATATATATATATATATATACGTATGTTATACGTTATATGGATAAATTAACACATAAATACGTACACGATTTACAATAAAACTGAATTACTCGTGAACGTGTATAATGTGTTTCAAAATCGAACGCATTAAATAAATTAATTTAGAATAACAATTTTAATTGTTCGCTGACAATTACGCTTATATAACGCCGACATAGTAGATTGTGATTAGTATGTACGTGTTTTATTTGTTTCTGATATATATATATATATATATATATATATATGTATGTATTGCAAAAATTATCTTTAGACTATAGCGACGATGATAATGTTGATAACAATAATAATTAATATCTATAAAAGTTAACTATTCCTTTTATAATTTTTTTTTGTTTTTTTAAATTAGCGCCAGCAACAACGCCATAAAATATTACAAACATAATGCGAAGGTCGATAAATACGTACCCATTAATGTTTTAGGTTGAAAAACAATATTTTAAAGCGTTATTTTCAATCGACTTTGTACAGTAATTCTCAGTGTTATTTTCGATAATTTGCTTTAATTAACTTTTCAAATCTTTCCCACTACAGTACTTTCATCGAGTCTTTCCAAATCTATACACACTATCATAGACAACCTTGAAAAACTATAATCAGATGGTTTTGCCGGGTACTCCGGCCAATAAACTACTAGTACCATAATTAATAATTAATAATTATACTATTAAAATTGGGACTATACGATTGAACTAATCTAACGAAAACAATCCGGTAGGAATTTTAATTTTATTATCACTATTTTTTTTTTTTTAATAAATTAGAAATTTATTTTACGCCGTTAACGCAAACTTTTAAATATTTTTGTAGTTTGGCCTAATTACACCCAAACTGGTACCATGATATTATAGAAAATTATCACGGGAGGTACCGGCCAGCATTAACCACCCCATTAATCTACTGTTAGGTCAACTTGGAAGATTTACTTCATTTTAATCGTCGAAACTAGTCGACGATATAAAGATGCAGTTAGTTGAGAGTACACCAGTTCGTGGAAGATGGAAGGATTTTTCAATGAGTGATATACCTCTTGCTATCACTGAGTCAATGTCAGTAAGATTATATATATATATAAATGCAATAATAGAATTAGGAGATAAAAACATATATATATATATATATATATATATATATATATATATATATATATATATATATATATATATATATATATATATATAATTTCGCAGGCTACTAACAGCGTATTGAGAAACTGCAGACGTCGAATAAAATATTCATCGTCAACAATTTATATGTCCAAAATGATTAAAACAAATTTTGTTTTGAATAATTTCTGTACTTTCAAAAATTCTAGGAATTATAGCAATTTTTTCTTTAAAGTAATAATAGAAACAAGATTATTATTATTCATATTATTATCCGCAAAATTCACACCGGATATAAATAGATTTTTCTCAAAAATTTACGAAAATAACCAAAAAACACACACACGAAAGATCATTGGAATTGTACGTGTTATTAAAATATCAACCTAATAAGCTATTTATTTATGTGGAATAGTTCAACTGTCGCCCTTAATAATTCGGAGTAGTCAATAAATAAACAGTCCAAGTGAAAAACGAATAAAGCTCCTCCGAGGCAGCATTTAGATGCAAAATTCGTAGAATAAATAACATACACACACACACACACACACACACACACATATATATATATATATAAAATACTGGAATCCGAGTGAGAAATAGAAAAAGATAAATATATGCATATTTATGTGTATAAAATAAGAACGGAAGGACATCACACGAGAAATCTTTTATGACCGTCTGGCGGTTTGCATTATTAAAAATCCGAAAAAAAAAATGGTCGATGACGTAATTATTATTATAACGTGAATTTTACGATTGAAAAAGTAACATCGTTTAAACCAGGGTGACATTTTTTTAAAATTTGTATCCAAGTCGTTGAAAAGACCTGTCACACGTCCATACACTACTTCTTCCCTTTTGTAAAGTCCAAATCACAATAAATAACACCATTACTAATGCTGCTTATATTAATATTACTACTACAAATAAACTAATAAAAACATAAACCATAATAATAATAATAACAGGAACGTCTAGGGTTGTTAAGCATTTAATAAATGAGTATTTTCGTAGCTTTAGTAAACTATCTGGCTCCTTTATGGTTTAAAAAATAACATATATATATATATATATATATATTTTAAAATTTTTTTAGTCGAAAATATTTCGTTTTTGATAATAATGACGATCCATCCACCAATAAATAATTTAAAACATGAAAGAACGTATTAATACAAATGACAACTTTTACGAAAAGAAAAGGTAATATATTCTCCGAAAGGAGACCCAACATTTCATTAATTATAAGCCTATAAACGTTAAAAGTGTATTACATACAAATTCACACACACACGCGCAATTATAATTACAAAATGCTTTTATCTTCATTAACTGTATATCTGTGACGTTAGAAATTTTTTTTTTTTTTTTTTTTTTGTTTTTTTTTAATGGTCTGGTTATATATACCATTTGCCACAGAAATAACAAAAATAAATCATAAATAAATATAAACGGGGGTGAATTAGATTAAACTAAAGTAAGAGAAAAAACTATAAAATATTAAACAAGAGAGGATAATCATAAGAAAAGGAAACATATAAAAAGAGGAAAAGTAAAATTACTCCTAAAACAAGAATCAACGGTTAAATTAGAATATGATTAATACGAAAGATTTTAAACGATACTATTAAAACACCGACATCTAATGATAGTAAGGATAGCATACAGTAATAAGGAGGGAAAACACCAACAGAGAATAACTTATCAAGCAAATCCACACGTCTATCGAACCATCCACAGTTAAAAAATAAATGATTAATATCTTCAAATTAACGCTACTATGATTGGTATAACGAACATAAGGAGGATTTGCGAGATTGAAGTTCAAATCAACTCTAGAACGTAGCCTACATATAACTGTGACAAATCTGCGAAGAACTGTGATCGAAGTAACAGAGGGAAGATGATAAATAGTTACTATTAACTCGTCATCAATGAATAAAGATTCAGTAACAGCGTGGAGAGAAGAATGCAAAATGCGGGAACCCGGACAAGAATAATATAATCGACGCTCTCGACCACAGGTTGTTGGGTTTTGATCTACAACGAAAGACGTGGATACGGCTCAACCGCTGGAAGATGTGGCCACATGCTCGTAAGTTGGAACTTAAAAAATGATCCGTTACGCAACTGCGGATTAAACAATCAAACGATGGACCATATTTCAGTGATGATTGGGAAGAAATTCGGACGGTGTCGCACGCGGCTGTAACATGGCTGGAAAATCTAGACCTGGACGTCTAAACAGAAATATATATGCTACCCGAAGACATACAATGTAATAATAATAAAATGAAATAAACGTACATCTATATATTAGAGAATTAAGTCCATCGTGGAGCATTAGCCTTTTATAATTTGCAGACATTCGATTTTCCTACGAATACGTATTTTTCTCCCGGCCGTATAATCTATTATATATATGTTATATATCCAATCCCTGCGCAATTTTCTATTATATATTTTACGCATCCCATTCCGGTAGAGGTTTTTTATATCGTTTTTTCGTCTTGTTTTCCGTTTTAATTTTTCTCTGTCTATCGGCGTCAGTGCATTTCTTTGCCTATCATTCTGTTTCAACTCGAATAGCGTACGCAGGTCAATTCCATTTCATTTGCAACTATCGATGCAGAACATATTCCGTTTTGGGTTTTATTTTATTTACTTTATCCGCCCTTGTTACATCAATTATTTTACTCTTCCACTACTCTTTTGAACCATCCGTTTTAAATTTCTTCGTCACTGACAATTATCAGCTTTGATTTAGAAAAGGCTTTCGATAAACTCTGGAAACAAAGAATTCTTCTCACTCTATATCAGTGGGGATTTAGAGGAAATTTACCGATTTTCATTTGCAACTTTTTACACCGCCGAAAATTTCAAGTAAAAATAAATTCTATTTTATCCGATACAAAAATTCAAGAAAATGGTACCCCTTAAGGATCTGTAATTAGCCCTACGTTATTTATTATAGCCATGACTAATATTAAACAACATATACCAACTCCAGTAAAGTACTGTATATATGCTGACGACTTTTCAATATACTACTCAAATCGGGACTCTAAATTTGTGGAAGCTTTATTGCAGAATACAATAAACGACTTAAATAACTGGGCTAAATCTCAAGGATTTACTTTCTCCTCATCAAAAACCAAGCATATAACTTTCAGCAAAAAACGAAATGTAATTACACCAAACTTACACATGGATACAATACAAATAGAAAATACAGATTCACTTCAGATACTAGGACTAATATTGGACCCGAAACTAAGTTGGAAAGAACACATAAACAAACTAAAAATAAAATGCTTGCAAAAAATAAATATGCTCAGAATGTTAAATAATTCATCGTGGGGATCTGACCGAAAAACATTAATACAGTTATACAAATCCTACATTCTAAGCAGATTGGACTACGCTAGTATAATATATGGTAGCGCAGCCTATTCTACACTAAAAAAACTCAACTCTATTCAAAATCTAGCTATTAGAATTGCCTTGAGAGCCTTTCACACAACCTCAAACACAGCTTTACACGTGGAAGCAAACATATTACCACTCCGATACAGAAGACAAATATTAGCACTAAAATATTACACACAATCAATTTGCACACCATCCAATCCAACATCCCGGTCCTTACAAACGAATAAATCTCATCATACTTTCTTAAACAAGCCAAATGCTTCCAAACCCCTATCAGAACGCGTTAACAATACATTAGCAAAACTTCAATATCGATTACCGCAAATTAAAACAAACCAAGCTCCAAAAATACCACCTTGGACAAAGTTTACAATAGCAATAAACACATGGAAAAATATAAGAAAAATTTAACACCTAATCAAAATTTTACAACATTTTGGAAAAACAGTACGGCGATTATACACAAATATACACTGACGCATCAAAGTCCACAAACCAAACCTCATCGGCCTATGTTACACCCAACCAATCCCAAGTATATCATTTATCGGATTCAATATCAGTTTTTACAGAAGAACTTCTTGTAATTTATAAAGCTTTAAAATACGTATCTAAACAAGCACAACCGAATAAATATGTAATCTGCACAGATTCTTACAGCTTAAACATATTCAAAAATATATTAAAAATACAAACTCAGATACTTTCAACCTAAAACACATTATTAACAACCTCATCTCAAATAACAATGAACTTGTTCTTTTATGGACACCAGCAGCCCATTCGGGAATAGCTGGGAATGAAAACATTGATAGAATAGTCAAAACAACTCCTACGAATATAAAAACAATAAAATCAACTCACATTACTGATTTACATACAGTCCTTATACAAACAATTAACAAAAATTCTGGGAGACCCAATGTACACATATACACCTATATCAGATTAAGCCGAAATTAGGAAACTGGAAATCAACAGACCAGAAAGAAAGAAAAACAGAAAAAACGCTAGCTCGACTACGTACAGTACACACGTTACTTTACAAACACCTACTCAATAGGACCCCTCCACCCATCTGCCATGAATGCAATTCGCAATTAAATATAAACCACATACTATTAGAATGTACAAAATACAGAAACCAACGTATAAAATACAACCTAAATCATGACACAATAAAAACAATACTCGAAGATAACCCGGACAAAATTAAAAATCTTTTACAGTACCTTACAGAGGCTAACCTAATAAACAGCTTATAATCAACTCTAAGACGCAAATGATCCCGGCAATCGAGCGTCTATAAATAAAATAAAATAAAATAAAATAAAAAAAAAAAAAATGTTTGTGCACTATAAGTAACGGTAGACAGGACATTATACGCTATAAAACTCGCGCCTTGTTTTTGTATGATCAATTTTCCATCAACGTATTCCTGTTAAAGTTCAGAATTTTTTCAATCCTATATCCGCTGAAAATAATGCGGGACGTAGAAAGTAACAAATACGGAAATCCTAAGAAGAGTAGTAGTTAATAGCGAATTGCGGAATATCATACAGAAAAGGAAAATTTCGTATTTTGGGCACATAATTTACGATTTTACAAACCACGCCACGAGGTATGAAAAGAATATTGGAAATTCGATGACAGCGGTAAGAAGCTGAATGCTAAACTTAACCAGCGCGTTAAGCACGTAGAGTAACAAAGATGGAGAAATGCTTTTTCATTGGTTACGTCTTACCCTGTTCGATAGATAAAAGAGATTATTTAACATATTACCTCATCTACAATGTCGTTTCGCGAATGTTTATT
Source organism: Coronaproctus castanopsis (assembly GCA_032883995.1). NCBI lineage: Eukaryota > Metazoa > Arthropoda > Insecta > Hemiptera > Monophlebidae > Coronaproctus > Coronaproctus castanopsis. Next base: position 21,050,501 of record CM065052.1, on the reverse strand, counting down.
TTACTTTTTTCCCATTTATTAATAAGTTCGTTTTTTCAATAGTATTTTTTCAGACACCCAATTTTTTTCTTTGAATATTTTAGGAATCGAATTAACATAGTTATTAAATATTCTGGTGACGATGAAACTACTCCAACATCAGCAAATCATAAATTAGATATATAAGTACAGTTAACGATATCTGTTCAACATATACTAACAGAATGTCCTCAATACAGCCTACAGTGAATATGTTACGTCCTTCCATCTTCCTTACTCTCGGATGATAACACTTCTACGCTGTCCAGACTGATTATGTTCCTGCAACATACTGGAATATATCACTTTAATATCTTATTTACCTCTGTGCCTCTATTAGTTACTATATATATGACATATTAATTTAAATAATAATAATAAAATCAATAATAATTTTTATATTATTTTGTATCGAATTCGTAGGCCTGAATAGTTCTCCCAAAACATTTTGATAGACTTCTTATCGCACCCCTCTCATGCAACACACCATACATATACATTTATATGTGGGATATGTGATACGTAATGAAAACTATTTTTAAAGAATCCGAGTAAGGGTTATCTGAAAACGACAACAATAACGATAGCTGAATGTCGCGGCGCTATAAAATAAATTCAGATTAAATATGATCGCTAGCCTCTCAAGTAGATTGAAAGTAATTACGAACGAGTAAATGTAATTATAACGTATAAATGAATACATATGTACTATTATTCGAACGTGTTAGTCGCGTTGAAAGCTACGCAATAATGATAATTATGTGGCGCCTCTTTATTACCTTTCATAACAATACACGCGAATTACTTTCTCCAAGGGCAAATTCCATTCAGTTGACAGAATATCGCGTAACTAATTGCGAATGATGGACATAAAACCTTAGAAACTCATACATAAAACAGGCGCCCACATATACCTACACGTGTACCGGTATATCATATAAATACACGTACACGCATAAATAAATCAATCAATCAATATAAATATAATTTCGTCGAATATTATGTATAATTCATAATGATACTTTCACTTATAGATCTAATTACAATTCGGGCAGCTGTTCATGGCGCAGTACATAGTATCAAGGATGGAAACATCGTCTTGTTCCATAGACTAAGAAAACGAAATATATAAAATTTCAGGTTGGTGGTCACATATCCACTTATATATATATATATACAGCGATATGCCTATATTAACCCACTGTTGGGCGTTAGTAGTCCCAAAATTTTTCCAACGACACCTATCTTGTGTGGCTCGGCCTGTCCATTTAACAATATCATCTCGCGCCATAGACCTCCCTCGAGGACGTTGGCTGCAAACTGGCCATCACCGCAATATCCGTTTAGTCCTTCTTTCATCCTGTTATCCTGCTAAATTAGCCTGGCGATCCGATCCACTGCGTCTATCAATTTCGTCTATTCCCTAATTCATGTAACTGTCATGCGATCCTTGAGCTTGATTCCAGGGATAATTTTCTCGTGAGCTATTTGAGTTTTCATAATACTTCTAGCTGTCCTTTTAGCAAGGCTCCATGTGTTCAGCTGCATATGTCAAGACTAGTATCACATATTAATTATACAGCTCACTTTTAATGCTATTCGGTATATCTATATTTTTAAAAACGTCTCCTAATTTCCCAATTGCCACCTAGCCGAGCGATAGAAGAAGAATATATATATATATATATATATATATATATATATATATATAAAGAAAAGTTTTATCAATTTGATAATTGACGCTTGATGTTGCGAAAACGATACTCGTTAACCGGTAGAGTGTTAAGGGTGACGAATCCATAGCAAGCAATACGTGGTGCATTGTTATTGTCTTGCTTTACTATGGAAAATTAGGGACAATCTAAACGAAGAAAAAAAAAATGATAATTCGCGAGATAGGACATAAGTGGTTAGGACACCCATTACACCGTGATCGGAAAATTTTGAAGTAGGTTAACAAGTCAATAAGGAAGCCAGCACGCGTTCAATCACGAACAATAATCGTTGATATCATGTTAAAAGAAAGCGGAGTACTTGCGTATTCTGAATTGAAGAAGCAAGCATACGACACGCTTTCATGGAAGCGATTGGTGCATGGGCCGAAACGGTCTATAACAGGTTTTATCTACCCGTTTTAGGGTGTACCGAAAGTTGACAAATTCAGGGAAAAAAAACAAAAGCACGAGAATTCCGATTTTTGGACGCAGTCAATTCGTAAAGGCAAAATATCTGGCGAATTATTATTTTATACCGGGATGTCTTACAATATCGATGAATCTGATTCAATTTCGAATCATATCAAATGGATTCATTTACGCGTTTGGAACAGCGTAAAGAAAAAGAAAATATTTTCTAATTTAATTAACCGAACAAACCTTTTCAACGCCCCACATTCTGATTAATTGTAAAATAAAATTTAACACAATCGTATGAAAAATGTCTCAGAAATATCTTATAGAAGCGCACACAGACAAAAAAGGCGGTTTTGGCAACTTGCGACTAATATGATGTTTATTATTGTGTTACAAATTCCAAGTCATCATGTCCAGTTTGATAGAGGAGAGTGTACTATTAAATAATAATAATAAAAAATGTTTTCGTTAATACCTCGTATTCAAAAATAAACAAACAAACAAAAAACAAAAGTAAAAATAACTAAAATTTTTTTCTGTATAAAAAATCACAAAGCTTTTCGGATGTTAAGTCATTATCGAGTGAATATTTAAAGAGATAAAAAATATAAAATGAAAAAATTTTAATTTAAGGTTGCAATTCAGAAAAATCAGCAAAAAGAAAAACACGAGTAATAAAACAATCTGACAGTGAATATAGTAAACAACACAATCAACGATCAGTAATATAAAATTTTATAGCCAGTAAAAATAAAAATAATTTAAAAAATAGTAGTTCAATACAAAATTTATAAATAAACAAAAAACAATTAGCCAATAAAATAAAAATAATAAAAAATTAAAAAATCATTTTTATATCGATTAAACTGTGTTATTTATAGATTGTTCTATATTAAATTTATACAATACACTTCTTGGAATTAAATATGATGTCAAAACAAAGAATCTATTACAGACTAATGACATCATTTGATTCATATGAAAAATCCTATACAGATGCATCAAAGACAACCCAAGCTACGAGTTGTTTTGTTATACATCGATATATCACCGCAAGATACGTTTGACCAACCGAATTCTCAGTGCTATCCGCTGAACTAATGGCAATCAACTTAGCTATCGATTTGGCTAGAAACTTACGCTTACAAAAAAAATAATTATTTTTATCAACGCACTTACGCCGTTCATAGCATTAATTTCGATCTCTCAAAATCTAACCACCCGATATCCCAAGATATTCACCTGTCAGCTAACCAACACATACAAGAAACCATAATATGCTAGATCCCTTCACACTCCAACATAAAGGAAAATGAAGAAGCTAACGTCGCTGTGAAAGAAGCGCGAAGATGTTTCCAGTACCAAAAATTTCAATCCCAATACAAGACGAAATACATAATATCAAAAACCAATTTCATGAGACATGAAACTTACGCTGGAAGCATATTCCTACAACCAATAAACTCCGAAACGTCAAGTTGAACACAGCTCCACGGAGAACAAAATCCCATCGCGACGTGATGATGTTTTACTAACTCGACTCAGAATTGGACATACTGCATTAACACATAATTACATAATAGAAAAAAAATCAACCAATATGCTGCTACTGCGGACGGGAGCTAGTCGAACACATGCTAATAAGCTGTAGGCCACTTCAGAAACACCATCTTGATGGCAATATTTCAATTCACACGGCGCTCCTTGATAATCCGGTGGAACTTGAAAAAACAATTCAGTTTTTAAAAGTAACAAATATATATCCTTTAATTAAAATAGCTTCGGTGCCTCTAACCTAAGTTATGGTACACGGCACATAAAAAAAATCTTCGTCAAAATTTATGATTGAATTTCAGAAATTATTTTCCTTTCTTTTATTATTTCTATTTTTTTCTAGTAGTTTTATTTTTTTTTTTTTAATGTTTTTCTGTATGTAAAATTTTATAATTTTGATTAATATTATTTATTTTGTGTTTTAATTCTATACGGCGTTTTCCGAATAATGATGCTTCATCATTGTTTACATATGAATTTAAAATGTACTTTAAATCTTATTGTGAATTCTTTTCCTGTTTCTCTCATATATATATTCTTTACACATTGATTACAAATTAATTTATATACTCCTGAATTTTTAAATATATTTCTACCTTCTATTTTGTCGTTATTAATTGATTTTAATAATGTGTTTATTCCTTTATTTGTTAAATATTTTTATTATTTTATACGTATAACTTCCTACATAATTGATTGAACTTAAATAATTATTTTTATCGTTTTCTATATTTTTATTGTTGTTAGATTTGTTCCACATTTTATCAACTACAATAGGATTCTTTATTTATTTATTTCTTAAAGACACGTGTCATGAACAGCTACTAATGGCTAGAGGCACGGATAAATATAAATTAGGTTATTAGGTTTTTTTAATGTTAAATTGTATAAATTGGAGTGATGAAGAAATGTGATTAATTCGGATAAGTAGTTAAGATCGTCAGTAAATATTAAAGTTAAAGAGGGTGGAAAGTTTAGTGCGGATCTAATAGAATTAAATTGGGGACATTCTGTAAGGATTACATTAAATATTGCAGCCGGTCTCTTCTGCAAAAGACCGAGTCTGTAGCCTACTGATGACTATCTCAACTCAACGTTGACTGAAGAGCGAATTCCAAAGTCGAACATTACATTTAATTTGTCGAAGTTTATTTGTGGTTGGAAGAGCTATCCACCATTCATTCCATAAAGTTGCGAGGACATTCTTCAAGTAGTGGATGAAGTCCGTATCAGGCATTAGAATGTCAGGAACAGGACGGATCGTAGCGACTATTTTGACTGCCTCATCAGTCAGATCATTTCCAGGAATTCCGAACGTTATTTGGCAATATTCTTGAAGCTTGAATATTTCCTTAGGAATAGTGTTTCTCATTATGACAATCGTAGATGTATATTTTTATTTATAATTGCTATTCGGTTTTATTATGTTTTTTTTTCTTTATTCACTTTATCACTGTCCGTTATACAGGTTTGTTTTATTCCATTTCACAATCCATGTGACCTGGCGTTATTTGAAAACCCTTTATATAATACATTTATAGAGAGTAGAGTTATCTTTTAGGCAGGTGACGTGAATTGGAGACTAAGACCGAGCGATTTGACCACCAATAAACCTTTTCTATGGGGTTTTCTGTAGTCTCCGGTCTATGCAAATAAGTCGCAATCGACCGATGCCCTTAAAACCAACATTACGGATATTATCGCTAAAGTACAGCCAGAATATACGTATCAAACGTATATATGACATGTACAAAAACATATAATTCATCTACATACTTTTATATATATTATATATATATATCTATATACATACACACATAAAATTGTATTTGTGTACCCACATAGTCATACATTCATATATATATATATATATATAGTATCATCACATACCTTAATATATACACACCTTTCTGTATATTTGCATATTTTAAAAGTACTCAAATAGAACTATCTTCGACTTAGCTAATTAAATCATACTTGTGTGTGTACATATGTATTATGTAAATACATATATATATATACATAAAATACTCATCTACGTCAGTTGTAATTTCGCATTCCGTACATTGACGCCTCCTCATTTTTCAGCGAGTTACATTCCGGATGATTCGTCATCCGAAAATAAATACCGATAAATAAATAAATAAATCGCCGACAATACACACATACACACATACATATATATATATATATAGGCAAAGTCGGTTGAAATCCATTAAGTCTGAAAACAAGGGTCAAGATAAGAATATTGGCGACACATTAAACGAACCAACTTATATTCATTCTTAATAGTATATGCATATACTATATATATATATATATATATATATATATATATATATATATATATATATATATATATATATATACATACATATGTATATGCTTACCTTTTAAGGCAAATTGGAATTTGCCAAACAATTTTATCAGAAGCTAGAGTAAACATATGACACTTTTTATAGTTAATACTTTCGGGCAATGGTGAAATGTAAATATACCAAAGAAAATATAACAAGGCAGAGTTACACATACACGTACTACATGTAGAAGCACTCACATACTCATGCATTATCTACATAAATATATATATATATATATATATATATATATAATAATAATATACAATTTACAGACACAATACACGGACTGTATACGTATAAAATCTGTTAATATCCTGGATGATGCATAAGCTAAAATAAAATTGAAAAAAAAAATAAAACCGAAAATAAATCAAGAAACGATAATATAAGAAATATAATTTAGAAATAAAGCGAAATACAATAATAAAATAAATAAATAGTGGATGATAAATTTTAAAACGGATATAATAATAATAATTGTGTAAAGGATAATCGTCTTGAAATATCTAAATTATGACGCCGTGGTTAACGCCATCTGTTGACTAAGAATTTTATTAACGATCATCACGGCTACATATATATAGTTGATACTCGACAATCATCTGATTACGTTGGGATTTACGTCGAGCACTCATCGGTGTATAAGGAGACAGACCTCTTCACTAGTAATCGCTTCTTTTTTGCGATCAAAAATATTTATTAAATGTACAATAACATTTTTAAGTGCCGTCGGTCAAATTTTAAAATTTGGCGTCCATTATTATCATCATTGTCGTTTACGTCATTACTATGAATATTATTATTACTATTATTACTATTATTAATAATAATAATAATCATTTATTAAGTAGCATTTTATAACTTGTTTATAACATCCGCTTATACTACCATGTTTGTAAAATTCTGCAAATTTAATTTGTTTACCGGCGCTCACGAAGTTTATGCGCATAGTCGGTCCATGTTTTATTTCACGTATATAAATTTTTTAATGGAATGTGTTATTAATAATAAGTTGAATTGAATTTAACTGAATTATTATTATTATTGATAATAATAAAGTTTATGCGCATAATCGTCCATGTTTTATTTCACGTATATATATATATATTTTAATGGAGTGTGATATTAATAATAAATCGAATTAAATTTAACTGAATAATCCAGCCGCCGCTCGCGCAGGTTTGCGCATAGGAGGTTTTATTTCGTTTATTTTAGTTTCATATAAACAATCAAAGATTACTTGTGTACGATATCATTTAAGTTTTGCGCCATTATTATTATTAGTAGTAGTAGTACTTTAATTATTTTCTCAATGTTTATTTATCCGTCTTTTATTTGATTTGATTTGTTTATTCGTTTTTATTTAGAATTAATTTTTATTTTATATTTCTTCTACTTTAAAATGTACTGGTGTATTGTATTGAAATTAAAATAAATTTGATTTGATTTGATTATTATTATTATTTACAGAGCGAATAAAAAATCGGTTGGCATATATTAATGAGCATCTAACAACCGGCAATTCAAACTTGTAAATGGTAGAGAAACAATTAAGTAACCATGGCTTACATATGGATAAGAAGTGAGAAAATGTTCGTCCGGCAACATGAACATTCACAAATAGTTTCGATAACAAGCGTCGAGCAGATTGCCGAACTCGTGACAGACGGTAAAATTAACGGAAGATTCACCCAAGTTGCATCACTCACAGTAAGACGTGGTTATCTACATGTATATACACGCGTATCACCGAAATTGCATACGATTATCACTTTAATGTAATTACACGTATAGCGGATAATTTTTATCGTGTGATCCGCATAATTTATATTAATTATATTTTTGAAATGATTTGATTCTATTAATAATTATATCGACCGATGAAAATATAGACGTTATTACTAGGAACGGATTTTTCATCTACGCGGCGCTTTTTTAGTATACATATACGTATATATATATATATAACGTTTATTGTATATGTTCCATAATGACGTGATTTAGAAAAGCTTTGCATTAATAAAAAAATACATTTTGTTTTTATTTTATGTTATCAATTCATAAAATCACTACTCTCCGATAAATTAATATCAACATTATATATATATATATATATATATATATATATATATATATATATGTGCGTGTGTGTGTTAACCGGGCATTTCTTTTTTTAAAATGCAAAATCATGTTTTTATTTCTTCAGCAAATATATTTAGACACGAATCGTACACTATTAAAAAATCATTACAATAGCTACAATCTAATTTAATCGTGTATAATTTCGTTTAACAAATTTCTGGAGTTGTGAACAGAAAAGAACGCAAGTTTTGAAATATATCTGAGAAGGGTGGTGTCCCGTTAATGTTCTTTTGAAAATGAATTTCGGAATTTTCCGATCGGATTTTCTCCCTTAAAATAATTCTTTCGTAGATCAAATTAATTTCCAATGAAAACGATACTCCAGTTATGGGAATTCTTAATTATATTAACTAATCCATATTCGGTTAAAATCAAATTTCCCACGTTTGAGAAGACGGGCGTTTTGTTTTTTGCTTTTTGAATAACTCAAAAATTACTCGACCAAAAATGTTTGAATGAAATTTTATTTAAAAATTGGAAAACCGGAGATTAGCTTACAATCATTTGTAGAAAACAATATCATTGAGATGACTGCTATTTGTAACAATACATTAATTCAGTTTTTACACAATTTTCCAAGACTTTTCCGAGCGTAGGTCGCTGAATTTTTGAAATTTCTTCAGAAATCCTAGTTTTCAGGTCTTCCAGATCTCACGGAAGTGTGTATCTCCACATAAAAAAAAACTGGCGTACCTTTGAATTCTTTTCGAAACGCTCTTTACACCGTCGTGATCGATTCCCGCGGAATTATAGGATACCGTGATAACTGAAACTGGACAAAAACGAATCTGTCTCGTGTGTACACTAAACGTGGAGCACGCGATTTGCGTTGTAGCAGTGTTACCCCAACTATTCAAAAGACAAAACCGTTTGTCTCCTAGACTATCCCATATTATATATATATATATATACGAGTCTATCGAACAATTATGTGGAGGAAATCATTAAAAACGCCTTTATAGATGACTTAGGATTTAAAACCAACTGGCAAAGAATAAATGAGTTATGCAGACGATAAAGTCTTATTGAAATGCAAAAAATGGCCAACAAAATAATTAGAGCCGGTTTAAAATGTGAACTGATCGTAAATTCGGGAAAAACTAAAATAATGGAGTTTATACGATCGGGAAATACATAAATGTTCTTATAAAGAAAGTACTGATGCAACTCGTATTTCAGTTATTTGGGAGCTCTTATATTAAATGATACGAGAGGTCGAAATGAAATCAAAACCAGAACTGGAATAGCAAAACAAGCGTTTAATAATTTAAGCGCAGTATTCGCGAATATAAAAATGAACCTTAACTAAAATGAAACAATGTTACATTGTTACGTCCGTTCGGTACTTAAATATGCTTGAAAAACGTCAGCCCACAGAGCGCAAAAAGAATTAACGCGTTTAAAATATCGTAGGATACTGAAAATATCACGGACAGATCATAACTACAAAAACAAAACGATAATGAGAACAATTGCAGAAGAAGAAAATAAACTAATAAAAGACATTAAAAAAAAAAAGAAAAAAGCGAAATATAGATTAGAGGAGGTGGATGGATTATTTATGACTGCCATTCAAGTCAAAATATCATCGAAACCAATAACAGAAAAGCGAAGTCTGGACTTGATCACTATGCCGCCTTGTGAATTGGCTGAAATTATAAGAAAAACCAGAGAACATAAGAAATATAGTATATGATGTATAAAAACTCCTTAACCGGAGATGCGACTAATATGATGATGATGATGATATATATAATATATATTACGCGAAAGAAAGAGAATCAGATTTAAGTGGATACTCGGAAGGATTAGGATAATTTTTATAAAATCTATTATACAAATCGTAGTTAATCAATTTTCCATCTAAACATTAACACGGTAGTATTTAGTTGTTTTAAATAACCGGATATAATAAAATAAGTCCTTTTTAAAATTTCACCATCATACATTAAAACATTTCTAGTTTAATGTTCCGAAGGCAAATCTTAAATTAATTACAACCGTCGATAATAATATATCGTAGATTTAATAGCGTTGCTTGCAATCTTCGTTTTACATATATATGTATTATTCACGGACACACATATATATATATATATATATATGTATGTATTATACACATATGTATATGAAAAATAAGGTATGTATGTATATCTTTATTTATATGTAATAACATTCAGGTTGTTAAAAATATTGCAGGTTTCACGGTAATTGAAAATACGTTAAAACAACGAGCGCTTTACTAAGATATTCGTTTACGTTTGAATATTACGATCGGTTAGCATTTCTTTCCGCACGATACGTATTATAGAGATGAGGTAATTCAGATTTATTATACATCATTAAGACATTTCCAATATCGCATACGAAGAAATATTAGTCATCGAAATTAAATAGTTTCCTTCTTATCGTATAATCAGCGGTTATATATAATTACACAAAATTCTCATCATAAGTCTAACTTTAAATTTATTAGCCAGTCTATGGATCCGTCATTAAGATTGTGAATATAATGTTAAACCTAGATAGGAAATTACATTCGATCGGGTCAGCGTATATCGTCTTCTTATTCGTGATTTATTTATACACGGATGAATTTTCGCTGTTTACGTACCTTCTGATCTTGTCCTACTGCAATCGAACGAGATTTTAAATTTACCAGCGTTGTTCAGTACGTAAGTAACTGTATAACCTATACAACTAATTTGGTTTTGGACAAATATTCCCAATATCGCGCATTGAAGAACTGTTATGAATTCAATATGGTATTTAGCCCTATCGACCCAATTGAGTATTCTATATAATAATAATAATAATAATAATAATAATAATAATAATAATAATATGTTTGAACGTTTACAAATTTATTATGAATTAAAGGATATAATTGAATTTAAAAAGGAGATAATTTATGGCGAATAATATCGAAGACTATTCGAATATTACGTCTTATTAATACATATTTCGCTGGCTTATATTATAATATACCGTGTTCGCCTGCGTTAATAATATACGTATGGCATCGAGTAGAAAATTACAACGCACGCCATTGGTCTAGGTCAAGAACCGGTTAATGGAGACGACCTACAATTAACATCTTCAGCGCAGAGTCCAAAGATAAAATCACTTATGCAATATATATATATATATATATATATATATACATACACGTATATGTGTATTACTGACACGCAAAGTAAACGACCGATGATGGAATGGAAGGAGATGAGATTGTAAAATTCGCGTTAAGAGTCGTTGAATAAATTATCGCGAGATAATAATTTATAGAGGAGTAAGTTGAAAAACGATTACACGAACTTCCGGATAAATATTAAAGGTGAAAAAAAAACATATCACTTAAAAAAAAACAATATTAATTAAATTAAAAATTAAAAACATTTAAAAGAAAACAAATTGATAGTCCCGTTGTTGGGTTATTATTTAAAAATTTAAATGTTATGCTTCTCTTTTATAACAGCAGCCCTAAAAAATAACTACCGGATATTTTATTACCAGATGAAATAGGATAAATTATTGGATATTTTATTATCGGATGAGATTAGAAAGAGATATCGTATAAATTTCCCCCGTCTTGGATTAAATTAATATTACGTTCTTTTAATTACACACATTCGTTCTGGGGACTGAGAAATTATATTAGGTTATGTGACAGATTTAATTATAACATTGGCGCGTAAATTAAATACGCATACGCATACATCACTCGCGATAAACTTTCAATTTCGATTAATTAAATACAATCGTAAATTATTCCGCAATAATTATTGTTCCATTACGGTACAGATAATAAACGAATATGGAAGATAATTTTTTTTTTAACCTATATCGGTCCACTATCTCACATCCGGTGGATACGTGTAACGTTCGTCGATTTATTATGGCTCACATTGCCTATTAGATGGCGCTAAATCACGGCTTAATATTATTCATTTGTTAAAAATAGGTTGAAGCCTTTGTATGGAGAAACTCACTCCACAAAAACAAGTAGATGTGGTATTAAACGAAACAGTGAGGACAATAACAGGTTGCCTAAAATTAACAAAAGTACACAAAATCTACCCCTTGGCAGGAATCGCACCGCCCATAATAAGGCGAGAGGTAGCAGCGTCATCAGAACGCACCTCTCAATTGACAAACGACAGGAACTATTTGGACATACTGCTCCAATCAGTCGGCTGAAATCTACGAATAGTTTCCTGAAATCAACTTTGATGTTATCGTATCACCCTATGTCTGAAATAGTTAAGCTGTGGAACGAAGCCGATACAGCCAGTAATGATGAATACAATGAAATTTTATCGCTCGGCCACAACTTACCGTGGAAGATCTAGCATTCTCTCAACAAGAACAACAAGATGTAAGGCAAATCTAAAAAAATGGAAGATTGAAAAAGATGATAAATGCAAATATGGAGAAATCCAGACTTGTGATCATAAACTGCAGTGCTCGGTAATAGATCAGCAGTGCAGCCTTCAAAACTTAGCCGAATGCAACGTAAAAAAGCCATATATGTGGCTACTTACTGGTCCGATGCATAATAATTATCCGGACACGGAAAGTAAATAAGTAAGTAAGTACGCGCACATAACTACTTTGTTAATATATTATTTTGTATCCTGTAATCTAGTCTAAATGGACTAACAAACGAGTTAACAAATAAATAATATTGATTCAAAAAATTTATCCGATGGAATTTTAGTTTTTACATATTAACTGAAAGTAATAAATTATATACCTCTTAAAACTGTATACCTAAATTAATCTAATATTAATTCATACGATTTTGTTCTCTTGAGCCTACGTTCAAATCCGTCGTATTTAGAAGTTGACGCGCTTCAGCTTTTTCACGATTTTTACGTTTCATTTGGTGAAATTTTGAAATCTTTTTAAATTACTTTATCGAAGTGCTCGATCCGTAGATCTTTACGGATGTGTATATTTTTTACGCAATTTCTTAAAACTTTATTTTGAAAACGCTGTATAATATTTATATATTGCTTCGTTTAGTGCATCCTCATATCTATATATCGTAAGTTCTTAGAAATTTATTTGTATATTAACATTATACGTATCGAAAACTGAAGTTCTTATTTCAAAATAAGCAGTAGCCTACATGATCGCCTGTATTTTCTAAAGAAAAGCAGATAAAGGCAACTCTATACATTAATTGTCATAATTCTAGAAATAACAAGTCAGATTCCCAACAATGATTTTAGCAACGGTTTTGCCCGATAAATATCAAACGAAATAATTTTCTACCACCAAACTTCTTCATAACAGTAGGTGCAAACTCGTAATAGCTGCACAAAGAATTTACGTTTGATATATCTCACATGGTTAGAAAGGAGGATAATGTAGATTTCATTGTATCGATTTTATTAATTTCTATTTTTTTCTGTCCCTATTTTACATCTATATATACTCTCTCTCTCTCTCTCTCTCTCTCTCTCTCTCTATATATATATATATATATATATATATATATATATATATATATATATATATATATATATATATATATATAAAAGAATAATAAAACTTTCAACAGAATAAATTTTCTATCAACTCAAGTTCAATGTTTAACATTACCCGAATCAAATCTAATTAAACCGTTACATTTAATAAACCAATTTAATGTATACACTCGTATATGCTTACGTATATGTTACCGATCAAACATCAAATCGATTTCCATAATTTTTATCGGCAATACGTGATAACGTTGCTAATTTTAAAGACTAGTTAATTTGTTCAACAGTTCAAAGAGCACGTGCTAATTTTAGATATTAAAAGCTAATTTTAAACTGTAATTAGATAAATAAGGAAATGATTATGTGCACGTACAAATATAGAATATAAGTATAACGTGTATATATATATATATATATATATATATATAATAATATATATTAAGTCTACAGATGCCCAGCCATATCAAGAAAATATCTTGATTGATATATTTTCAAATTTCTAGCGCATCCTATACTGTCGAAATGATATGTTGTCGGTCGTCTAAAAATTTATACGGTAATTTTTTGTATATATTTTTTTTTTTATAGAATAGAAAGTTAAGATTTTTAAAGGGAGGAATAGAATAACGCACAACCTGGAAAATATTTCGAAAATATAATTCCGTATAAATATTATCGATATTAAAAACGAGCTTGAAATATAAAACAACAGCGCGCCATATGCGCTTTGAAAAGCAGACAGAAATAGTCAGAGTGCCGTTTATTACTAACTGCGTCTGGATAATTTCAAATTACGAAAATATGCTTTGTTCAATTATAATAATAAAAAAAATGAATAATAATTATTAAATTTATTTCAATTTCAGTACAATATACTAGTACACTTTAAAATATGATGATGAAAGATGAAATATTAAATAAAAAATAATTACAAATCAAAAAACCAAAAAACAAATAAAAAAAAGTCATTGAGAAAATTTATAAGTACTAATGATGATAATAATAATAATAATAATTGCGTAACATTTAAATGATATCGAACATAATAATAATTGTAGAATACATATATATATATATATATATATATATATATATATATATATATATATATATATATATATATATACATAAAATTAAGGGGCGATTACAATTAATATTATCGAAAATATAGACTCTCTAGGATTATTTATACCTAGTTTATAGGAGAATGTGAATTAATACCCCGTATAATATAAAGAAATGTTTATGATCGTGAATAAAAGTAGGTTGCGTTTTTCGTTTAAAATTCCGTCCATTATTTCGGTCATGCCCATAACGCAATAAAGTATATATATATATATATATATATATATATATATATATATATATATATATATATATATATATATGTGTGTGTGTGTATATATCCATCCGATAAAAAATTTAAATTATTATAATTTCTGTCCTATTTGTGATATTAATATGAAACAAAGCTTAGAACGAATCCCTTAATATAGGCTATAAGCTCAGCCAATTTCATCATTATTGCTTTAATAGTTTTTGGGTTAAATCGGAACAAACAGATAGACAGAAAGGCAGACAAACAAAAATTTAAAAAAATAGATTATTTATGTGTGATATAATGGCCTAATGCAGTGATTACAATGGAAATATTCGCAAATCACAGACAGTACGGTTTTATATATAAGTAAAGAAGTCTAGATATTAATATAGATATAGATTGGTATGATGGACACTGTAATAAAAACAATATCACGTAGAATTCGAAGAAGTGGTTGACTATTTCAATTACGATGTCCACTATACGGTACAATGAGATTTCAATCCAGAAAACATTTTTTATTTTCTGATTGACGTGAAATGTTTAAATATTAAAAATATTGATATAAATACGTTGTGAATTATTCACGGTAGTTCAACTAAACACCCGTATAGAATTTATAATTCATTAAAAATCAGACAACATTACGAAATAGACGTAAATAGAGCAAGATACTCTCGTACAGTTTATAAGTGTATCAAATGTGAGAATGAATAAATAAATAAATAAATAAAACGGCTAAATATTTCTACAATAACTACCTTACATATAAAGCAAACATCCGCTGAAGCTAACCTAAAGTATCAAACTCTACTAGTATATAAAGAATAAATACATACATGCAAAGATATATATATTTATAGAGAGAGAGAGAGAGAGTAGTATGTCTTTGCAATGAGATGAAAGAAAAATTTTCACTCTTTTAAAAACTAAGAAAACGCGCGAGCACACACACACACACACATATATGTATATATATATACACAATATTTTTAATAAAATGAAAGAGAACAGAAAATAATATAATTGTCAAAAAATCAAGAAAAGAAAATTAAATCCACTTCAAATAATATACGAAATAAGTAAATGAAAATTTCAACGATAATTTCGAGAAAAAAAATCTAATATACGAGTTCACATATACACGATATATAATGTATACAAATATATTCGGAATCTAAATACTTCTGTCTTTCTTACTCTTCCCTACATTTCGCACGAACACCATATTATGTACTGTTTATATACGGCTTAACCAACGTGATACTGTGGGGAATGTTTAAATTTTAATTAAGGATGTTGCTATATGAGGGAATAATTGTAGATTATCCAAATGAAGAAGGGACGATACATTATACGGAAATGTAATATATGGAGAACGTAGTAAGATAAGGTAAAGATCAGAACGTAACGATGTCGCAAAATAGTATTAAAAGAAAAAAGTGATCGGGATTGCAGACTGCCTTTTCAGAATGGAGGACACAGGGGGACTTTCTTTAAGTTGCACGTGGAAAAGACGGTCAGTTAATAAGTGATGTCCAAATTGTCATCTACTGATGAGTACAATTGCTTGCGATTAATCTTCTTAAAGAAATAGAACCACGAAAGCTTGGGGAGCGACGGTCGAAGTTGATAGTAATAGGTGAGAGGTTTGACTAATACTCTCAGTGTACAACAGTTTTCAATGATCCTTATGCTCCAGCTGAACAGAGTGAATGATATCGTTGTGAGAAACTAAGGAGAGTTCTACACCACTAGATGATGTGATATACCTTTATGACCCCGAACCGAAAAGAAGGACACACAAATATTCCAACGCGTTTCAAATTATTAAACTCCAGCAAAACTAATCCAATTAATGCAGCTGACATATTCCATTTATAGTCTATAGCTTTCACCATACTTTTCGAGTCGGTAATAATAAGGTAATTTCCGCAAAGAATTAAGTCCATTAATATTATTACACATTCGGCAGTAAATACTGCACATTGTGGGCATAATACTGCTACTCTCGTTCATCGAGTTGGCTTTGGTTCATCTGTATAAATGAGGGTGTGTAGTGGAAACCTTTCAGAGATAATATTATTGAAAGTAACAAGGATTAGTGTAGAAGAATACGGACAAATTTCCGGGGGAAAAAAATGTTTTTTTTTTTTTTGTTGAAAATGTAAAAATATGATACCATAAATTGAGGACGAACTCGCGTGTGCGTGAGACGTACACGAAATTCCTCCAGTCTAGTTATAACCAAACAGAGGATGGACATTTTGCTATTTGAAAAACGTCAGTTAGAACGAATTTGACTGAATGTATTAAACAAAGGAAAGCGATTACTATTTATCCTACGTACCAACAGTTTTCAATGCTAAATAACTCCGTCTAAGCTGTAAGAGGCCATTAGTGTTGGTGCTGGAGTATATATATATATATATCTGAAAAGTAAACTCTACAGGGGATGTTGCCGGTCCTAACGCACCGAACTGAGTCTTACTAAAGGAACAGTTAGAGGAATTAGAAAAACTCAAACGGTACACGAAAGAACTATTGTTACTATCAGACTCAAGGAGGCCACAAGACGATTTCACGGATAAAATAATAAAGAGAATTACTGGATGCGATGAAACGAATCGCCAGGCTGAAATGCACTCGGGCAGGATACATCGCATGACAAGACGACGACAGGTGGAACAAACGTATGATTCAGTGGTGGCCGATTGACAGTCGTCGCATACGCGGAAGATTCATGACCAGATGGAGGAATGATATTATAAAATGAACAGGAATTAATTGGATTCGAACAGCTGTAAATTTTCTTCGTACATTCTAATTCCGTCTAGTACATGCACAGAAAGTGGGACAAATGTGTGCAAAAATTTCGCATTAAAGGTATAAATTTGTCGATAATGACTTACTTTGTAAATATAACGAACGTTTGTGAATTGACGTAACGGGCAAATTGAAAAAAAAAACGGACCGAAAACAACTTTTCGGGTCTGGCCTGTTGACAGTTTAAACAAACGCCGTTAAATTATAACAAAAACAACTACTACAACTACCGTAATAATAATAATGACCAGCATCATTATCATTTTCGTAATCGTAACAATTATATATATATATATATATATATATATATATATATATATATATATATATATATATACGTGTGTGTTGTGTGCGGTAGTAATAAAAAAATTATGATTGAAGCGTAATGATAATGACGGTTGTTGAAACGGGACAAGGTATTTTATTTATTTATATTTGAAACTAAGAATACACGTGGAAAATTTGTTTCGCGTTTACATTTTATCAGTGTATCCACTTTACGAACTCCACGCGCATTTATCTTCGTAAATGCACTTTATTATCGTGAGTGTAGAAGATGCAATTTTTGATGCACGTGTATTCACAATTTATCATTCGCAATGACATTTTCGATAAACATATTTCGAAAATAGAAAATTTTGACAGCTATCTGAACTGGCATCGGTGTGAAATAATGTTGACACGATACCTAACGTTAATATATAACGGAACAATGCACATATATATATATATATATATATATATATATATATATATATATATATATATATAATATTACAATGTGTGCATGCTTACTTTCAGAATTGCATTACTGGTACTGTGTTGAAATTAAAATCGCGAGTACCGAATTACAATTTATTTTCTGGAAACGCTAGTTGTATTTTAGTTACTTCTTATTTATACTCGTGTTAAAACTCGAATTTTAATCACATTGTGTATACTTTTGGATACAACATGATAATTATATTTTTACGTATTAAATCGATTCCAAAAAAAAACCTCTTCAAAAATTTTTTAATTGGAACACTTTTTACTTTTTGATCGTCTACATCCCGTAAGTTACACTATTTGTTTTTGTGGGATACCTTAAGAGCCACGTTTACGAAACACGTCCACGAGATTTGGAAGACCTGAAAACTCGGATTTCGAAAGAAATTTCAAAAATCCAACGACCTGATAAGCTGGAAAACGTGTTTTGTAAGCAGACTGAATGAATGTATTGTTGCAAATAGCTATCATCCGAACGATATTGTATTCCGCAAATGATTGTAAGCTAATCTCTCGTTTTCCTATTTTTAAATCAAATTTCATTCAAAAATTTTGGTCGAGTAGTTTTTGAGTTATTCAAGAAACGACAAACCCGTCTCTCTTCTCTAGGTCACCCTATATATATATATATAATATATATAAATAACGAAATACTTAAATAAACTGTTCGTTAAAATATACGAAAATTAATTAAAATACGATTAATTTAAAACAGAAAAAAATATAGTAAATAATAAAGAAGATTAAGCTATTCACTTGAAATGTATAGGGAGACAAAACGCTTAACGAAACGAATAATTTTTCAGTACTGCGATAGAAACCTGAGAATACAAATCGCGTGGTTGCCAGAAGTTAAAGAAGACCTCCAGAAAATTAATATTACATTGGATAACACTCCGAATAGAGAAACAGGTTTTTAGGTAAAATTAATATATTCTACAATTTTGAAGAAAAATAGCGAAGAAAAAAACCGGGACCAAACGAACAAATGAAAGAAAGAAATGGCATGGGCCGAAGTAATGAAGAACTATCGGAGTGAAAATTAGAGGAAGTGAAGATATTTTACGTGGTCCATAGTAGGCCAATTCTAAAGAAGTAAATAGGACTTTTATACGAAACCCATTTTTAGCTAATATTTACAAAATTTAGTTAAAATTTAAAATACTCCTATCCGTAATCGATGCAACTGTATAAATTCATTATTTTTTTTTTTAAAGAATTAGATTAGAAAATTTAACACCGCTAATACAACTCCGGACGAAAATAAATCGTATCCACGCGAACGGCGACCAATAACTGTAATAGGAATATAAAAAAAATCGCATCTACGGGAAATCAGAGTATTCAAGATAAATTTTTGAATTTATTTTTGGGTAGTTTTCGAGAAATCGTAATGTGCGAAAAATACAAGTAAAATAAATTGAACGAGTAGAAAATGTGGTGGCAAGATGATATTCCATCTAGAGTGTAAAACTTCGTCATTTCTATTTAAGAGGCTTGTACATTACAGCTGCTAAAGTCTCCTCTTATCGTTGTTACAGAATGATCTGTGAAAACGAGGAAAAATTTAAACCGAATATCGTGCAGTTATATGCTACAGGCAAAAGTGTCAACTATCTACTTGGCGCAGCTCAAATCAACTGCTTTTAGACAAAACAAAGAAAACAAAAAAAAAGACAGGATGAAAGTTTTACTGTTCAACATTAAAAACAGAATTGATAAACTACCGGCTACAGGAAAACTTTTTTGCCACAAATTCATTTCGTTTTTTCCAAACGGTATTCTTGATATCTTTTATACACGTATATAACTATATTATATATATATATATATATATATATATATACATTTGCAGGAATAGTAGAATCGTTGAAACATAAAATAAACCTTTAAATGGACGATAGAAGTGTAAAAGTTTTACAGAAAGTTCAAAATGTAAAAAACTAAAAAAAGAAAACAAAAATGAAGAATCATAAAAAGTGGACCCAATTGTTGCTAGACAGATTTTCTTCTCCTGGTTTTATTTCACAATCATAGTGAGTAGATTATAACTTTGGAAGTTTTATATATATATATATATATATATATATATATACACTGAAGATAATTTATGAACGTAGAGTAGAAGGAAAAATGATGCGCAAGAAGCACCGAAATAAAATAAACAGGGAAACAAAAAAAGCAAAAGTAGCATATATAGAAAGCCAATACGAGCGAATAATAGAAACTATTAAAAAAAAAAACCATAGATAAATAAAAGCACATTTTAAAGATTTTAAAAATATAACACGAACAGAATTTATAGATAATTGGGAAAAACCCAGAAAAATGAAAAAAATACGTCGAAAATTTATATAGAGATAATCTGAAAAAACTTAAAATAACAAACTCTCGTGTGTGTTTGTGTGTGTGACGACGTAAACAACGAACTAATATAAAAGTTTTATGCGGAGAGCCCAAAAAAAGGGTATTTGATTTAATCGGAGAAATATATGAAAATGGATAAATTCTAAAAGAATTCGATATAAACGAACTAGTAATCATTCCCCCACCACAATCTCCAAAAAAATGAACAAAGAAATTCGAAGAACATCGCGAATTAAGTCTCATATTGCGCACCTCGAAGATTCTAACAAAAGTTACATGTATACTGGACACGAGTAGAAAATAAAACTGGGCACGAACTAAGCGAAGATTAATACGGATTAGAGGAACCGTAGAAGTAATACTAAGACTAAGCCTGATAATAGAAAGGAAAATAAAAATAAATCAGACAATCTACACTGCCTTCATAAACCAGCGAAATACTTTTGATACATGTGACCACAAACTACTTAATGACATACTAAAAACATTATATAAAACCTCAGGCAGGTGATTCCAGTAGTGATAGGGCAAGAGACACGAGGATACAGATGATCAGCTTGAGGAACTGGTCATAAAAGTCTGCATAAATCTTATGACTGTCTCTCCCTCGGCGGGTTTAGGTCGCCGTAAAAACCTTACATTGTTATCTCCTCAGTAACAAACCGCTGCCTTGTGGTTCGGGTGTTTACCCAAAGACTAAAGGAGTAAACCCTAACAGAAAATCAGGAAGCAGAATGACACAGCTTTCCCACCTCTGCTCCTACAATAATTCTACTTATATAAATTAGAACGAAATAATTTTAAAAGTGATAAATAAACGAACAAATTAACAGATAATGATAATAATTACAATAATATTAAAACAGAAGAGTATATACAGCTATATGATAAATAACCTGGCAGTAGGGATAAAATGTATCTTCCAATTTGCCCAGCCAGCATTTTCCCCAATATGGCAGTAAGAAAAAGGAAAGATCGTAACAGCCAAGGACATAATGGGCAACCGGATGTGACACCAGCTCCTTCACCGCCTAGTACAAATATAAACAGAAGGAGCAAACCTCCCAAATGTGACAAAAAACATCCCGGATATGACCAAAATATTTAGCAGATGTACATAGGTACATAAATGTCAGAACTCTATCAACGGAAGATAAACTAATTGAATTAGAAGAATAAATTGCTAACATCGAATTGGATGTACTTGGACTCAGCGAGGTGAGAAGACCAGGTGGAAGTGTAACAAAATTGTGAACACAACATATACTGTATCACACGAGGCAGGATAAATATCGTTTAAATGGAGTAGGATTTCTGATAAACAAGAAGTGGTCTGACAATGTAGAAAAATATGTCGGAATATCGGATAGAGTTGCACACCTGGTGATACAAATAAATAATAAACAGAATATGAAAGTTGTTCAAATATATGCATCAACAGAAATTCACGAAGAAGAAGAAGTACAAAAATTATACGACGAAATACAGGATAGTTTAAACCGAGACAAATGCCAGTATGCTATTATAGTCGGCGATCTTAATGCCAAAATTGGGACACGTTCAGACGAAAAGGAGACAACAATTGGGAAGTACGGTATAGGCATCAAAAATGAAAGGGGAGAAATGTTAGCCAGATTTCTCGAAATGAATAAACTCTATGCCATGAATACATTCTTTAAAAAGAAAGAAAAAAGAAAATGGTCATGCCCTGATTACAAACATAAAAACGAAATCGATTTCATAATTTCGAATAAACTACATATAATACAAGATGTCACAGTACTAAGCGTTGTAAACACAGGCAGTGATCACAGATTGGTAAGAGCCAAACTAAAAATCAATTTGAAGCAAGCTAAATATAAATCGAAACAGATGCCAGTGAATGTAGACCCGGAAATATTGTCTGAGAAACTAGAAGAATACCAGAAAGACTTGCATTTTGCACTATTAAAAAAACCAACAGCAACCATTGAAGATGAAGCAAGTTTTATAGCGAAAACAATGAAGAAGTGTGCAATTAAAGTAGCACCGAAAATTAAAATATTAAATAACAAATTAAGCGCCGACACTAAATCACTGTTGAAAGAACGAAGAATTTTAAAAGTGGACAGGGATAAAAATTTGATTCAATGGACAGAATTAAATAAAACAATAAGAAAGAAAATAAGAAATGATATCAGGAATTTCAACACCCGTCTGGTGCAGGAAACTATTGAAAACAATAATGGTCCGAAGATATTCAGAAAGGCATTGTCCGGCGGAAATAGAATACTAACAAAAATAATAGGTGCTACTGGACAAGTTGTGACAAATAAACACAAAATAATTCAAGAAGTGGAAAACTATTTTATAGACAATGGTAATACAAAGATACAGCCTCATATGGTCGTAAATAGGAGTAAAGTCAAGAAGTGGAAAACTATTTTATAGACAATGGTAATACAAAGATACAACTTCATATGGTCGTAAATAGGAGTAAAGAATAGATAAAAATATTGAAGAGATTCCTGAAATAACGAAAGATAAAATAAGGAACGCGCTCCGAAGAATAAAAACAACAAATCAATCGGTGTTTTGAAGAAGTTAAGATATCAACTACATGGATGGAAGCAGAAGTAGTCCTTATACGTAAAAAGGGAGATATGCGCAATCTGAGAAATTACAGACCAATTAGATTACTGTCACAAATGTATAAATTATTTTCTCGTATAAAAACGAATAGAATAACACAACAAATAGATTTCAATCACCCAAAATAACAGGCCGGCTTCAGTTCAGGATTTAATACGATCGAACATCTGCTGACAATTACAATGCTAATACAAAAATGTGAAGAGTACAACATAGATTTGTACGTGGCATTTATAGACTACGAGAAGGCGTTCGACACAGTAGAGGTGTGGGTAGTACTGAATTCATTAAAACTAATTGGTATCAGTGACAAGTATATACAAATTATAAAGAACATTTATGGGTCTGCTACAATGCAAATAAATTTATGGAATGAAACGAAAAAGATCCCAATAAAAAGAGATGTTAGACAAGGAGATACCATCTCACCGAAATTATTTATCTGCGCTTCCGGACACCGTGTTTAAAAACTTAAATTGGACTACAACCGGTATTAGAATAGACGGTGAATATTTGAATCACCTCAGATTCGCGGACGATATAGTTCTATTAAGCGGAAGCGCAGAAGAGCTACAGACGATGATAACAGATTTAAATGTACACTCGAACAAAATAGGACTGAAAATAAATTTACATAAAACAAAGGAAAAAGTGTACAAATAGCAGTAAAATCGGAACAGATAGAGCAAGTAAATAGTTACATATACCTAGGTCAAAAAATCACGACAAATAAAGACAATGAAAACAGAAGTGACAAGAAGAATATCACTATCATGGGTTGCGTTTGGAAAATTACGCATAGTATTCCGCAATAATACCGATTAATCTGAAACGTAAATTATATAACAAATGTGTATTTCCGATTCTTGTATATAGTTCGGAAATATGGCCATGTACAAAAACAAATTTACAAAGGATAAGAAAAGCTCAGACAGCACATGAGAGAATGATGCTGAATATAAGATTATCGGATCGTAAAAAGAATACATGGATACGGGAACAAACACGGTTGGATGATGCAGTGGAGCGAATGGCTACAACAAAATGGAATTGGGCTGGCCACATTGCTCGAAGAGAAAATAATAGATGGTCAAAGCGGATTTTACAGTGGTGGCCGATGGACAGAAAAAGGAAACTGGGAAGGTCAATGACGCGGTGGCGCAATGATATAGCAAAGATAGCTGGGAAAAATTGGTTGCGGTAAGCACAGAAGTGGTTGGAAGACGTTGGGGAAAGCCTTCATCCAGGAGTGGATAGATAAAGGCTTATCGTGATCGTGTGATTATATACATATATACATATATATTAATATATATTCTAAAAAACCCGACTAATTATTCGGTTTTTTTATTTAGTCAGATTTACTTTTATTCTTTATTAGTACAATGTAAACACGTCGTGGCAAATGAAAATATCTCTAAATGATAATGAATTATATGACGAATAACAGATATAAAATAAATTAAATGTATTTAAAATAAAGTTGAAAAATATATTTCAGTTGAAGAGTAACTAACAGATAATCTACAATTGTATGAACTTTGTGAAGGTAAATCACGATTTTAGAACTACAATATATTTCAATACACAGTATATGTAACCGGTGTTTTATAAAATCAATAATTTATTCTAATAAAAATATAACTAAGAATTGCCGTATTCAAAACCTCACTAACTTTTAATCGGCTCTAATAAAACCTACTAATATCGATGTACATCCAGACTTTCCAGTTGGTTTACCAAAATCTAAAGGTAGTCTAGAATTGTTTGAAATTTTGTGAAATGAATCGTGTAATCATACAAATTTTAGAACCCCATTAATAAATTAAATGTATTAATAATACAAAGTTATATTTAATAGGTGTTTTACAAAATCAGTGATTTATTCTAGTAAAGTATAACTAAGATTCACCGTTTAAAAAATTCGACTAATTTTCAATTGGTTCTAGCAAACTAATATCGATATATAGGACTACTTTTCAATCTGTTTTAACCAAACCAACTAATGTCGATATATTCTGCGTTCCGTATCCTTAAATTAATTAAATCAAATTACAATTACTTACTAACTCTTAATATTAAATCCGAAGAAACTGAGTAAAAAAAAACACGCAATTATTTCAGTCGAAATATGATTACTTCATTTCAAACAGAAATAACCGAAAATTTTCGATTAAGTCCATCACTAATATATGTATATGGACAGAGGAATAATAAAAACATAATAGGAAAATCAAAAAACGATGATAAGAAGATAAAGAGTGTTGTTGAAACTTAAACAAGAATAAGAAAAAGACAAAACTACAGCCTATCAACGCCTATTCTGTTCAATATATACATAGAACAAGCAATTAAGGAATGGGAAATGTAACAACGGAATTTCAGCAATGCGACATGAAAATAAGTACTTTTAAATTCCCAGATGATATTACAATAATAGCAGACAGCGAACAAAAATTAAACCACATGACCTAAATATACGATATAAATGTAGTAGTAGAACGAATAAAAACGAAACAACAATAATGAGATGCAATCAAAAAGAAGATGGAAAAGAAACATAGACATAGAAAAATAAGATAAGCAAAAAAAAAAACAAAAATATTTTGGAAGTATTAACGGATGATAAAAGTGAACAAGATGTAAAAGGAATAATTTCAACGACGACTCAGCAGAAAAAGGAGCTGATTAACATTTAAAATTATAGCCGGATAACGAGTATTCTACAATTACCGCCTGCTATAGGCTGGAAACGTATAAAAGGAACGCCGTTAACGCGTTGGGATCTCGACGTAGTAAGATTCACTGGTAAAAATAATTAGATTTAAAAAGGCGAAAACGAGCATAAAAAACAGAAAGAGGCCAGTGCACTGATATAGGTTAAATGGTAAATGCTCAAATTTTTATTAAGCATATTCAAAATCTATATTAAATACGAAAAGAGTTCGTTCAGAGCAATCTTTAGGACCATTCAAATATTTTTTCTAACTAAAAATACCAAATATAATGTTTCAGAACGTAATCACATTTTTACTTATTTTAGAATCAGACCACACCGATTTCAGCTAATTTCTTATCGTCAAGTATATATATAAAGAACAATTATCGAAGTTCCTAGTCAATTCAGTTAATTTCCGTATTCATTAATAGAATCTTAGTTAATTACTTTACTATTATACGGATATCAACACCATATTCCAAATTCTTTCTAGAAGTTAAATATATGTATATATATTCCGATATACAAAAAAAAGTAGAATCTGAGGTAACTACCATTAACGATATATAAATAAATAAATAATAAAAAAAAAATTAGGGTAACTGCTATACTGCTCCACAAGGATATAAAAAACAAGTATAATCTTAGTTAACCATTATAATGTTATACAAACACCAACATTATGCTCCAAATTCTTTGCTATAACTGCTATAAGTAATATTATATATATATATATATATATATATATATATATATATATATATATATATATATATATATATATGATTTATAAAACAAGTAGATATACAAAGTAAAATATCTGTCAACTGCTATATTTTTATACAAATATCTACACTATGTCCCAACTTCTTTCTATAGATCTTGAGCACATATATGCATACACACACACATGTATATATATATATAAATAATTTTGGATATACAAATGTTTTGTAGGTAACATGTATTTGATAAGGATAGCCAGAATTTCACCGTCAGGTCATATAGGTCATCTACATAAAACCCACACGGTCGTGTACTTTTATAAAATTACACAATTAGTTATAGAAACTAGAATTTTTAGTTCGTAATCACAAAAATAAGAAAAGTTTAAAGTCGACATTAACATTTTACGCGGAGACGACTGCACACGTTGCGAGCGATTGATCATAAATTTGTCATTATTGATGATTAATTGATTAATAAACCGTTGACTGATAATCAAAATAAGGATAAAATATTAATTATGCACGTTGTAAAAAAAAGATTTATCCGAAATTATGTACACACAATATTGCTTTACGTCATATTCACGTAGATTCAACCGATAAATAACTATAAGGTCAATGACGAAATATACACGAATGTAAACCTGAAAAATTAATAAGCACGTATTTCTAAGTATAACCAACATCCCAGTCAAGTCGACATGTAGAAATCTGAAAGATTATAATATATGCCGGTGATTGAAAAATATAGATGTACGTAATCTCTTGCCTCAAGAGACGCGACCAGAATAATGATGATGATGATATATATATAGGATGACCCAGAGAAGATTGACTTTGTTTTTTGAATTACGCAGTTGGTAACACTGCTAAGAAACAAACCGCGTGCTCCACGTTTAGTGTATACATGAGAGAGATTCGTTTTTGTCCAGTTTCAGTTATCATAGCATCCTATAACGAGAAGAAACGCGCGTTTTGCGTGAAACGTTATTTTCAGTGTGAATCGATCACGACAGTGCAAGGAGAGTTTCGAAAAGAATCCAAAGTCACGCGATTTTTTTTTTGTAAGTATATCTTAAGAGCCGCGTTTACGAAACACGTCCGTGAAATCTGGAAGACCTAAAAATTCGGATTTCTGAAGAAATTTCAAAAATTCAGCGACCTATGCTCGAAAAAATTTTGTAAAACGACTGAACAAATGTATTGTTGCAAGTGGCGATCATCTGAACGATATTGTGTTTCACGAATGATTAAGCTAACCCTTCGTTTTCCTATTTTTAAATAAAATTTTATTCAAAGATTGCAGTCGAGTAGTTTTTGACTTTGCAAAAAAACATCAAAACCGTCCCTCTTCTCTAGGTCACCCTATATATTTTATATATATATATATATATATATACGCGTATAAATTTGGCGGGCAACATATCTGTTAAATAACTTTAATATAATTTTTTCGCTTAAACATCGGCTTCATTATCTTCCATTTTCCATAAATTCGATTCTAAACTTGTTTTTTGGTCGATTATTAATTCAACTAAGTTCATATATTTGTCAGTGTTGCCCTTTTTATTGTCATCGTTATTCCCATCCAGTATTCGGAGTATACTTCTTTCATGGCAGTCTAGTCATTCGGGATGTTTTTTTTAATATTTGCGGGTAAAACAGCGGTTAAAGGCTAGCAAACGTAAACATTAATATTACAGTCGAGACTATCAGTTTTTTGATAAACGTACGAAAGGACATAATTTATTTTAGAATAAGCGGATTATACTTTTTATTAAAAGTTTTTTTTTTTGAACACTGTCTACTACTAGTCTTCTAACTTCCTTTATAATTCGTCAACAATTTAACAGCTTCCGAAAGTGATAAAATTATGCTAGTTGTCACGTCAAAATGTAGTTACTCGAGTTCGCATAATCTTCATTCACGAAAAATATCGCGTAGTCGATATTGCATAAAGAAGATAACAACGCTCATGCGCCATTTCGTAAACTGCTTCTCACGTCTGACCAACGCATATAATTTACAAACGCAGCAGCTCCTACGTATTACACTAATCCGCAACTGGGTTGAAAATTGAAATTCATTAACTAATAACATCCGAATAAAACGTTCTATCTACATAATATCGTATTTTTCACTTCTTACTAAAACTTCTCTATATCCGCGACACACTCTGTTATCAAATCATCCCCGTTTCACAAATTCATGAACATTAATCGTTCCTATAATCGTTTAGTTCCGTTACTTTTCAAACCTTGTTAAACATGTATACATGATAAAACCTTTAATTAAATGAAAGTAAATAAATTTTTCACAATTCACGTGACTAGAGTGACAATATTTCCAGCAATCTGAAGAGAAGATGGTTTATATTATAAAAGAAAAATATAAAAAAAAAAAAATACAAGAAACAATTTTATATTCAAAGCGGTGCTAAACGAATTTTTAGAATTTGAATTGTATGAACCTCAGAATACGATATTAATCTTGCACGTAAAGAAACTTCCAAACAAGGTTACCGACGAAATAATATATTTATACTAACGAAATTAAAACAACAATGATAATAAAGTGAACAAGTCAACTTGGTATATCGATATATATATATGTATACAGATATTATATATATATATATATATATATATATATATATATAATTACTGGCAAACGACCAAAATCATTTTCAATGTTCGATATAATCTACCGTACGACAATATCACGCAATTTATTAAGAAATAATTAATAGAGATTACTTTAAACACACCCTACTTTAAAATTATTTTCCCTATACACTTGGCGATGGTTGAGAGAAATGTTAATTTTAAAAAAAATTTCCTTTGAATGAAAAAAATAACTTTATAATAAATAAATAAATATACACTCAATTATAATCGGTAAATTAATACATAGCAACAACACGTTTCGTAAGTATCTACCTGCTAGATTATATATATATATATATATATATATATATATATGTATATATATATATATATGTATATATGTATATATATACATATATATATACATATATATATAATGAATAATTTGAAATTTTTACAAACAAAAACAACAAAAAACAGAGTTCACTGAAATTTTTGTTTATGTAAAATCTCAAAAATTTTTAATATTCTTCTGTACAACCACATTTTGAAAGCTTGTAATCTGTTTATCGATGCTACATTTAATGTCCCCACCCCATACATTAGTACTGGAAGTACATTGCATTTAGTTATTTTCCATCTTGTTGTTAGCGGCAGCTCCCTATTACACACTAAATTTCGTAAACACATTTTTTGCTGCTTCGATTCGAGTTTTAGTCCGGGTCCCATTTATCATTTATCCAGTTTTCCAAGTACTTTATTCTATTAACCTATTGTATTGTTGTATTCCCAAGTACCTGCTTACTTGTTCGATTTTTTCTCCATCTATGTTATATATTTCTATCGATTATCCCCATGTTGTGTTTTTGTTATTCTCGTAACTTTTGTTTTTTTGACGTTTATTTTCATTCCTAACTTCTTACCTTCTAATGGTATTTTAGTCGTTATTTTTTGCAGATTTTCCTTTAACGCAGCCAAATATATCTGATCATCCGCTTAGGTTATATTCGCTATCCTTATTCCATTTGCATTTAACTCCAAGTCTATTAATATTTCCCGTTTGGGTTATTTCATGGCATATACATTGAACAGTCTCCGTGATAGAGTAGACATCCTTCCCTTACTCTGAGTGCTATAGAACAATGTTTATTCTTTGGACTGTTCTCGTCAAATTATTAAAATCGCGTTCTAATTCCAGTAAATATATTTAATTAAATTTATGTTTTTAATATAGCTTTAAGAAATAAACTGACCAAATGAAAGTAATATATATCGATTTAATTAAATTAATATTACCAGCTAACAGATTTTTCTTTATAAGCCTCGATTCATCTGGAAAAGTGTATCGTGTTTGTTTGCGTTTATATTTATATTCAACGATTGACTAGCGATCATACTCGAACACTATCGTCGATATATTTAATATTATAGATATTAAAAATAAATAATATTATCGACAATCGATAATTTTCGAGAACAAATTTCCGTAATATCTAAGCGTACACGCGTGTTTATAATCTATAAACACGTACACATATGAATATGTCGGATTGCTAAAAAATATGTAAATATATATGCGGGTATAGTACATATCGAAATACTGCGTAATTAAGCCCTTCAGTAAGTAAATAAAATTCTTAACTGATAAGACATCCATTCAAAAAGTTAATTTCGACAAACAACAACGGTGCGTTATCAGTGTTTCACTAACACAACTACCAGACTAGAATTCTATTATTCGCCGAATACGTTCTAAATTGTGAGTTTACAATTCACAAAAACATCTGCCGGAAATATTAACTAAATATCGTTTCTTCTTTAAACCGATATAGTAATAAAATATTTGGAAGCCAGTCGAAGAACTGTAACTATAAGTAGCAAATATCATAAATCTTTCAACTGAAAACTTTAATTCTTTTTTAAAAACAAATTCTATTAAACTTTCGCCTAATTGTTTTTTTTTTTTCGGTATCGTGTACTGCTACTAGGCGCACAAAGGCACTCGTTGTGGATAGTGTTTTCATGGATTATGTTAGGATTGTCGGAGATAGTTGATAAAAATTAAAAAGGTCTGTGAAAGGCAATATCAAAGGACCGAACATTCACACGGAATATAGGCAAACACAATAACAGCAGGATGAAGGATCGTTTCGGTCTGGCATATATTTCTAAAGCTGCGAGGAGTATCAGTTGTATAGATTTGACACTCGGTACTTATTGATAATCGCTATACATCCATATGATTTTTACATAAATCGAAACATCTATTGCAGGATGAGTAAAAATCATATTTGGAACATTGTTGTTGTCTGTTTCGTTGCTTTCACACAACTGGGTTGTTGCGTTATCTAGATAACTCGAAATTCAGCGTAAGATTACATTCGAGCTAAATCTTAAATCTGAGGGAGAGCAGACCACAGCGATAATTTCTGGATTTACGGGATGATATGAAGAAAATAATAAGTGTTTGATATGCATCGACTGATGCACGAAGCTAATTTTAGCGCCATAAGTTTACAAAACCGAAAAGTTAAGCGGTAAGGTGTATCTGATGATCTTACTAACGCGTATGTAATGATGAAAAATTTCAATAAATTTATGTCGCCAGCTGGGATGAAACCCGACAATCGAGAGTAATTATGCCACCGCGACAGGTACGTATTTGTTAGAATAGACCGTATTTCTCGGTTCGAAGATATAAATATTTAAACTCCAGTATTATAAATTCTTTACACGTAAATTCTACGTTTCGTGGCATGAAATAATTAAACAAGATGACTAGGAAAATATAAATTAATATTTCGCGCATAATACACCGCCTCTTAGGTAACTCCAGATAATTTTTTTTAACGAGCTGTATAAATATTTCCAGAATTAAAACATTCTACCTAAATGAAACGGCCTTTATGCCAAAAAATAGACAATATAAAAAAAAAGTTTCCTTACTATATAAAGAACACATTGTGTAACTGAAAGAATTAAAAGATATTTGTCTATATATTTTTGCAGAATACGTTGGAACACTTATGTACATTATATGTAATACATTCGCCTCATTACGAATTTTATATATATATAAAAATATATGTATGTATGTATATTTATTTATATATAAATTATATACAAAAAGACTAGAAAGCTTTTCGTCCTAATACAGTGGAGTAGAAAAATATAATACAAAAAATTTATACAATTTATAAAAAATTTAAATGGAAAAAAAAACCAAAAAATAAAATAAAATGTAAGAAAAACTTAAAACTTAATTTATATGTACAATATTAGAAAAATAATTATTTTTTGTAGTATCATACATCTGAATTCAACATTTTCTAACATTTTAATTTATTTTTTTTATGTTTTTCCTCTAATAATTTTTATAAATTGTATAAATTTATATATATATTTTTTTGCACTTGATAATGGCTTAATAACCGAAATGTTTCAGAATTTTTGCATATAAAAATTAAGTGTTTTAACCTATTTGTTTGTTATATATATATATATATATATATATATATATATATATATATATATATATACATATATATACATATATACACACACGATTAAGATATATTTCAGACGACGCGAAGGATTAAAGATAAATGGCTCACCTGCAGAAGATTCGGTAGGTAATAAAACTTCGTTAAAAGCGCATTTCGATAACATTGAAAGCAGGACCGACATCGTTAAGCAGAAACTTCTAATGTGTCGGACCGATGGTAACAACATGATGATTTTTTTTCTTATGTAATGAAAAAATTAACGAAATATTATGCGAATAAAATCGATCATTTATTATTACGAATCATCCGCAGAAATGTTCAAAATCATCATATCGCGTTCGACCGAAAACGCGTGATTTATATTATTAAAAGCAGCGTTACGCAACGATCTTCCCTAAAAACAAAATTAATCGTTGATATTAAAATTTTTTACAATTAAAATTCGATTTACAATTTTTCCAGCACTGATTTCAGTTTTTTAAACGAATTTTTAATTTATTTTTTGCGGATTTTAATATTACGCTATACCATTTGGTTTCATTTTTCCGTACGATATGCTGGTAGAGTTATAAATTCGATTAAATTAATTTTTTTATTGAACGCTAGATCGGACCTTTATGCATATATATATATATATATATCCTTGGCAACCATCGAGCTCTTGCACATTTTTTTTGTTCGTAAAATCGTTTTTTCCCCCAGAAAATATATTTAAATAAAAATCGAATAATATTAAAAACCGTTACATATACATAACTACAATTTCGTTTCATTAATTTTCGGAGTTTTAACCCGAAAAATGTCAATTTCGACAAATATCAATAATGCTAATGTTTAATGTTTTTTTTTCTTTTTAAATTAATTTGGGAATTTTTCGATCAGATAAATTTTTCTTTAAATCATTTTTTCGTAGATTAAAACATATATACATCCGATACTTTACATCGAAAAAGCTTATAACATTCGAACGGTTATTGCGATCGATCTGAAATTGAAGTTAGGAAAAATGACAATCGGGAAAAAAAAAATCGAAATTTTCAAAATTTCATTGGCGGTGTACTCGAGAGTTGGTGCCCATAAAATTCGTAATTTCCATACAGGTCATTTTTAATTATTTTTATTCCGCTAGTTTTTTCCTCAATAGATTACGTTCTTCGGTGTCACTCGGTTCAATGCCAACTTCGTTTAAATCGCTTTTTAACTCCTCAAACCGTTCCATTTGTTCTTCAAATTCTACAGATAAGTGAATATTCGGTTAATTAACCGTGTTTGGGTTCGACCGCTTTTTATATAGCCATAAAACCTAATTCATCTTCTTGTCATAGCAGCCTTCCCGCATACTTGTATATTACTTCATTACATCTTGCTCTATATTTCTCGCTTACTTTAGTTGGTCTTGCGATTCTTCGTAATAATCTTTTTTATGTAATTCTTCGATCATTCTGTTTGTATGTAATGTCAAGCTTTCTGATGCATATCTTCGGGATGAATGACTGCACGGTAATGGCATAATTTTGCATTGCGCGACATGCATTTTTGTTATAAAAGTTCTTTGTCAATTGAAAAGCTGCTAATAATTTGTTTGTTCTAGAACGTATTGCTGTTTTTTCTTGCATATTGAGTTCAATCCATTCGCTCAGATATTTAAACGGCTATATTTCTTGTTTCCAATTAATCATATATAAGACTTGCTTTTTTCATATTTTACATATATATTTAATGATAAGAAAATCGTACAATTAATATAAAATTACGGAATTCAGCGTACATAAATTTCCCTGTTTCGTCAAATATAAAATAGCGAATAATAATTTTTATAGGGGTAAGGTCGGAGCCATTCGTGACGGTCACGTTCTATAGAATTGTTTTGTATTCTTCGCGCGTTAACAATACAATACTAGAAACAGCTGGCACAAATGTGAAGATCTATTGACAACCAGCTAGCTTAGTAATATTTCGTTTAAATTCTATTCGGTGGCGGCCCTGTTTTATGAAGTTCTCTCTTTGAAACTGGGTACCTAGAAGATACACTACCTCCTATGTAACTAATTTCAGCCAAGATCCAAGCACTAATCCTCCGGTAACAGTTTGGTATTCACTGCTTCGTACGTCAATATTACCACCCGGTCGTATTGAATTTTCCGGTTTAACCGATTAATCAAACTACCACCTAAAGACTTACGAGGGTCGAATTATATATATATATAGAAGATTAACCAAAAAATGAATTTTTATTAAACGCAGCTGTCAGAGAATTATCAAAGCATGACTGACTATTTACTTAATGAAATCCTTATATAAATATGTATAGTCAATATCACTTCCTTAATTTTTAATTATTACATATTTCACACTTGAATTATACATATATATATATTATAAAAATTATTTACAAAAAAATGTACTTCTATTTTTAACATTTCGCATAATATTTTCAAAAGCCAGGTTTATTATGGCATTTCCATCACGTTTTAGTTTACAGAGATAAAAGTGATTACCGACAAAACCTAACATCTACGTTATATGAACTTGCTGATTCCCAGAAGTCGTAAAAAAATACGAACGCGCAAATTTAATGCATTTTTCTTGATTATTATTATTATTATTATTATTAAGAAATCATGTATACATTGATGTTAATTTAATGCATAATACGCATTTTTACAAGCTGTATTTTCACACTCACACACACGCGCGCGCATATATATATTATTAAGTTTGAAGCTTATCGTTTGTTTTATATTTAATTATAAATCTTTATTGTTAATGCGAAAACTGAAATCAGTGATAGCAAGGTGCACATCCATAAATAAATTCGTGCAATATATATATATATAAAATTAAAATCAAAACCTTCATTGTTTTGTAAATAAACAGATACCGATAATATTATATTAGTATCATAATTGATTTTTCCATTTAAATTATGCCGGACAGAAAGACACATTATATAATATTTATTAATGAAAAGTCAAAAGTCGCTACAAAAAGTTAACCCATTTGAAATCGCTGTATAGAAGTTTTATCGAAATAACTGAATATTTTTAATAATCACTATCAGAAAACGAGGAATGACATGTTTAAAAGTAACTCGCTCCCCCTATTTGATTTTCGAACGTTTCGTTTTATATATATCCGGATTTATAAACAAAAATATCAGTTTTTACAAAAACCAAAAAAGGGAGCGTTTAATGTTTTTTGTTAGAAATGAATTTTAGAATTTTTCGATCGGATTTTTTTATTAACGCAAATCTTTCATTAAACATTAACCGATTCGTATCTAAACATATTTTCCCGAGTAAATAAAACACCGTTATAGGAAAAATTAAATGATTTTTTCTATCGATATATTCTTCATTGAAAAAAAACTTTATAAAAAGGAAATGAATCCGAAGACGAATAATCGTTTTTTAGATTGCAAAAAGCGAACTATGACGCGAAAAAGGTTAAACACGAAAAATTCTAACCAAAAATGTCAGGTTCGACACATATCGGAAGGAGTAGAGGCACTTTTTTATTTATTTATTTTTTTACAAATTAATTTTAAAATTTTTCGATCGGAATTTTTATTTTTAATAATTCCATCATAGATTAAATGCGATAAAAGGAACAAATTTCTAAGCTTATAACATCGAAACGATCAATACGATCGAATTGAAATTTGCAAGGTTAATAAATAAGTCGAGGAAAAAAATTTCTAAAATTTTATTCGGGTTGTAAACACCCAATTTCCATATAGGCAATTTTCGATTACTCGGTAGTATGTACGAAATTTCATCGAAATAGTGGCGCATATATATATTACAAGAATTACTTGTTTAATAAGATATAAAATTAACCTCATAATAAAATGTACAAATTAGCGCTTTAGTTCTCCGATACAAAGAGAATTTACTACACGGGAACGTAATAAATCTAAACACGTCATCAGCGGCGTGTAATCTTAGGTTGAAAAGTGCAATTTTTTATTATTATTTTTTTTTTTAAATTCTAAATTGAAATTCTTTAGAAATCTTATTTCTAATGTATAAATTTAAAAAACAAAATTACTTAATAAAATTTCTAAAAATCCAAAAAAACTAGGAAGAAGAAACGAATTACAGACAAATATATGTAAGATTCTAAATTTCAAAATGATCGTCCGCTATACAAGATTTATCAAATAGAGTTATTATTTTAAATTTTCGTAGTACGCGATAAAAAATTCATCGAATTTCCACGATTCTATAATCGCAAATATTTGAATTTCGTTCTCTTAATTGAATTATTATTTTAAATTTGCTTACTACGCGATAAAAAATTCATCGAATTTCCGCGATTGTATAATCGCGAATATTTGATTTTTTTTTTAACTTTCGCCGTATTCGGAAACGAGTTTTCGACGAGATTATAGTTCGTAAATTTAATTTTTTTTTTTACCTATTAAAATTATTTAAAAACGTACAAGTTTTTACATTTTTTTCAAGATTAACGGTTATTTATATAACGATATATGATGTAGGCCAGGAGGAATACAACAAGAGTGTGTAGAATCTTATAACAATTACGCAATGCGAAGATTATAATCGGTCTGATGAGCCACTTAATTTAATGCGTCGTTTCGAATAATTTATTTCAGAATACCTCGCATATGAGAACTATGAGGCAAGAATAATTAGATACTAGGGAAGCACTCGATAACCCTGATGCTAACGATCGACCGAAAGAGGTGTTTATTTGCTATCTCGATTCTAATGGAACTTTCGTTCGCATAAAACACTATCAGCCAATACGAATATTCGCGAAAAGTCAATAAATACGATCGAAGGATAATGCAAAAATTGGATTACGTTCAAAACTCTCTATTAAAATGCAACATATCCGAATGCAATCTCATAAAACGAGAAGTAAGTCAGGGGGCTGCATATTATCGCCTTTACTGTCTAATATATACGTTGTCGAAATATTTCACCGAACTTTACGGAATTTGAACGTAGGAATAAAAATCATGTACAGGAAAATAACATTCGCTTTATTGCTGGCATTTCGAAAAATTTTACAAACTCGGTAATAATATAAATGAGAAAGGGACGAAATGTAGTCTCTAATAATTAACTTAAATAAAAAGAAGCCCTTGATAATAAGCAGAGAAAAACACCGAGCTGTTGAGGAATTCAAATACTTTATAACGGAAAATCTTAATCCAAATGTAAAAGTTGTAATGTGCTCGAGTAAGACAGTCTTTCGAAAACGTGAAAAATTACTTATGGATAAATCTTGAAACCGGATAACTAAATAGGATTTTATAATTACTCCATCTTATTATACGGATCGAAGCGAAAACCCTTAAGTATTTCTGCGAAATGTGGATACATAAAAGAAGTATGAAACTATCGCGGACACATAACTAACTAGGTGGTACTGAAGAAAGCCAATACAAATGGCAGCTATTTCGGCCATATTATATAAGCAAGTGTTATAGGAAAAATTGAGAGATAGGGGGGAGATGACAAATGTCACGGTAAAGGAACATACTAATGGACAGGAAGACGGACGTTTGCCGAACTCATAGACGCGGTGATAAAATAGGAAATCTGACCAGAATGAGTAGCAAATGTGTTTAGCGTATAATGATTATTTATATATATATATATATACACATATAAATTTCAAAATGTTTTCGAATATATAAATTTTTGATAACCCCCCCCCCATAGTTTAGCATCAATAATATATTTACACTTTTCTACGGCGACACTAATACAATTCTAGATATTTTATCGATTTTAAAGTTATAAGAAAAAAGTTTGACGAGGAACTATTATTATTTAAAGCAGAGTCGTCTGGTCGGACTGATCTACGAAAGTCGCAGTACATACACGCCAATCATCCGCACATATGTAAATTATCTAAAAATATAGATTTTAAAAATACCGCAAAAGGAAACACCTATTGTTAGAAATAAACAAAAAAAGTCAAATATAGAGGCTCATTCCTGAAATACTAAAACAGCGTAAAATGGATCCGGACTGTTCAATTAAACACGATAAAAAATTTAAAAAAAAAAACAAAAAAAAAACGGAATTTTTTAAAATATAAATTACATTCTTTTAAGTTTTACATGTGTGTACAAACACGAAATGTTTCGAAGATTCTCCGTTATAGCGGTAGTGTCGATTAGGTCATTCCCGTTCTAGTTTTATTTTAAGAATCATTTTAATATAATAATAAACGAGTCTTTTAAAAATAATTTTTTAAATTTAATAACCTTTTTACGATAATAATAAATAGTTAGGGTTATTACAGTTGTTTTATTTTAAAAAATTATTATTGGAATTGTTATTTCGTTTTAAAAACTGACCGTCACGTTAGTTCCTCGTGGTTGGTGTTCTGTTTTTGGTTCTTTAATTTTTCTGCCGTAATTTTATTTATTATTTTAGTTATTTTAAAAGTTATTTATTATTTCAGTTATCTCGAAATTTATTTATTAAGTCGGTTTTTTTTTGTCATTAATTCTTCGAGGATAAACCACGCTTGTTGATTAGGTTTTAGGTTAGGTTAAGTTTGATGAAATACATTAAAACTGACATTAGAATCATTATTAACTGAAAAAATAAATATCGTGTTTTAAATCGGCAAAAATGACATTTCGAAAGAAATGTCAGCTAATAATTCGCTATTTTCGCGATAAGTTTGCTAATTAATCATTTACATCAAGTGGAAACCACCATCTTTTTTTTTAAGTGTGATTTTGCATCGTTATTTTACATCCTCTTTCATATCATTTCCTTCCTTTTTCTAAAACTTCTTACCTCAATTTTTACGTAATAAATTTTCCCCCTTTATTCTAATTTATTTATTTCCCTATTGAACCATACGAAATGGTTTTAAAATTAATACATTAATTATATTAATCGCGTTTCGATAACTGTAATCGCTTTATCGATCGATAATCAGATTTTAAATGTATTATTTTCGATGTCAAAAGGAAAATAAAAAAAGGTTAAACCTAAACAAAAGGATTCTGCGAATAAAAAATTATAAAAAAAAACATTTAAAGGAAGTATAAAGGCCTTTGCCATACCGAACTAAATAAATAATAAAGACATACGTTACCTTAAAGCGAAACGAACGAAAATACGAATATCGTAATTGAAAATATAAATCTTATTTACAGTTTTAAAAAACGCGAAAATAATTTAATTAATAAATTTAAAAAAATTAAACCGAGAAATTTTACGTAAAAAAAATAATTCTCGTATTTAAACGATATAATAATAAACGACTAACATATATAAACTTCTAACACCGGCAACAAACTAACGACGACTACAACCGACTAGAACGTTCGACTCGGCTGGTTAGGTAAGACAGCAGACGAAACAAACACGACACAGGCGTTTCACGACGTTACTTATTTTATTTATCCGGGGACTCAGACTACAGTTTCACACACACACACACACACACGTAATACGCGTGCTTTTATTACTTACACACATACACACTGTTATATTATTTTTCACCACTGTACAACGCTTATTCAATGTTACAATTATTTTTCGTTTCACTGGACGTGTAGAATATTGTAATGCATGTGTAAACACACTGTCCCCTCTAAAAAGCCCGCTAACTATTGTTATGATTATTCTTAATTTTTATTACTTATTATTTTTAAACACAATCATGCCACACACACACACACATATATATAAATATAAACATATATATATACCCATATACATAACACATACACATATCTGATTTAATACACATTTTTATATGTTTTACATGTACATATATAATTGAAAACAAATTTCGTCCAATTTTCATCTCGCTTTAACATTAGGAACAAAACTTGTGTCTCTTTCTAAATGTCGTCATTACTAATTTCTGCGACGACTAAATAGTGTGATCCTAATCCGTCAGTCAGGGGTTAACCTTGAAAAATGGCTACGCGAGGGCGTTTATGTTTTCATTATTATAATTATTATTATTACGGGGATTATAATTATTTTATTATTAACACCATCATCAATACTCATTATCTTCGCTATTAATATTACGTTTATAAACACGTACTACTACCCAAAAATTTATATTGGCAAACTATTATGAAAGCGACCGACTGACACGAGCACACGTACATTCGCGAAATAAATGGATGATGATTATTATTATTATTATGGCGAATTTCGCGTCCAATCGGAAAAACCCAGATGGTGATAATGATAACCGAAAAAAAAACAGCCGGTCATATTCGGGTAGGCGTTTTATTTTTATCTATTTATTGTTATTTTTATTCAACTATTTTTAATTAATCGGATGATTTATATCCGACTAACTAATTGATAAAGAACGTTTTTAACAGAAAATGTATGCCGCGTAATTAGAAATTAACGACATTACTGTGCAGTAATTAGACCCCGAAGTAACTATATGCAGCAGAAAGCTGATGGATAATGAAGAAATATACAAGTATGCGCGGGAAGGCTACTCGACGCGATGACAAGAATTAAGTTTTACGGCTAAATAAAAAGCGGTCGAACCCGACGCGGTTAATTAACCGAATATTCACGTATTTGCAGAATTTAAAGAACAAATGGAAATGGTTCGAGATGATAGAAAGCGATTTAAACGAAGTTGGCATTGAACCGAGTGACACCGAACAACGTAATCTATTGAGGAGAAAACTAGATATGACAAATTTGAAGACAATCCGAAATTGCGCACAGGTAAAAAGTGGACCGAAGGAAGGAAAAGACAATATCGACAACGAATGCGGCAATTCTGGATACAGAAGAAACCAAAACAATGATAAATTAAACATTTGAAATACTGTGATCCTAAGTTGGCCTATTCGAGAAAAAAAGTATATATATATATATATATATTTACTAGGCAGTCCGATTGCCCATTATATGACCTTGGCTACTACGACACTTTCTTTTTCTAACAGTCACATTCGGGGATATTATCCTGACAACCGTGCTGCTAGCTGGGCAAATTGAACGATATATTTTATACCTACTGCCAGGTTAAGACACTTTGCGTTTAATTTCATATTAAATGGAGATAATTATTATTGTTCATACGTGTTTTCTTTCTATTACATTGTATCGTATCTATCGCTGGATATTATTACATTTTATATTTTATTATATTAATATGTATTGTTAAGAGCGGGGATGATTAGAATCATGTCTCCAAATTTTTGTTCTAGGTCAGTATTCACGGATCCAGATGAGGCACATATACTACAATTGGGGGTTTCTGCTAGTTGCAAGTTGTTACTGCAATAATCGCTTAACGGTATTTAATATGGCAATTAAATCTTCCTCCGTTTTCTTATTTTGTGAGTTCCAATTTAGTTTTCCTAATCAGCGCAAATTACCACCCTGCACGACGTGGACATATGGAAGTCACGTGATTGATGTTACTTTTTCCCGTTGGTGGATCTGGCTATATATGGCGGTCGAATACTTACTAGGGAAGGTGTCTAATTACAATAGCCTGTGCCCCACAGGGTATATATACATATATTATATATATCGAAGTACGATTACTTCAAAATCATTTTCTTAAATTTGCCTTCAATTAGGGTTGTCTGTTTTATGGATCGGCATCTCAATCGTTATTAAATTAACTCTGTATAAAACGTGTGTGCGTGTGTGAGACCGTTTGATGAGGTTAGAATATTAGAGTGTAAGATTCCTCTCTAACAATTTAGACGGAAAGTTATTTAGCCACTAAAACTTTTGATTAGTAAAATGAACATAGATCGGTTTCGCTATGTAATTTATTCTAACAAATTTACTGCAATCGGTGGTTTACAAATAACAAGATACCCCTGCTGCCTTTTGTCACACTTATATTGGGAGAAGTTCAGGCACAGATTATCCCTCTCTAATTTATATTACCGTATTCACGCATTTTTTCTGATAAAAACTGATTTTTCATTCATAGGAACTACGTCATTTATCCTTCTTCACGGATTCGTGGTACATTGGATAATATTATAAGTATTTATTGGCTAACAGGAAAGAACTCGATTAAAAATAAACGACTTTTATATAAGTCCATTGTTAAAAACCTATCCATATTTACGGAATACAATTGCGTGGTTGAACTAGTATGTCCAATATAGATTCGCCAAAATGTTGCACTTCGTACGATCATCATATCGATTTCAACGCAATAATTACATACACCGAGATCTGAAAATTCCGACGGTGAAATTATACTTGGTTTACTTGCAAACAGGCAAAAAGATTGAAAAAGCACACTAATAGCTCGTGGACAACTTTCAAGATTTAAGGCGGTTTAAACGTCGAAAATCATACGATTTTTATGAATAAGTCAAAGTCATTTCATTTGGTAACTCTTCACACGTGCTTTCAACCTAATCATCATTATTGTATAAGACTACACATAGTCGCCGCAGTAATCTTAATGAAAAACAAATTGTGCTATCAAAATCGCTACCGAATTTGAGGTATACGTTAAATAAGTCAATGGAAGACCTTATTATCTGCGTGTACATATAAAAAAATCGGACATACTGCCAAATGATGATAATCAGGATCCTTCGTATTTATCTATCTATATATATATATATAAGAAAAAAAGCCAAAGAAGGAAAGGGGGTACCTTTTTCCGATTATATGTTTAACCTTTCGCGACAATGCGTCACACCGTACAAAGTGTCAATTACGTTCGACCTTCCTATATTATATTAAAACGAATGACCACTGTAGTGCCGGCTTATGTTGTTTAGATTTTAATCTTTATTGGTACACTTAACCAGATTATTCAGAAACTCGATAAATCATACGACCCGTCTCTAAGGATTACTTCGACCCTGACTAAAAAAAAAACCTAAATTTAATAATGAATTTATTTATTTTATTTATTGTTTATAAACCGCGATACAAATGTCTAGTCGCCAGTAATACGCTTAAAATTATTTATCTATCATACGCATTATTATTGTAACGATTAAACGATTTAACGTTATCCGAATTTAATCCTGTACAATTATTAATTACTTATTAATTATTCACTAGCGAACCCGAGAATTTACTTATTTCGCGTATATCAGCTGTATACGAACATTCGAAAAGAATATGTTCAACCGTATCATCGTCAGAACTACAATACGGACAAGAGTCAGATGGTCATACGGCAAAACGTTTAAAATATTCTCCGAAAT
The DNA here is from genome assembly GCA_032883995.1 of Coronaproctus castanopsis. Taxonomy (NCBI): domain Eukaryota; kingdom Metazoa; phylum Arthropoda; class Insecta; order Hemiptera; family Monophlebidae; genus Coronaproctus; species Coronaproctus castanopsis. Next base: position 21,006,140 of record CM065052.1, on the reverse strand, counting down.
TACCATATCCAGATAGTATCCGACTGAAAAAGAAAGAAATTTCGTTGAAATTAAGGGAAAATCAGAAATTTGTTCTGACCGTGTTGACGATGTATTATGTGATCGGCATAATAATATGCAAATTATGGTTGAGCCTGATTGGAAAATGGAAACAGCCAATATATACTATGAATTTGATCGCTTATAAATAAAAATTTGTTGTTCGAAGATGCGTAACATATCGAAGATATCGGATTTAATGTTAGAGAAATTGTTTCAGATATGGGGCTCCGTCTGATAGAAAACTTTTTATAGAACTTTAAATTATGGATGAATAAATTAATGAATCATAAATTTGTAGCCGCGTAAATGACTTCTTTGTCATTTACCGACACCACAAATCGGCTATATCCAATGTTTGTTCATTAGTAGACAACATAGCATATGCGCAAACGTTTGAATAGTCACATCTATTATCTTCAATAATAACCCATTCTTTTAATTGAAAAGATGATAGATGTAACTGCGGCGATATTCAAACGTTTACGCATATGCTATGCTGTCCACTAACGGGCAAACATTGAGGGGGCACGAGAACAGCCTCCTCGAACATTGCTGATATATGTTTATAAACGATGATACAGACTATGGGCAGTCGAGTGCTCCCTGGAAACGGACAAACAAGTCCGAGTAATCTTCTTACTCGTGGAAAGGCGCAGATTATAAGACGCAGGTTCATAGTTGACAGATTTGGAAATAATCACTTTTATTCACGTACTCTAGACATATAATTCGGAGTAGTAAATACGTCATGTTACAGAGGAACATGCATCAAGGACGAAGACGAACGTCTTGAAATTTCAAATATTGGTTTAACATGCTTGGCAATACTGGTCCATAATATCGCAACGGATAAACAGAAACATCACATCACACGGCCACCAACCCTTCCGATGATAGGACATGAATTTACAAGAAGAATAACACTAAAAAACCGATCTGGCGTAAGAACGATTTGATATATTTCGAATATAGTTCCTACATCGAATTTTAACGCGCAAATAATGCGCGAAATTATTCGTTAGCGATGTACATTTTTGATCTAATGTTTAAATATTAGTTTGTAATTTTGAATTTAATCAAAAACGCCTTAATATCGTAATCTGAAAAACGATTTAATCATAAGGCCAGTTAAAAAAAATTATCGACAAAAATTAACGTTCAAAAAATAAGTTAATATCTTGGTATAAAGTCGGCGATTAAGAAAAAATTAATTAAAACGTGAAAGTTAATTTTTGTCAATCTACGAAAATATTTCGAAAGCGTATAGTCGCAATTTTGATTAATTATATAAATACGTTGATCGGAACGAAACGTGTATCGTCGTAATAATTAACGATCCTCCGGCTGAATAACGTCAATTATAATTATAGCCAGTGTAAACAATATTTTCCTCATAACGAGATGCCGTTAATTCTCATTTATAACGGGATGTAATGGGAATAATATGATGACATTCTTGGGCGATATAGCCACGTGTATACTTGCGCTTCAACAGTCGATAGTTGCCTTAATAAGTATAAAAACACAATGTCACGAAGAGATCAGATCATAGGTCGGAACCTTGGAATATGTCATTCTTAGCAAACGCTCTTTAGTGATACTAATTACTAATTACAACTAGTCAAGAAAGTTATCTGGTAATATGTCCATATTTCTCACATACTACATTTTCCTCTTACACATTTTACCGTGAATTACTTATCGCCAGCCAAGAATAATTAATTAGGTTTTTGAAAATACATTTGCCTAATAAACTTGATAAAATTAGGAAGTGTTTAAATATATATATATATAATGTCACGATCCGATGCGCTTATATCAATCCACTGTTAGATGTAAGCGTTCCTCTTTTCTTTCCAGATTACGGGTATCATTTATTTACTCCACATTAGGATTTTGTGGACTTTTAACGGGCAGTTCCTCAAGCTGCCCATCCACATCCTCTTGTCTCATTGCCCTGTCACTACTGGAATCGTCTACCTGAGACTTTCCACCAATAGCCGCTCTTGGTTCGCGACTGCCTATTGATTATTCGCAGCTGGCCAGTATATCTACTGGTCGTTCCGGTTAGAGCTCCAGATCCCAGAAGGTACATAGTATCCCCTGAAAGGATTTATATATATATATATATATATATATATATATATATATATATATATATATATATATATATATTTTGAATGAGCTTTCTTTGTACGCCAACTCTTTTCGATACATTATTATTCGAAACTTTTTAGGTTCATGGAATTCTCTTTAATAGCCTTCTTACAAGTAACATTCCTGTCGCCTCTAAACGTATAAAAGTGCTTCCGAAATTCGAGGTCCACGTTTCCATTCCAATAACGGTAGCAGTCTATAACTTTTAATCTGAGCCGGAGTGAGAAATCATTAACGAGTGTAACGTTTTTTCTTTTATCGGCAAGTTTCCACCTTCGCTCTATTACGCATCTTGTTCTTATTTCTTCACCATTGTCTCTATTTTATTATCGTTTATTTGTATTTGATAACTCTCTCTCACTTAATCACCGTGAAATTCGAGTCTTCGATGTATTACTTAGAAAATATCGTAAGAAAATAAATCGGAATTGTTACAAATCGATAAAAGAAGAACAGAAAATTCTCGTAGCACAATTCGGTCGAATAACGTTGAAATTTTTAAATATGACGTCATTTATTTAGAAGTATATATGTATATATATATATATATATATATATATATATATATATATATATATATATATATAAAATAAACGTATAAATATATAACCGCATACATATAAGCGTATGCATAATTTTGCACTAATTATTACACGAACTTAACCTATTTAAAAATAATAATTATAATGATTTTTTTTATTAACTATCATATTAGCGCTAAAGATAAAATTCCGTAGAGAAAACCCCGATAAAACACAGACGCCCTTATTCTAAGAAAAATTAATATTAAAAATCCCCCGATTACGGGCTAATTTTCTACGAAATTAATTTTTATGGTTTATTCGCTAAACGTAATTGTATATTATATATATATGATTTAAATTATACAATTACGCGTGAAAAATCAAACGACATATTTATTATTATTAATACGATCGATATCGATGATGAAAGAACAGATAACGAACGAGAGAGACACGAAGATAGAAGACTGGTAATGTTCGTTAATAGTAAGAATTAGAATAGGCCTAATTTATCATAATTTAAACGAGGTACACATAAATAAAAAAAATTAATAAAAAATAAAAAACGTTTCTAACACCGATCGAATCATCTCGTTGCTCGCTTAATTAAAAGCAATTAATTTAATCTAAAGTTGCGCAGATAGCTGTAGAAGTAGTTAAAATATAAAAACGATTTTTTTAGAAGAATTTCTTTAACATAGAAAATAGGCAAAATAATTAAAAAAAAAAAAAATTATCAGTATAAAAAATTTGTATTAACGCAAAGCATTTCGACAATCCAGTCATTATCAAGCATATACAATTATATGTAACGCTTAATGTATATGCTTGATAAAAATGACGTGATTACCGAGAAGCTTTGCGTTAATAAACATTATTTTATAGTGATTAACTTTGCTTTGATTTCGTTTTATCATAAAATCACTAATCTTCGATACATCAACATTAAAATAATTTTCGTTTAAATTATAACGAATTTCACGGTGAAAAAATTGTACAATTTATAAACGTGTACTGGATATATATATATATATATACACAGTCAAACAAGCAATTCTTGTAAATACAATAATAATTTGACGAGTTTGAAATGTGTTGATTTTTTAAAAAAATAAACAACAAAAATGAAGTTAAAATCACTAATATTTTCTCTTTATGAAAAATTACAAAGCTTTTCGGCTGCATTACCGAGTAAATATAAAAAATATAAATTATAAAAAAAATATACAAATTTATAAAAATATAAAAATTATCATTTAGAGACATAATTTACAAAAATTATCAAAAGTGACAAAACAGTTTCTTTTTTTTTAATAATCTGATAGCGAATGTTGCAAACAACCCATGCAACAATCGAAAATATCAAATTTCTACGTATAGACAATATGTATAAATTTAATATTGCTGATTGTTGATTGTGTTGTTTACCACGTTCGGTACCACATTATTATTTAAAAATTCCGTTTGATCATTTTGACAATTTTTATAAATTGTATATCTAAATAATATTTTGTACATATTTTTATAAATTCGTATACATTTTCATAAATTTGTATATATTTTTATAAATTTGTATGCATTTTTATAATTCATATTTTTTATATTCACTTAATAATGTTGTTCATTTAATGATAACGATAATGACGATAATAATAATAATAATATATAATCGCTCATTTCGGAAACGACTCTATCGATTTGACTGAAATTTTGTACATACATATGGTGTATAGAGTAATTGAAAATGTTCCGTATGTAAATTAGTAATTTCGAAATTTTAACCTGGACCGCGCGAACTCGAGTACGTCCCATAAAATTGTAGAAATTTTTAATTTTTTTCCACATATTTTTCTCGGTACTCATCTAAATGTACGATGAAAATTTCATCTCGAACGCATTAACCATTCGAATTAGTGATGGGATCATCTGAATGAAAAATAACCGATTATTCGGTTTTTGAAAAACTATCTGTATCCGGTTTTTGAAAAGCACCCCATAGCCAAGAAAGTGATTATGCTAGTACGGTCGAGTCAGAAAGTGACATTCCTCTGGATCCCAGCTCATGCTGGGGTTCGTGGGAACGAACTAGCTGATAAAGCGGCCAGAGAAGCTGCTACGTTCTTGCCGGTTTCGAATGTTCCAGTTCCTAATTCGTTGGCGATTTTAATGTTAAATATAATTCGTACTTTTTAATTTTTTTTTACTCGAAAACATGGCTCATTCATAATTATACGCTATAAATTCCACCCGACTATACCTATTAGACGGGACCGGCATATGGACTGTATCGACAACGCAATGGATACATTATCCTGCTCCAATTTCATAATTAGCTCGTCAATGTTTTCTAGCTTATTCTCGGGTAAACCATAAATTAATAAAAAAATAACGAATAACGATGAATAACTATCGAATACCGAGTAATAAAACTATCTGTAATCAGTATCCGATGTTTATAAATAGATAATAAATTACGGATAATGACGGATAACTATCGAATATCGAATGAAATTATCTGAAACGCGCGTGCACATTGCTGATTTCTATATGTACTTCGTCTTCTTATTTTTTTAACTTTTAGGTTATTGTATGTTGTTATTGCCTCTTTTTTATTTAGATTTAGAATTATATTTTCATGTTGTATACACAATTTCGCCGCAATTATTAGATATGTATGAATGATTCGATTCGGATGATTAATTATTTAAGTCGCAAGTTAGTTTACGAATTAAAATTTTAATTTCAAATTAATTTCTCAGTCTTAACCGATATATAGAAAATGACTTTTAAAATGTTGTTTTTTATTAACATTTGACAAAAAGGTGTACAAAAATATTTCGTAATCCGTTTCATATTTAGTGTATTTACGCTACATAATTTTAAAAACTTAGTAAAAACAATTAAAAAATATCTGATATAAAAATTTTATTAATAAAATACAACAAAAAACAAATTGGGAATATATACAACTGCGAAGATGAAACGTTAATACATGTTTTATAAAATAGACAACACTAAAGAAACAGAAGAGAACAGATAGTATTTAGTATCAGATGAAAATCATCTGAATAATCATACGGTTTTTTGTATTATCTAGTTATATTCGGGTTTTCAAAATACCCCGTTTTTCTCATCACTAATTCGAATGTTACAAGTTTAAAAATTTGAATTTTTTACCGCATATGTGTTGGTAAATATAATTGAAAACAGCGAATAGAACAGTGGACGACGTCGTACCGAGCGAACAGACACGAACAGATAGTACTAGCCACGAATCGGCCATACTAGGTTAACAACGCACGGGCCACTAATCGAGGAGAATGCGTCTTTAGTGACATGCAAGTTTTTGTCAAGGTTCAGCGCTGACCGTAGAACATGTCATTACAGAATGTCCGAAATTCGAACAATAGTGTAATCAATAACTGGACTAGATATAAGTAAAACATTACAATGAAAATGTAATACAGCGAGTAGTAATATACTTTTTAAAAATAACCGATTTAAAAAAATTATTATAAACTAAACAAATAGTTATTAGTAAATAATTTTCCTGTAATTTATCGTTAATATCCGTGGACGCATCCTAAAATAAAAATATAATAATAAAAAATATTTAATGATCGGTAATATATTTCCAATATAATTACGTAAACGCGTAATAGATTAGAATAGTTATATTACCTATAATGACGGCACGTTTTATTAAAATCAATATACCACGATCGATATCGAAAGATTATAATGACGTCATCTCTTCGAATTCATCATAAACGAACGATTAACGTTCGCGGTATACAGTTTTAAATTTTGTTTTTCTTTTTTTCTGTGTCAAAATTAAAGTCGACAGCGTAAGGTCGAAAAGGTTCGCTTCGTATTAGAGATAAATATGTCCAACGCTTCGAGAAATATTTAATACAAAAGAGTCTTATTGTATTTAAAATTCGTCGGCCATATTTGTACGTTTATTATTATTACACGTTACAATTGTGCTAGCGGTTGATGTACATAAAAGTAGTACCACACGTGGAAAATCGGTTTACACGTTTTTAATAAATAACGAAAAAACCACCCCGCAACGGTTTATATTATTATTATTATTATTATGGTTAATAATTTTAATCAATAACAAAAATAAATAATTTTCACAACAATTAAAATTCTTGGAAGAACGAACTCCTCGTTGTATGTCGTTATAACGCCCATACGCGTATTTGATTTTATATTACTTCGTATTTTAATTAAATAAAATTTATTTTATTTTCGAACGCTCGTTTCAAACACTTACACACACACACACACACACACACACCTATAATGAATGTAATTAAAACCATTCACGTATTATTAGGTTTTAAATGTAATAAATGAGAAATATTCGCGGTAAAATTCATTACGTATTATTTCAAGTTTATACAAAGTGGAAACTAATCAAATAAATGGAAAATTTATATACGTGCAAAAAAAAACAAATTAGCTCGAAACGGTTGATACTAAGTAAATATTATTTAGAGCGATTAAGAAATAGTAATTATATAATTTTGACATTAATAAGATAACCTAAATTTTATTTCGATATTAACGTTAAGTTTAAAATTAAAGATATAATGTAAGGAAAATATTGTAAATTGAGTTTATAGTGACGATACGCTTAATCGGATTGCCCCCTTAAATTTTTATAACATAAATTTGTAATAATTAAATAAATATAGTACTATTATGGAAGGGGAAAAAAACTACGTAAAATACAGAGATATAAGGTGCGGCAGACAGAAGGATCGCATTTCAAATGTATAAATAATTTGCAGAAGATACTCATTTGAAAGAAATTACCGCAAGTTATAGGAAAGAAATAGAGAAATGGGTAAATCAGAAGCGTTTAAAACCTCGTCAGTGTGGAGTAAACCGTATAAAATTGTAATACAAATAAATATAGAAAATTTCATTTTCCACCTAAAATTAATGGTAAATGGAAAATTGTTGCAGAAAAAAATAAAGGAAAATTTGAATTATTGGTAATGTACTCCTCTCGAATGCAGTGGATGACACTAACACAAGTGCTACATTACGAAATTATACATTAGACAATGCAGATGAACTAGCCATAACAATATATATATATATATGTATAACAACATGAGATTAAATTTTAATATGTAATATAATTGAACAAAGCAAAAAATCAGCTACTTTTGTGTTTTATTTATTTTATTTTTGTTCTTCGGTTACCCAATTCGGATACAAGCGACGGGGCAAATTTATTGGTATAAGTACTAATACAACTGTCTAATAGTGTAATTTTAAATTATATGTATACTTAAACAAAAAGAGATCTTTACAAACTTCAAGAAATATAAGAGCAGAAACCAAGAAGCATTTTGTTAAATCATACGTATGGGGCAACTTGGTCGATCAACCGCCCAAAATGTATAAGAGGTTTTTGAAATTTGGCGCCGGCGTAGATTACAAAAATTAGACAGACAGAAAAAATTACAAACGAAAAAGTTTTTAAAAGCATAAACGAATCAAAAAGCTTAATTCGAAAGTTAAAAAGTATAAGGATTAAATGGACAGATCGACACAATTTAAGTTTCGTATAATTGAAGTGAAAATGTAAGGAAAACGATACAGAGCAAGGCCAAGGGGTAAATACATAGATCAAATAATAAAGGACATGGCAGCGACAAGTTATGGCAAACCTAAAAGACGGACAGAACGAAGACAATTTTAGTTCAACTCACTAGGATCATGAGTCAAAAAGGTTATCTACCAATCTACGGATTGAGGAAAAGAAGATCAGATGTACATATATATATATATACATATGTATAAATGAAAGTAAACATTGTTATCTAGAATATAATCTAATGGTCGGGAGGACTCATTCAGAGTTAGCCGGGTCATTTATTTTACAATCCTATAGACTATTATGAAGTCGCCCAAGTTAGGATACTGGAGTTTCAGCGCGTTTTGCACGTGTGTTTTCTTAAAAATATCTTAGAATAAGCAATATCATCTAAAGTGGAGACTAAAGGTTTGGTGTATTACGTGGTACGTAAGAAATAGTTAAACTATTTCTTTAAACGGATATTTCGTAATTTTCCACGGGCGACAGCAGCAAGGCATTTTATTGTTGTTTGGTCTTGAGGAATTTAGAATATCTAACGGTAGATTTCCATCCTATTAAAATGTCGACGCGCTGCAATTCCGTTTGTAAAATTCGTTGCTGTATCTCATTTTTATACGGTCGCTAACATGGACATGGATACGTGTCAACACACGCAAACACATATGCATATATATATATATATATATATATATATATACATATAGTTTATGTAATAGTAGTAGTTCCGCTAACGGAATAAGTTAATAGAAATGTCGATACGGCGAATTCATTTCAACTATTGTCATTGTAATTTTCGTTTGTCGAAGTTTAAAACAGCTAAATTCCCTAAAGACTATCGCATCGACGATATAACGGAAGTTTGACAGTTCAATCAAAAAGTTTGGCACTCACTGGCTACATCTCGTTCGGAGGGGCGAAAACCAAAAGAAATTCGATTTCCTTTCACGTACAGTGCTATCTAGTGTCGAGTAGTAAGTACTATTCCAAGCGCGGTTAAAAAGAAGCCATAACGTCTGGATATCGTCTTTTTAAAATGACAGGAAATGAGATTTTTGACAAACGATACGAGAAAAAAGTTATCTAAAAAAATAAATAAAAATTGTGTTATATACTAAATACGCCTCACACACACACACATCATTTGTAGATATATACATATTACAAACATGTAGATAGGTAGATAGATAGATGCACAGATATATATCTATTTGTGCTTACATAAAGACACACACACACACACATGCACATTCACAAATGCATACATACACACATACATAAGTTCATCTTTAATATTATAACTGAAAATTAAAATAACAACGAAATTAGCACTCGATTACTAAAATTTACTATCGAAATTGTCCGTGTTTTAGTTTTACATGTCGGTAGTATACGAAAAAATTTTTAAGATTCCGGGAATGATATTTTTTTGGACAATTTGAAAATCGTACTGAAAAAGAAACCATAAGATTTCGAACGATTAAATCGAAGTATCATATATTGGGGAAAACGTTTTCACACCATCTTGTATTAATTATAAACCAAACAAAATATAATACCATATAATCACTAAAAGTTTTTTATTGCGAAGCTTTTCGACAATTATGCCATTTTCAAGCACACACAAATAAATATTATGGGCGTTTTTGTAGTTTTGCTCCTGCACTAAATAGGCTGTTACATTTTTTTCTGTTTGCCATGACCCCGAGCTTATTGATCCGATTATTGTCGGCCATTTGTCACATTACCATCCTTTTCGACCTAGTTGCTTCCACTTCTTAGGATCCATTTCACGATTTTTTCATATTTGATTGAAGAAATCTTTATAACCCCGTCGCTGAAGTCCAATACCATCTTTTCCATCCAACAGTTAGCCGTAGAAAACCTTTTTTTTAGAAATCCCGTCAACAGAATCAGTTGTAGAGGTTGAGAATTTTCCATCTGTGAAATGTCCCTATTTTTCACGTAATATTGCCAAGAAACACACCCTGGTGAAATACTTCGAGCGAGCGTTTTTTCTATAGTGCTCATGTTTGTAATCCATGGAGTAGCGTTGGTAATATCGCTGATTTATAAATTATCAACAGCTCGTTTAATGCGTTTATGCGTTTATTTTTGAATACCATTTTGTTTAGGTTATTTACAGATATTCATACATTGTAAGCATCAAAAGCATTTTTTTTTGCAAAAACGTTATTTGCAAATTTATCACGCACGACATAAAGCACGTTCATACGCAAGCTTCGAAGAGAAATGCGAGTTGGTTAGATCGGAAAATAATGCCTATAAAATGTAATGTCAGTAAGAGACGTCACTCTCGTTTTACAGTGTGTGTACTAGTAGGTACTATGTCCTGTTATGATCTTCTCCCGAATACTACTAAATGATCTTGTTGGTCAGCTTGCGGTAAATATTAATGAGGAAAAACAAAAACTCCAATCAATTTGAAGACAGATACCGTATCTTTTGGAAACTCAGTATAGACTAATTTATCATTACATTCCTTCAGATTTTTTAGTTTCCCATCAAGCGAATACTCACCGATTAATATATCTAGAAGTGTTGTTACATGAAAAAACAAAAAGTTATTCACGCCTGCCGGGAACCGAACTTAGAACGTGCGTGCTGAATGATCAAGCAACACCGCTCAATCACGGGGCAAATGTATCGAATTCTTCTTCTTCCTTATCGGCAATTTCCCGTTGGCGCGTGGTCTGCCATACAAATAGATCACTTCCAAACGATTCGGTTGTTTGCTAGATCTGAAGTAATACCGGCATCTCTAACATTTATCGTTATAAAATCATGCCATCTTTGTTTTGGCCTTCCTACTGGTCTTTTACTGGAACTTGAAACGTGTGCGCCACCGATATCAGTAAACGACTGGCATTCTCTTGAGCTCATTGTCCATACAATCTTAGTCGGCTTTCACGTAGTTTGCTTATGATAAATGCAATTCTCGTTGCAGCGCAGATTTGTTTGTTTCCGATTAGATCGAATAAACGGGAAAATATAATTATTTTCATAAAATGTAATTGAATATGAGCAGTAAAAAGTAGTTTCTAATTCGACGATAAGAGATATCGGGCAATTATAAAGACGAATTGTCTTTTGCGGTAAACGATGTTAGAGATAAGGGAGTCGTGAAACTGTTCCGCCGTTAGGTATTTAGAGCGATCCCTGATTGATGACGCGACCTTCTATATCCTGACTAATTTCGTTCATTAACGATAGAGCGTGTTAGTGTATGCGACAAATGCGAGCAACGATTTAATATAATTAGGATAAACCTCTACACGACGCGCGCACACACACACACATCGGACAGACATAAAATTCATTCCGTATGTGACGTATTTAACGGAGGTTAATTCATTTGTTTAACCGTTCGGAGGATGATTATATTTTAATCGTTTTATTAAATTATCATTAGAGACAGTTGTCGTTCGAATCCGATTTATGGTATTCGCGAAACGGAATTTATTTTCGTGCGCTGTAATAATTTCGAAATTAATAAATTTATCAACATGATCGAGTTAGTAAACGGACGATTATATTTTATCCGGAGAGCGTTTTTGATTTTTGTATTTTTTTTCTTTCTCGGAAAATTTCGATCTTAATTTCGGATGGATTTTTTAAAATTCTATCATTTATAATATATTTTTAATTTATTTTATAGTAAAGTACGTCGCAAATGACCGCTTCGCATGGTCATCGGGTACTTTGTCCCAAATGAAGTTTAGGCTCGTTATTGAAAAAGGACTGTTGGATACGATCAAGCTGAAAAAAACGAAATTAGAGGATCACAGGAAAAAAGATTAGCTGGCGAAAGGGCGATTATTTGTTCCTATAATATTCTCTCTCTCTCTCTCAATATATATATAGCTCAATTAAGAAGGACTTGGAAAAGCCATGACATAACGATGACCACCAAAATGCGCCTAATGAAAACGTTAGTGTTCTCTGTATTCTAATATGCATCTGAGTGCTGGACACTGAAAGAGACAGACGTTCGAAGAATCAATGCTTTCGAAATGTATTGCTGGCGGCGAATGCTGAGAGTCCCGTGGACAGCGAGTAGGATAAACGTGTCAATATTTGAAGAAGTTAACCCGGATGCTCGATTACGAGATATCGTTAAAAAACACATATCCACTTCCTTTGGCCATATCATGCGACGGAACAATCTAGAAAAACTTATAATATTAGGTATGGATGAAGGACGCAGACGAAGAGGGAGACCACCAACGCGATATGTGGACAATGTCAAAATGATAAGCGCCAGTTCACTACAGCAAGTGGTCAGATGCGCCCAAGACAGGGATAGATGGCAATAAATTACATAGGAAAATTAAAGTGAATCATAATATTACGATGCTCGGACCGAGCCCAACGACTATGATGATATATATATATATATATATATATATATATATATATATATATATATATATATATACAACATAGATTTTATTCGACAAGACGAAAAACCGAACATATAATAACGACTGAAACAGCTTAACGATTAGATAATGAAATAGTCGCCATAACTGCCACTAACGATTGAGAACAGTTTAACGATTAAATAACATACATTTAGACAAGTATGAATGAGAAAACAATGAAAAAAAAAATTAAATTTTTAAAATTTTATGAGGGCTGCGCAAGGGTTTGGGCGGGCCACAATTTCAAAATTCGTAAATTCCATGCAGGTCACTATAGTAAATTACAATTGTTATTAAACCGCTGTTGCATAATCATATTTAATTCCGTCCCAGGTTTTCCATAGGATTCGAAATATGTATTTTCAACTACCTATCCTCGAGCTCTTATTTTTCTACATGGACAAGCTTGCTGAAAAGTTCTACGAAAATTGCAAAATTCCTGAAAATGAATTAATTAAAGCCATCGAGCTGAAGAATTTTATGACGCCTTAAAAAAAATTTCGCTCGGCGATGTAACTTTTTTAAAATTTTCTTTTTACCGAATTTAAAGACAATTTTGAGTATTTAGAAATGATTCTTTTCGGCTTTAATTCATTTATCGTCTATTAATAAAATTAATAATTTTCAGACGACAAACAAGAAAGAAAAAATTGATCTATTTGAAAGAAAGAAATCTATTTGAAAAAAAAAAAACACAGTTTAGATTAAGTACGGTTGATATCATCATTATCATACTTGCTTCGAGCGTCGTGACACTATGGATTACCGCAAGCGAACGTGTTCATTCGCCTTGTTGTTCCGTCTGCTGGAAAAATCCATCAATGAAGAGGCATCAACGATTCAAATCTTTTTCGGCGACCTTTCGTCATTCCGGTCATAACCATTTTTCTTAATTCAGGTCATAATTATGTTTCCTAATTCATCCCGTCGGACGATATATCCAAGCGAAGGTTGTTATCGGTCTTTGTACAATGTTTAGAAGCCTGCCATTCACCGACAGCTCTTGCAAAAAACTGATTTTTAAAATCACATTTTTTTCGGAAATGCGCGTACATACCCGTATAATAAAAAAAGTTTTCGTCAAATCGACAGATTTTTAAGGAACGCGGCGCAGTCTTTACCGGCCAATCGGATGGATAGCTAAGATGGCTATAGGCCTCATTTTACCGTGAAAAGTTGTCGCTGCCGATGGAATTCGAACGTAGGTTGCGCCAGCAGAACGCATAACCATTATCGCTACGTCGCGAAGCCCGTAGGATACATATAACCAACGTTAGCCGAATAAATTTATCGACACACACACACACACATATATATATATATACATATACACCCATATAGTGAAAGGTCATTGGGAATACGTCCGTTTTTAATGTAATAAAATATACTTATATACATTTTTTTAAACTGACATTTAATCTGTTTAACTAGTTATTACTGTTGTAATTAGATAATTTTATTCGTCCAAACAAAACTAATATATTCGATAAATGGAAATTAAACCGGCAAATCCGAAAAAAAAACACCTCCGGCTAACTAATAAATAATTTACCCGTCGAAGAGGAGTGGCTTTAAAATTTATAATTTTTTACGTTTCTTCATTTACGTATAAACCTGCAGGTAACTTTATGTTCACTATATATATATCGTCCATATATCGATATAAATCATGCAAAACCTATGTATATGGTCCAGTATATAATAATTCGAGTGTAGGATAAGTCATGACCTAACTGAAATGAGTTCGGCAAACTTTCCACGAGGTATACCGGTTTTATATTCGACGAAAGACAGCATACAATTTTGTATCTACCTTGAATTCTGCATAATCACTTTTATCTTTGGTCTTGTCCGTGTCTTCAATATATATATACATATACATATATATATATATATATATATAAATAATATAAATACCACAGAATAATAGTTCCGAATGAAGAGGTGAGTCTATGCTACAATAGATTACGAAATTTGACGTTTGATATGTGCTGTATAATCATGCTCGATGTGCATCACGTTTAAGCGTGTATATTTTTCAATGTGCGAATGTATACGCCGCAGAAATAAATAGTATTGCGGAAGATTAATAGCGAATGTCTTTAATTCAGCGCTGCAAACGTTTAAAAATTAAATGTCCGTACGTACGTATGTATAAATTCCTTTTGTGAAAAAGGATACGCCATGACAGTAAATAAGAAGGCGGTTAATAATAATTAATATTATCATAAAATTATTTTCAACTATTACCGGTAAACAAAAGTTAACGAAATAATAATTATAATCGAAATAAATGATTTTTATCATTATTATTATTATTATTAGCGGCACTATTAAAATATAATTAAAAAATAAAAAACTTAAAGAAACTGTGGTATATTTTTTTTAATTTAAAAAAAAAAAAAGATATTAGAATTTATTCTGCCTTTGTCCGGAGATAAACTAGGCGAAATTCTAGTTGTTTATTTATAATCGTAGCCGACCGAATCAAAGATGGAATTATCAGAAAGTGTTTCTGTAGCTCTTCCTGGGTGATACGTATTTCAATTTAAACGTTAAATAAAATCACCATACATACATACACACACACACACACATATATATATATATATATATATATATATATATATAAAATTAAAACAGCCCACTGGTTTCCGATGATGCTATAAAGTGGACTGTTTTTATTAAATATCAAAGGTGAAATTATCATCTGTAGCCTGGGTGGTATATATATTTTAATTTAAAAATTAAAGTAAAAATACTTTTTATAGGGTATTATTATATATATACAGTGAACTGCCGACTATCAGTGCTCATTCCGGAATCGTGAAAAAAAAATGAAACACAAACATGTTCACGATTATATAATTTTGTTCGGTGTTTAGCTGGCAGTATTGTGAAGGTCAAAATATGTCATTTTTATATTTTTGTACTGATGTTAATTTTTCCTTAAAAAAAAAAGAATTAGCCGTTTCTATTATCCGTGCACCCAACCCAGTGATTAACCGGGATAATATATTGTGATACGGTGTAAAAAATATGTTAATTTATAAAGATGACAACAGCTCCTTGAGAAATAAAATTGTACAAAAGAAAAGTTTATACCTGAACTAGACGTGCAGCGAGATTAACCGATAAAATATAAAAAGCCGCTATGTTACAAATAAAGGAATAGACCAGTTTTCTAGATGTGTAGACTATTTTAAACGATAAATCGTCCTATACTTATCGCTGCCTAATGTAACTTTCCTTTTGTAAAATAATTAAATAGAAAAATTTTGTAGTTTTTTGAAAGTGCCTACTGCACTGAATTCTTTGTTTTAGTATTGTGTTTTTTGGGGTGGTAGGGAGCGGTTTGTAGTTTTAGTAATCTATCGTCACGTCGCTTCAAACTGAGCAGAAAACTGCGAATGCTTATTCGATTAAATAAATATTTTTCTTATTTATTAAAAAAACCATGTATTTTTTCACAGTACTATCGTTACAATAACTTAGTACTTAACGAAAACTAAAATTAAAAACAAACCAAAAAACATATCCTCGTTTATTATTGTATATTTTCACCCCCAGAACCACCTTTATCTGTTCTTCATTTATTTATCTATACCATAACATAATAAAACCAGAGCTATTCATCATGTACATCCACCTACTATTACGTTAATTCCACTACATGCCAAGTACAAAATATACGGGTGTATCTACTACGTGGGCCATCCTCTATATATATACACACACATATATATATATATATATATATATATATATATATATATATATATATATATATATATATAATATATAGGGTGACCCAGAGAAGATGGACGGTTTTGTTGTTTTTTGAAAAACTCAAAAATTACTCGACCAAAATTTTTGAATGAATTTTTATTTAAAAATAGGAAAACAAGAGATTATCTTACAATCATTTGTAGAACACAAAATTTCAGAGGATCGCGCCATTTGCAACAATACATTCGTTCAGCTTTTACAAAATTTTCAAAGATTTATTCGAGCATAGGTCGCCGAATTTTTGAAATTTCTTCATAAATCCGAGTTTTCAGGTCATTCAAATCTCGTGGACGTGTTTCGTAAACGCGGCTCTTAAGTTCAAAAATCGCTTAACTTTGACTCTTCGCACTGCCGCGATCGATTCACGCCAAAAATAACGTTCTACACAAAATGCGCGCTTCACCTCGTTATGCCATGATAATTGAAACTGTACAAAAACGAATATCCGGTGTGTGTACTAAACGTGGAGCACGCGGTTTGCGTTGTAGCAGTATTACCAACTGCGCTATTCAAAAAACAAAACCGTCCGTCTTCCCTGGGTCACACGCTATATATACACATTACTTGTTCTTAATTTTTAAATAACAGGTACATCGAATCTTCTCGAGCAAATATCTTTCTCAATATTTTCCGCGATAGTTTGAAGACAATGTTCTCTTTTTCAGAAATTTATATTATCGTCTCATCGCGCGTAGGGCCGCGATATTTTCCTTTTCCGATACGATAGAAACTGTTCCGTTAGTCTCCTCGGTCACCGTTTGTGTCTCCCTAGCCTGTACAGGTACACCTATCTATATGTTAGGACATTTTCTTTCTTTTACCGTTTTTCCTTTCATTTTATTTGGTTATTAATTTTTAATACTAATCTTTCTAAGTTACCTGTGACGTGTTATCAGTACCTTTTTACTTGTTTGTGTGTCGAAGATCACTTTTAAGAATCGTAGGTTAAGAACGAAAATAATTAGCGTCTGTATTTTTGATATTTAAAATACGTCCACTTATATATTGCAATTTTAAATTTGATGAGTTGTTAAGTTTTCTAATCATTATCGGAACATTATTTGTTGAGTTCATAATTTGTGTACATTTCATCATGGTTCTATTTTAAATTTTGCGAATTTCGGGAACTGATTTATACTCTGGTCAACAATTTATAATTATAACATGCCATTGCTTATATATATTTAAATTTTAGTAATTTTTAATAAATTCTTCACGCTAGTACATAATTTTTAAAAAATTCACCGGGAATGATGTTAAATTTTTCCGTAGTAACACGATTAACGAAGCTGAATGAACGTATCACTAAAAGAGCTGTTTCAATTTAGCGAATGAACGATTTTTCATCTGATCCATAAAAAGAACGATTTTGCACACCTGTACCATCCATAATCGACTGAAGTAATCGATCACATCACACACGGCTATCGAACTAGTTTGTCCTTCTCAAAATACAGCTTTGTATTCTAAAAATTGCGATCGTCGTTACCTCGTCGAATGTATGAAATAACCTCTCCAGAGATTTAATTGAATTTTGTTTTTTTTTTTGTTGTTGTTTTTTTTCAGTTCTGTTTTTATTTTTTCGAGTTTAAAAAAATTACGTCGAAATTTAATTTTTTTTAAGAAAACAAAAAGGAAAAATGGTTAAACGGAGAAAAACGAATATAAAATATTAAGTAGGCGTTTTCTTTTTAATTTTTATAATTTTTCTTTTTTCTAAAGTATTTCGTAAAGAACGAAAGTTCTATTCCATTTTCGGACTGAGTCGAAATATTAGTACTTCGTCCGATGAAAAAATACATTTTTTTTTTTCAAGCAGTAAAAATAATAAGTATAATAGTGATCATAATGGCGATGATATATTGATGAAGGATGATAATGATTAATAATTAATAATTTTTTTTTTATAATAATATTAATAATAGTGATAATATAAAAATTATTATAATAATCATAAATAATTAACAATATAGTCAGAATAGTAATCATTATCATAACACGACTAATAACGGTCAAAACTACGACATTGGTCTCTTCATTTGAATTATTTAGTTCTGGCCGTGTTAGGTTTTTGAAAAGCTTATATTAAAAAAAAGTAATTATCGCAATTACTTGTTAACCATTTGAACGAAGAACTTGTATTAGTGCGATATTAATAACGCGTGCAAAATATTCAATTCATACTGATTCCGTACATTTAGATGTCTTCAATAATTTTAATAATGATAAATTTTTGAGATAACGCAAATTGGTTGTAAAACGGGAAGCGATAATTATACATTCTTCCTGAAGGTCTCAGTGCAAAAGTGAAAAAATTAACGATTACTTTATACAACGAACAGGTGCTCTCCGACACAGCGGTTTTTATTTACGTATGTTACATCGTTTTGGTGGCTATGGGAGTCATTCTTTATGATGCTGAAAACAACATAGAACAACTTGCGTTTTACCTGTTTTTCTGATCTTAGGTGTCGTCAATCTGTAAAACTCAATCAAGAAAATTCTAAAAATCTGCTGCTGTATTTAGAGCACGCAATGTACAGGAAGTTCAAGCGCTGTAATTAACTCGTTACTTCCACCAATATCAATAATTAATCCGTGAAATCGCGCCTATAGCGCGTCCGATGCTACTGCACACATTCTATATGCTTAATTTATAATCAGTAGCGAATTATGCGGACAAAACCAACATGTCATCTGTTTGCTATCTTAGATTTATATACATTTACGCAGACTGTTGTACATATTTCTTTTCTAACAAAGACTCGTCGACTATAATTTTGTGTAAGTGTTCGATAAGTATGTCAACCGTCGATTGACTGCAGTTTTCTTGACGTGTCTCTTTAAATATGTGATCAACAAGCGCTTAATGTAACCGTGTTTTTTTATGTCGACGGGCACATTCAAAATTTTATCAATTATAATCGTTTTCTTAACGCTGATAAATGAGGCTCGCAATCTATCTACGATCTTATTAAAGCTCTATATACCATCATATCTGAAACTGGATTTGAATTTCACTTAGATCCTGAGATAGACCGGAGTAGGTTAATCCCCCCTCCTTTCAATATTTGCTAAGTATTCCCGTGACGGTTTAAATCGTATTCATTTATGATTTAATCGAATTAATGTAATATTTATTTTTCTACTAAATAGTACGCCTTAAGTTTTTCTAACAGTCCAATAATAATGAAGTCACGGTGGCTCTGTGATATTAAACGCCTGTCGTTAAGTGAACATATATAAACACGAGAGGATCAATCCCCACCAGTGGCACGATCACGCTATTATACACGTGTATATTAGAGATGGGCATAATCGAATAATAACAAATGACTATTTTTCAGAAAAAGTTACTAATTCGATTTTTTAAATCTAAATCCAACTAATTATTCGGTTTATCAATTTTTCTTTATAGGCTTTCTACCGGAGGAACATACGCGACAATCGGCTGACGTGAAAAATACGAATAAATCGATTATTAAACTATTGATTTTCACTTGCATTATATTGCGCGTTCAATAATCGAATAACGAATATTAACTATCTAAAGCTACTAACAAAAAGTAACTAAATATAAGTAGCTTATTTACAATAAGCGAATAAATTATTTTCGTAGTATAAATCTGACTAAATCGTTTCAACGAAACCGACTTAACAACTGACTGCTTTGAACCGACTAATAAGTCGACAAACAACTAATTCATTTTCAAAAAATCATTCGATTTTATTATTTGTATTTTTTTATAATTTTTTATTAAAATAATTTGTAATTTACGTTATTCATTATTTACTTTTCAAATGTTTTACACTTCTTATTTGAAAGATCATGCGTCGTATATTATTTTATATATTTTTATCTTTTAAAAAACCTATTTCGAGTTAGGATAATTAAATTTGAAACAAACGATATTTAAAGTATAAACAGCTATTTAGATTAAAATCTTATTATAATTAATTGAAAATAATTAACGATTTATAATTAGTACATTACATTGAAACATTTCATATGAGGAGAACATTAAATATATATCTGTTACATTATGCGAAACAAATGTGACTCAAAAAAATTGATTAATCAATCGATTTTTAATAACCTATATGCATCCAGTATACCTAAATTATAGTATAAATATGACCCCCGTGTAAGAGTTATAAGTACGTGCATGTAGTACACATTCGACGACTGAGAGTGCACAAGTGATTGTTATCAGTATAATGATTAAGACTAAAATGATGGGGGGGGCGTGTGTTGCACCCCTGTAAATGAAACAAACTATAAAACATTAATTGGAATAATAAAATGTTAATAAAAATAATCTGCGATAATGGTTCGCTCGATATACTTTGTAATTTTCGTTTAGATTCCTTTGATCTTTTAATAAACATATTAAATCATCGTAATATTGAACTGATCCGATGTACTTGTTTCGTATTTTTTCTAATTCTCGAGTGTATATATAGTAAATAATAAAGGACTTAATATATTGTGGTAAGCTTGTGCAGTGGCGTAGCCAGACTTGGTTGAAG